>JANAVB010002645.1:75000-355403 GCA_029216955.1 Iris pallida | reverse complement strand
CCACCACTCTTATTCCTCTACACACACACTCACAAATATAATATATATATATATATATATATATATATCTATATAATATATATATATATTAATATCTATATATATATATATATATATTGCAAATGACCTCTAGCTAGTGGTTAAGAGAGATGGCATGCGTCCAAGTGGTCGGGAGTTCGAGCCCCATGAGGCGAGTTCGCCACAATTACCCGTTGCTTCAAAAAATATATATATATATATATACCATTCTATATATATAATCCCTAATAATCCTTAACCTAGATTTTCTAGGAAAACCTACAAATTCATGGGCAAATGGTGGAGAATCTTCTCCTCTACAATAATGGTGAAGACAATAAATGGAAAGATAATTAATAAAGAATAAATGACATACCTAAAATGGTTTTCTTGTAGGAAGGAAGACTTGGGAAGGAGAATGAAATTTAGAGAGAGAGAGAGTGTTTGACTTAATTAAGAAGAAAAGGGGGGTGATGGTCTTGCCGGCCATGTGTGGGGGGGATGGGGGAATGGTTTGGGTTGATCCAATAAGCCCCAAACCCATTAGACTTAGTTTTGGGTTCGGTTTGTTTCGGGTTGGTTCGGTTTGAATTCTAAATCTAATTAAGCTCTAAATGACTAATTAAGCCATGAAATAGGGTTTATGGTTCTAACCTAATTAGGATGGTATGTGGCCAAGTCCAGCTAGTATGTGGGTCCCACTAGGGTCCAGCTACCCGGGTCTCCAACTTGAGTCCGAATTGGATAAAATCCAAACCAAACCCAAACAAATCCCTAAAAATCATATAAAATCAAATAAAATTCCTAAAAAATTATAAAACTTGAAAATGACGAAAATACTCCTAATTCGAAAACTGGGGTGACAATATACTTACATACTTTTGAAAGATTCGAAATAGTATGCGAATTTTAAGCATATGAAGTTTTAAACGTGTTTCGTATAACTATTGAAATTTGACAAAAAGTGGCGGCAACATGTTTAATTAACCAAATTTTACCACCTGTTTAAGTATATGAAGTTTCTAACTTCAATATTTTTTGTTTGATAAATATTTGATAGAATATTTTAACGTATATTTTTGTAGTTTGTCGATTTATACTTGTACTTTTGTCGACCTAGATTTTTTCTGTTTTGCCGAATTGCTAACAAAGCTCTCAAGTTGAAGTACCGGAATCTCGACCGTCGTGATTACCTTACAATTTGGAGTAGGTGAAAAGTGAAGACCGTATCTCGATCCCTCTGTTGAGAAACTTGATTTTGGACTATGATGTTTTCGTAATATACTAAATTGTCAAATTGTTGACATGAATTTTTGATCTAACAAATTGTTCATCGATCAATCTTGAATTAATGACAATAACTATGTTATATATATTGTTCTTGTTATGTTATATGATTGTCGTCACACGTTGGTAGTAAGATGTTGATCGATCTTGCCATTTGAGAAAGTCCTTCAAAAAGAAAACGAAAAGCTTCAGTAGAGCTTCAAAGTTTGACAGGTCCAACTTTATTTAATACAGAGCTAAATAGATGTACCCTCCTATAGCTTGTATGCATTTTGGTAACTGCCATCTTTGTTTTAAAAATAAAAAATATCTCAGTGGTTAATTAGTTGTACCCCTGGTGCATAAAAGAAAGTGAGTGAAAATTTAAACATCCAAGATGTTCTTTGTTTTTAAAATAACAAAAATAGTTACCAAAATCGTACAACTATAGGAGTACAACTAATTAACTCTTTAATACATGAAAATATGCATCAATATGAATATAAAATCCATCATTTATTTACTCTTCACCAATTAGAAGACCGTTTCAGGTCCAAGTTTGACAGGTCCTCGTTTCACGGCCTTAGGTCATTGTATAAGTTACTTTCTAGACAACTGTAAACTATAGCAATTTTACACAGGTTCCTTGATTTGAGAGACTTCCCTTGCTTCTTTGCTTTCAACCTGAAGATTTTAGGACTATCAATTTTGACACTCCTTTCGACTGGTAGGAATATTAAAAATTGAGAGTTCTAATAAACAACATGTTTTATTTAGAACTGTCAAAAGTTTTTGATAATTCTTCTAATGACAGGATTGTCAAAAAAAATTTGACAATCATAAATTAAACATGTTGTTCGTTGAACCGCATGTTTATTTAGGACTGTCAAATTTTTGACAGTCCTACCACCAATTGGAAGGACTGTCAAATTTAACAGTCCTAAAGAAAATATGTTGGTGAATAATTACTGTCAAAAAATTTAACAGTCCTTCCAATTATTAGGACATTCAAAAATTTGACAGTCTATCATCATCACCGTCGCAGCTGTAGGAGAATTTTTGAAGTTCGAAACCCTAAAATTGGTTCGAAACTTTGTCCAAATGAATCATAAACCAAAATTTACTTACTAGAGATAAAATTTAGGCATGAACAGGTATTGAGAAAAATATTTAAAATTTAGGAGAGGAAGGGAGAAAAAAATGAAAAGAAAAAACAAAAAAGATTGGCTTTTATACTATGTAGTGGGCAGCCCTTAGCAATTTTTTAGTGACAAACTTATAAATTAAAAAGAAAAATGGGATAGCTCTGAGTAAGTTTTTTTTTTGAAATCACACTCACACACACAATTGGAGGCTTGAACCTTGCCGCCCCTCCGGGTGTCCGCTCTAATACCACTAGGCTAGAGAGCTCGGACCCTGAGTAAGTTTTGATGTGCCTTTATAATTTGTCTTTATATATCTTTAACTGGGTCAGGCTTGACCAACTTGGGCCTGATTTGATCAAATCTAGAAGTAAGTAGTAAAAAAAGAATTTTGACTTTCGTCCCACATACTAATAAGAATTTGTACTTACATTCCACTTTTTGTGTTTTATTAGACTTACAGTCCACTTTTTATCACGAAAAATATTTGACTATTTTATCTTGACAAAAAATGGGATGTAATTCTAATAACACAAAAAATTGTTACGAAAATTTGACGACTGTTTTTTCATGATAAATAAATTTTTGTGATAAAAAGTGAAATGTAAGTCTAGTAAACCAAAAAATTTAGATGTAAGTAAAAAGATTTATTAATAATGGGACGAAAGTCAGAAAATTCTAGTACTATGATTTGGCAATTTCCAAAAGGTATTAATTAGGCTGATTCCAAATTTAACCGGGCCGAACCCAGCCACTCCGGTCTTGAGCAGTGGATGGGCCAGATCGGACCTGAGATTAATATCCAATCTAGTATGGACCCGACCGTGGTAGCTTGAAATCCGGTCGTTGGGCTAACATGAAAACCGGCCACCAACTTCGAAAAAAAAAAAGAAAAAAAAGCAAATAGACCCACCAATTTCAAAATAAAAATAAAAAAGCAAATAAGAATGGACAGGACATGAGATAGAATAATATGGACAACTGATTATAAATGGACAGGACTGGACAGATATATGGACAACTGATCTGCTTCCCTGCTAGAAGCTCTTTGAAGTAACGACCTCGTTTGGTTCCCATAATCACAATTCTGTGAAAGAAAATTGTTATTTTTCTTTGGGCTAATTAGTGTTTAGACCTTGAATTTTATATCAGTTTAGAGTTTAAGTCCTGACATATCCAATTGGAGAGTTTAGTCCCTAAAATTATATTGTTGTTTCTTTTTTTTCCATTATACCCTTCTTTCATGTTTTTTTTTTCCATGTATGATAATGAAAATTTCTTATATAGGTTAGAGAGGGTAAAATGGGAAAAAGCAAACAAATTTAAATATCCAAGGTCCAACTATCTAATGGACATGTCAAGACTTAAAGTCTAAATTGGTATAAAATCCAGGGTCTAAACTCTAATTAGCCCTTTTTTGTGACTGTATTTGGATAGTTTCGGAGTGTTTGGTTCAAGTTTTGGAAGCTAAGAAATGAATTTTGGATTACTTACCATATTTAATATGTTTAGAATTGAAAATTGGAGGAGAATACGAGGGACTTCATATTTCCATTATTGTGGAAAGTAAACCCCAATCCCCCCTTGGGAATAATTTTGTTTTTCTTGGAAATGTTATTTGAATATTTTATTTGGACGGTAATACCCTCATTTTATTTTCAAATTCTAACTTATATTACAAATATATAAATATTATAAAATTAATGAAAGAATATTTATGAAAAACTAACCAATTGAGATTCTTATTTATGTCTTAACCAAGACATCGGAATGAAAATTTAAAAAAGTTTCAGCGTATTCCCAACCCAACAAAATATGGATATGGGAATATGAATTCTTTTTCCATGGAAAATTAATTTCTAAGACAATTTTCCAGTATCATTTGTAACCGCAGATGCATGATTCTTTCTGTAGCTTCGGATTTTTTTTTTTCTTTATGATTGATTCATTTCATGCAGATAACATTTTCTAGACAACCAATCTGAAGCCATCTAAATATCCACACACTACATATTCAGATAACAGTGTTAGCTGATGCGATGTACTTACAGAATATAGCACAACATGCAGATAACATTTTTGTGGTGGCTATGTAATTATATATGTCATAAGAACACATGAAAACACATAGATAATATGTATTTTACATGAATACTCCCACCAGTAGGCTGCAAACGAGCCAAGCCGAGCCAACCTTTGTAAGCTTGAGCTTGGCTTGACTAGAATAATCGAGCTCGAGCTCAATAAGTTTTTTATTTTAGAGCTTGAGCTTGGCTCGAGCTTGTTTATATTAAGCTTGAGCTTGGCTTGGTTTTAGCTCGAGCTTGGCTTGATAAGCAAGCTTGATAAACAAGCTCAATACGTTCAAAATCAAGCTCAATAAACATGATTTCAAGCTCACTCAACTTTATTTCAAGCTCATTAAGCTTGATTTCAAGCTTAACGAGCTCGATTTCAAGCTAGTTAGATTTGAATTCAAGTATCTGTAATAGTAACAATTTATTTATAAAAACTAGCATACGTGCACGTGTCTTGCACGTATTTTAACATTTCTTAATTAGTTTAGGAAGACTCTTTAGGAAGACCAAAGGGTAGTCTTCCTAATTACTAAGTTGTCCTTATTAAAATTAATGAATTATTTTTAATTAGTATAAGTATGTAAGGATATTTTCGGAATTCAAAAGTTTCACCATCTAAGTTTTCCTATTATATAGTAGAATAGATTATTAAAGAAGTTTCTTAATACCAATTATTAAGGACGGGTAAAGTGTATTTAAATCCTCCTTAGATTTGCCTCGTTCGCAAAATAAGAACCGTTAGAAAACTTAAGTAGTTTGGCCCACCTTAGATGCCTGCTGTGAGCAAGAAAGTCCCTACCGTCTATTAGCCGTTAAAAATAGCTGTTATGACTTAATTTTTTTTTTTACCTAAACTAACCCCCCCCCCCCCCCCCCCCCCCCCCCCCACCCTTCCTTACCCCCCTCCCCCACCCACCATCCTTACCCCTCCTCTCCGCCGGCCAACCCCCGCACCCCGACCGTCCCCCCCCCCCTCCCTCCGCCAGCCCCCGCCACCCGAACGTCCCCCCCCCCCCCTCCCTCCCTCCGCCAGCCCCCGTCCCCCGACCGTCCCCCCACCCTCCTCCCTCGGTCGGCTAGCCCTCGCCCCCCGACCCCCCCCCCCTCCTCCTCCTTCCGCCGGCCAGCCCCCGCCACCCGCCCCCACCACCGAGAGAGAGATGGGAGGGGGGGAGTGTGGGAGGGGTAAAATCGTCTTTTAAGACGATTTTTAACGGTTGTTAACGGCGGGGGGCTAAATTGAACGTAATTAAAACATATTGAATTTTTCAAATCAGGGAATCTTTAATTACAATTTTATAACATCTAAGGAGAGTTTAAATGCACTTTACCCTATTAAGGACAATATATATAATGCACACAACCATATATATATATATATATATATATATATTATATAATATATATATATATATATATTTAACCATATATAAAATTCAAAAAAGAACAAACAAGCTCCTAAACGAGCTAGCTCGCAAGCTAATAAACGAGCCAGCTTGCGAGCTTAAACGAGCCGAATACTTCTAAGCTTGAGCTGGCTCATTTATAAACGAGCTCGAAAATGAAGCTCGAGCGCAACTTGTTTACTAAACAAACCGAGCTCAAACGAGCTTTTATCGAGCTGAACTTCGAGCAGCTTACGAACGGCTTGGCTCATTTGCAGCCCTACCCACCAGCACATTAAATAAAATAATATTTCAGTTAAAATATGCATTTATCAATATAAAATATATATTTATTAGTATTATTTTATATACATTTATCAATGTGCTGGTGAAAGTACCATTATAAAAATGCACATTTATCAATGTGTTACATGTCCCCCATATGGCACGTGTTTACATATTCATTTTAGAAAAAACTTCTCCCAATGGTGGTTTCTATCATCATTTCTATCCTATGTGACAATAATGTAGGATGAAAACTTTCTAAGAGGATTTCTACATGTGGAAACTCTCATAGAAATTCTCCTATCTCTCATGACAATTATTATTGGGCCCCACACCATTAAATTGCTCATTTTACTATGTGACACATAGGATAGAAATAGATAACCATTGGAGAGCATTTTTGTATGTGTACAATTTCTATGTAGAAACTCTTACAACTGGGATAAAAATCTCCTAAGGCCTCGTTTGGTTACCGGAATTTGAGCTTGGGAACGGAAAGTGATTCCTTTCCTATGTTTGGGAGCCAAAGGAAAGTTGTTGGGAAAGGAAAAATGATTCCCAAGAGGTAGCAAAATAGGAGGGAAAGTAGTTCCTCCCATTTATCTAAGGAATCACTTTCCCTCCAACTTTTCCGCATTTATTACAAAAAGTTTTGACCAAAATATCCATGTTCATAATATTATTTACCATTTTTATCCATAATATATTTTAGACAAAATATTTCCGAGTAATAATTATTTTTATTAGCACGAGGGTATTTTTGGAAAATTGATTTAATTTTGTTTCCTTTCCTTACAAACACCAAACACTATAATGGAAATTAAAGATATATTCCGACTATAATCCCGATCTTTCCAAACACCGGAAAGGAAAGTTTATAGGAATTATAATTTCCTAAAGGAAAGGAATACCAAGGAATCAGTTTCCTTTCCTTTCCATTCCGCGAACCAAACGAGGTCTTAAAGTACAATGCCAAGTAGGATAAGAACTCAATTTTAGAAATCACCATTGGAGATGGTCTTTTATAACCATCTTTTACCGTCTTTGAAGACCCAAGAGCATATACCAGTTCCAACACAGACATCCATTCTTGGTGCTTGTTTACTGATTAACATCTATCACCTTTAGACATTAAGCATCATCTCAATGTGGCAACCTTTACAATCTACAAATTGAGTCAATGATCCCGACACTTCTGACACAAACCTTTACAAAAAAAATGGACACTGTAGGTATTTACAGATACAGGAAACTGCGCTTTTCAAATAAAAAAATCAAGAGACTGATGAATATTTGGATTGGTAGATACCATATTCCACCTGGATTTTACTGGGTATTCACTAGCAGGGGGGAAGAAAGAAGCCCCGTATATCTTGCTACTTCCACACCTTGATAGCACCATCTCGGCTGCTGGATATCAGTAGCCTCTGGTTCAACTGACAGAGGCAAGCGAGAGCACAGCATCGCGATGACACCCTGTTGTATCGGTGGCAGCCATAGCAAGTAGAGCCTTCTGGTTTAACATGGGAGCCGCGGGTCTCCTGTTCATCTCCTGTTGGTTACATAATCGATAATTAGTGTTATTTGGATAGTGTGGGAAAGATACAAAGAGAGAAGCATAGCCACGTATATTGGAATTAAACGACAACAAAGACTTTATTCCAGTTTTTTGGATAGCATGTTAAGATAAGTATAAAATTAATAAGAATTTAAAATATTTTCTTATGTGCAAGTAAAAAAATTTAAACATGTATTAGGTTATATCATGGCAAAGCCACTATCTTCCATCCAATTTCTATATATTAGCTATGTGCAAGTATCCTTCATATAGAGTTCTATAAATATTATCTCAAAAATATCAGGAAACAAAACTGTAGATTAATAACTTTATTGAAAATATATGGCTATGACAAATGCTTTATGAAAAGAATATAAGGAAAAAAAATACAAAAACATATTTCTACATCTTTGAAAAAGTTTATCCTAATATCATGTTGCTCATCTTTAACTTAAGTTTTAATACCTCTAAAATAACCATCAGGTCAACAACTTTTGTATTAAACCAAAAATAAATTTTGACCGTTATATTTCATTGTTGGAAGAATTAAATAAGTCATCTTATAGCCCTAATAAAATTAATGAAATTACAAATCATGTCTTAAATCTTTTAAATTTCTTCCTGTGAACAATTATGATTAAATTTTTATTACAAATTATTATAAAGGTTCGCAGGGTATAGTTGATTGTAGAGACAATAATTTGACGGACATGATCTTCTTCCCGAGCTTGCCCTTACTTACATGGTGTCGGTTCGATGGGCATATTGATACAACCTCCATTTATCTGGGTGATTGATGATAAATCTACAGAGAATATCATACTTCCCCCCACGACCATCAGTGCCATCGTGGATTCCACCGTCCTCTCAGGAGGCTTCATATTGACGCTTTCATCGTTACAATGATCACTATCGTAGCAATCTTGGAGGACATGTAATAAGCGTTCAACCCAGATCCAGTTCTTGATGGTATCGAAACATTCACCAGGTCGTGTAGTCTTTGAAGTCAGAGAGAATGATGGAGGACCATTATTGGGCCAAATCAAAATACTTAGGATTTAGATAACAACAACAAAGCCTTATCGGTGGGGTCGGTTGTTTGAATCCTCTTCTTCCATTCGGCTAATTTAAAGGTGACACCCTTTGTAACGCTAACAAAATTTATATCCTTCTTTAACATTACATCATATTCGTCTAGGTCTTCCTCTAGTCATAGCGGCTTCATTAACTACTATACTATCTCTACTCCTTACAAGAGCTTCTATTGGTTTGGGTTGCACAACCAAACCACCTAAGTCGATTTTCTCTTATCTTGTCCTCAATCAACTCCACCTCTAACTTCTCCAGATTTAGATATATTGAATTTTCCTTAAATAGGATTGCTACCATTTGATGTAATATTAGTGTTTTTATATCTTTATTTGTTTAGGGTCTATTTTTCTATAAATGGAAATGTAAAGACCACTCTTTTGGTAGAGAGATTTGAGTTCTGAAAATAAAATTTTGAGAAGAGCTAAACCTAATATCTCTTGTTATCTTCTCCCCCCAGTCTCTCTCAGTCTTATTCTCGTGTTCATGCCAAGATTATTGTCGCTTCTGCCGCCTCACCTTTTGTCGCCATTTTTTGTCGCACTTATGCTACTTCGTACCAACTTTACTTTCATTATTAGATTTTGCGAATTATTATAATATTGTGATGTTAATGATAATCCTTCACAAAACATAAAGCTTCCACAATTCCTAAATTTTACATGTTTCACATAGGGTAGTTTTTTTGCTTTTTCCTTTCGGGTCTCGTCATGCACCAAGATACCTATGAATAGCTACTAGTCGCCAAATCAGATCACTTCCATGGCTTTCCCTCACCAATTCTGTCTTCTTCTATATGGCCAATAATGCATTTAAAAAGCGTTGCTCCACTTGAAGGTTAGACATTAGAGTTTTAAGTTTATTTCCACTTTTTTCCTTCTATTTCATAAATTAGTTTATTGTAGCCCCTATTCAATACAGTTTTCACTGATAAGTCTGTATGGTCATGAATGGAATTAAGAAGACTTGCCCTTTTGTTAACCATCACAATGGAGGTATAATATTTGTGCCGAGGAACACTATTATCTATATATGCTTATAATTTTGGGACAATGATTTTAGTAATTCTGAACAGTATTCTAAATCAGTGGCCAAGGGCATTGGGTCCCTTTAGACAAAATCACTCGTCTAGTGCATGAGCTATTAGCCCTCTCGATCCGACATATTTGGGAACTAGGCACCTACCTAGGCCCTAACCCTAGCTCCTAGCCCAAATTAGGCATGTCTAGGCGCCCATGGTTGGTAAGTAATAGTTCTTTCATTTGTTTACTTTCATAACTTGTTAATCTTATAGTTGACTAATAGAAATTAATTGTCGCATTCCTGTACTCCCTTTGGCTTAATGGAATGTGCCATGGAGATGAATGCAACTCCCTCTAGCTAAATTGTATCTTCTTCTTCGTCAACTCTCGTTTAGTTTTGGAGTTGTTGGAGGGTGGTCCTTGGCTAAATGAGCTTAAACTGCATGAACAAAAATGTAGATCCTACCTGCCAATTGGGCTTATAGGTTTCATGTAATGCTTGCAATAAATCAGAATCAGTTTCAGAATCTTCTTATAAGTATCAAAATAGGTACTTTATGCAGTTTCAGTGTTTTCTAATCAGAGTTTCCAAGTTTTTCCTTCAGGGAGCTAAAAGATAAAATAAATAATATTAGAAATTAGAAAACATTTTGATAATTTTGGCATAATTAGCAAAAGAGAATATTTTATTTACATGCTTTTACACAAAGTACAGCCACAATAGATAATTTTAAATGAAAATATAAAAGATGAAATAACGTGAATTTATATATATTATAATAGTATAAATATTAACCCTCAACCCTCAGCAAGACTCTAGAGTTTTAGTCTAGTGGAAGGGGCTTCAACATGGTAACAAAACAACCCAGATTCGAATTTTTGTAGGCCACATTTTAAGCGGATTCGGATTTTTTTGTACTGTGTGTGAATTCAGCCTTTGATCTATTGCGGATATTGGAATAATATAAATATTAATCCGCAACCCGCACCAACACTTTTGTGTGTGTGTGTGTGTGTTCTAGGCTCACGAATTCAGCCTTCGATCTATTGCAGATATTGGAATAATATAAATATTAATCCGCAACCCTCACCAACACACTAGAATTTTGGTGTAGTGGAAGGGATCTTAACAATAGATATAAAACCTCGACAAGTGGTAATTGTATATTGCATCGATATAAATCTTATTGACACTTATTCCTTCTTGATACAATGTAGCATGTCGATATCTGTGAATTTGTAGATACATAACATTGACAAATTGTAATGGTTACACTGTCGATAAGGAATCTTATCGACATATTTATTCCCTATTAATGATAAAGAATCTATCAACGTAGTTATTCTTTATTGACACATTATAGCATGTCTATCTCTGACATGACGAATCATTCTGAAATACTTTTCCATATCTTCGGCACGACCGAATGTGTGTTAAAAAAATTCCATACTATAGAATTTTCTTTTCTTTTCTGTACTGAATTGATTGGAAAGAGCCCTAATGTCGTCGGCGGCCAGTATCAACCTGTATGGTGTCGACCAATATCAATAGGTATGTCATCGACCAATACAATCGATATCACTAAGGGTTAGTATAGGGCAAGCCAAAACAGATACGATGTGTCTGAGTTGATATGTATCATTATAGGTCGATACTTATCGTTATAGGTCAACATTGTCGTTGAAAGAATAAGCTACATTGGAACTAAATGGGATATTTCATTAGGGTTCAAGGCCATAAAATATATATAGAGAGCATAAAAATCATGTAATATCACTAGTGACATCAGTAAAGTTACCAACAAACCTTCGAAATACAAAAAACAGTAAATGCAAAAAATAAGATAATTGCATCTCTCCTCTACACGCCCAACAAGCTGGAACTTGATGGGAGCAAATCCAACTTGGATAGAGAAAAATAGAAACTCGAGAACCTGGACAAGAAACTGGAACTAGATAATAACCGAGAACGCTGGTTTTTTTTTTTGAAGAAAGCGCAAATGAAAGGCAAAAGTAAACCACAGGAATCCATGGATAGGAAACTAAATAATACCAAAAAAACAAAGAAATAATCCAAAGAAAGTCCAGGATACAAAATAAAGAAATGAAATGAAAAAATATCTGAAATCGAGGAATAAGAAATCGAAGAAACCCCGAAAAAACTGAAGAAATAAACTCGAGAATCATCTGAATTAAGTCCAGAATAAGAAAAGGAATAAAATCCAAAAGACAGAAGGTCCAGAATAAGAAAAGGAATAAAATCCAAAAGAAAGAAAACCAAAAATAGTTGGGAGTAAGAAACATAAGAAAGCCGAAGAATACTTATGGAACACCGAACATAAGTCGAGAACACCATAACATCAACACTGGATAGGACTGCCCAAAGAGATGTGCTACCAAGAAGCCGATAGTGTCGACACTGGAAGAGAGTTGCAGAAGAAGGCAACATCTAGAACACCCATGCATAAGTCGTGGCGTCACAGTGAACAATGCTAAAGTAGTCTCAGTCGAAAGAGTGTCACGCGAGAGAGCGAAAAACCGGGAGAATAAAGCCAAGATCGGACTAGCAAGGAAGAGAAAAACCAACATCCTCCATCACCATCCAAGAAGATGCCAAGTGGAAGAAAGGGCAATCGTATGAGAGGAGTACGCCAAATTGAGGAAGAATGTCATAGAATAGGAATGTAGTGGGCTAGTGGGCTTGGGAAATGAGTTGGGAAGGTTGGAATTAGTGTTATATGGGTAATGGAGCGTTATTTGGTCTAGAAGTAGGCATAAATAATTTTCAAAAGTGCAAAAATGTCTGGAACCAGATTAAAACGGGTCTAGAGTTGGCCTAATAGTGTAAAACGGGCAAGTTTGATGCATCAAGGGTTCAGTTAGGGGTTAACGGGATGCAACTTGAATTAGTGAAAACAGGTGGAGAATTATGTTAAAATGTGTCTGGTGATATGTAAACTAAGGTTGTTCAAGATTAACCTAAAACACGGTTAACAGACCGAATCGACTAGCAATCGATTCGGTTTAACCCAAAACCAATTCGGTTGTAGTTTTCAAAAAAGTATTATGGGCCAATCACAGTTTGTAATTTTATCTTTATTTAATAAACTGTCCGATACTTTTTCCACCCCAGGGAATATGAATTAAAGGGTTGTTATGTAAAATATTTGTTAAGGGTCAGATATGTACATGGGATTAACAGTTTGATATATACACGAGTTACTGGTTCGATATACACATGGTTTAATACTTATTAGTACAACTAAACAAGAAAGGCCTTGTCAAAAACTCAAAAGAAGCTCTAACCCTAAGGCCTTTGCTCTTCACAAATCACAAGCATTCACTTCTTGCTCCCTTCTTTTTTTCAGAGTTCATGCATTGACTCTTCTTCTCCTTTATGGTAGGATTTTAGAAAAGCAGCACTTTGTTGATAATTTTGACCAAGTTGAGGTATTATTTCTAGCTACCAACTTGCATTGATACGTTTCAAGCCGGATGACATTTGTGGATATTATTATATTTCTAGTAGTAGATTCAATTGAACTAAACTATGAAAGTTGAGTTATATTATCCACATATTGAACAAAATTGCAAAATGTTTGTAATCCCCCATTAAATTATTAATGTTTTATCTTTAATTGAGCTAAAAGTACCTATTTATTTTAACCTAAATAACCGACCAACACATCACATATAGTCGGCTAACCGAACCGTTCGTCCACTAAGGATATGTGGGTTGGATTTGGTTATATAATTTGTATAATTGGCTAAGTCGGTTGGTTAGGTTGCCAAATTTGTATATAGGTCGGTTAACCAACCGATGTAGAACCTTAATGTAAACGTGTCGAGTATGAGTTGATAATGGGTTTGGAGTAAGTAAAAAATTTGGAGTTGCAGAGCCGTCAAATGTAGATTTGACATGTGGGGTTGAAGGAAAGATTAGGGTTAGGAAAATGGGGGGGTGGGGGGGGGGTTCCATAGCTACTGTCCTGAAGTAGAAAAAAGAAAGCATAAGGCAACAAATGGTTATGTTGTAGGTGACTAGGTTGGCGGTAATGGAGGTAGTGGTGGCACTAGGTTGGCAGCAATGGTGGTAGTGGTGGCAGAGAACGTACTAAGGAGGAGATGCAATGGTGGAGGTCTACTATTTTGTCGATTAGGGATGCCATGCTAGTAAAGAAAAGAATGAGATGGTAACGCTTGCTAGGGTTTCATGGTGGACCTAAGGTGGTGGCATCGGCTAGGGTTAGGGCTGGTCTCTAAAGTTAGGATTAGTCCTAGTATTTCTCGAAGAAGATGATGGTGGCAAGGTTCCGAGCGGCTTGTGATGGTGGAGGCTAGGGTTGTATTATGGTTTTGGTTAGCTAGGCTAGGGTTTGATGGTGGTGGTAAGGAAAAAGAGCTAGGTCAATAGGCAATCATGAGCTGATACCATGTTGAAAGAAGATGCTATATTGAGACTAAATAGGATATCTATTAGAAATCGAGATCTTACAATATATATAAAGCTACAAAGCAGACATCACCAAAATTACCTATAAATGGAAAATAAAAAAAAAACAGTGGAAAATATATAATGCAGTAAAAATACAGAAAATATCAGGTCTATTCTTCTACAATTGCAAACCTTATTTCATGACAACATCCTCTCTTGCTCTTAGCTACCTTTGCTAGGAATTTGGCATCACTCGAGAGGATTGACGTCAGTCAATGGTATTAAAACTTCAACTCTTTTATGGAGCTATCATGCTCAATAGGTGACCCCCATTCTGATGAGAAAAGGTTTGGATGATGATCGTATCAATGAGTTTATTAGTATTTTGTAAAATGCCTAGACTGGCCCCTTTATAATTGCTTAATGTCTAGTGTTGAATCTTTTAAGTTGATCATTGTTTCTGACTCCTTTTCTTCCAGCACTATGCATATATTTTGTAGTTTATCTATTATTAATAATGGAATGCATTCAAATAGTTGACAACAAAAGTTTGGAATAAGAACTTTGATGTTCTTGTTGTTAATATGAACTTTGATGTTCTTGTTGTTAATATTGTAAATACCTTATTTCTGTCTAGGCTACGACTAAGCTCTACCTACACCGCATGCACTAGGCTGCTTATATTCATCCAATAAATACTCAATCTTTCACAATATTGATTCTAAAGAATAATATACTTATCTGAGAATCTAATTGGAGAGAGATTCACTTAGGGTACGTCTGAGAATCTAATTGGAGAGATATTCACTTAGGGTACGTTTGATTGCAATGTGGAAAATATGTAGAAAAAGGAATTTATTCCACGGAATTATTTTACTAGGAAAAAATTCTATGGAATTTTAAAATTTTCGTATGAAAAACTTAATTTGGGTGTTTGATCGTCATTATTTTCCACGGAAAATAGTTATTTCTATTTTCCATGGAAAATGATATTTTCCTATGGTTAGTCCAGTTTCATTTTCCACTATTTTAGAAGAAAATGTGGAAAATGATAGTTTTTTGGAAAATAATTCCATGGAAAAATAAGCTATCAAACACTACAATTGGTGGAAATTTTGTGACGTAAATATTTTTTATGGAAAAAAAGCCCAATCAAACACAGCCTTAGGTTATCTCCAACAAAGAGAAACCATTATTTGGCTATTCTTTAGACAATTCAAAATTGATAAACAAGAAGATAATGTCTGTGAAGCTAATCTAAGAGTAATTTGAAACCTCAATTTCGATTAACAGACGTGAATAATCTACATGCTCTGGGCCTAAACATGTTTCCGCTTTCTGAACATTCCTTATTTTAAAGGGGTTTCTAACCTGAACTTTTGAAACATTTTACAAATTACTATAGTTTAATAAAAAATAAATAAAAGAAGTAACACCTTCTTCCCTCCCTTTCTCTCATTGTCCTCCGCTGAACCCCATTGAACGGCATGGTGGTACGGCACTCGCCAGGCAGCCTGTCGGGTTTGGATCAAACTGCACACCCTCTATGTGTGCAGAAATAATGAATAATGTCTTTGTCCTTAAAAAGCCAAATAATTTTGTAACTAAAAGTGACTTGCATCCTACTTTTACGACTTCCATTATAACACCTTTTTCTTATAGACCTTTCCTACCCAATTGGCATATGTCAAGGTCAACTGGTCAAGTGACCTTAAGATATAATTTAAGAGTTTTAGTAGCCTTATAGTTTTCTATACAACAAAAGTTTCTTAAATTATAGTAGCAGCTAAGAATAAGAAACATGTAGGGTGAAAAAGTTCCCGGAAACTTACCTGAACAACCTGTACGCCAATACTAGATCTCATATCGTAATACTCATCATTTCCAACACCCTTTGTTGATGGACCACAAACAGAGAAACTTCTATTGGGACTGCAAATCAGAAAGTGCAGGTAAATCAATAATCTCATCAACATGCAATCAGTGCAAATCATTAATCTGGACCAGAACCTGGTATGATCCCAATAGCGTATTTTTAAGTCTGTTCCCCCGGTTAGTAAGTCACCCCCAGGCAAGGGAAGCAATGAACAAATACCAGGAAGACGAGGTCCAGGTTCATTCAACTCGTTAGTTCTGTATTTAGTGTTGATATTATGCTTCCCATCTTGCTTAGAATTAGGCTTGCAAGAAGCCCTTGTTAATGCATGAGAAAAGTTGGACAATTCAGCATCCATTCCACTGCTAATGGTTCTCAATACCTGTAACAGAATCTTATTGTCATAAAAATTACTCAATACAATCAGATTATTTAAATATATACAAGTATATCATATTCTTTCTGATTCTTCTTTTTGATCCTTCATCTTGATTGCACAAAATAAAGTAATATAAAAAACTGCTAATCTACAAAATTGTGTTGGCACCTTTTACATATTGAAAGGTTGCTCAACCTTATTCACAAAAATCTAAGCAATTATATGAATGTTTTGAAAGGTATAATTTGCAAAGTAATCCCAATAAACTGGGACAAAAGTAACTCATGAAAAATTTTAATGGCAAGGTAAGTAACTGTAAACTAGAATATCCTGAAGATTATGAGTTACAATATACTAACATCTTTCAACTTGTTTGTTGTCGCTTTAAATCTTTTGTTTACAAAAAAATAATATTACAGATGGAGTTGTAGAACACGTTTGAGGAATATATATTTTGCTTCCAAGCCTCTTCCCATTAGAATGGGATCCGCTATGGAGTATAAGATAGCTCCATAAAAGATTTAACCAAGTTTCTATAACCAGCTGTCAAACTTAACGTCAACCTTCTGTATTGGTGTCATTCCTAGCCAAGGTAGTTATGGTCTTTCCTAGCCAAGGTAGCTATGAGCATGAGAAGGTCAGGAACCTAGGAGGCCAGTTGGCAGGTAGGTAAATCTAACTTCTGGATATGCAGTTGGCGGGCAGATAAATCATATCCTTACTATTTTTCTAAAGAATGAAAATACCCACTAGTACTCCTAAAACCAATCATGAAAACATGTGAACCTCTTTTCCAACACACTTTAGTATATAAGCTATTGTATTATGAAAACAATAAAAAAAATGAGAGAATATAGATTCCACATGTTTCAACTCAAATAGTATGTAAGTTATTGTCCACTTCTCTGTCCCTATTAATTTTAAGAGAATAGAGACGTCTCCCAAAAAGCAAAAACAAAAGTATTTTTCACACAAAATGCACCAAATAAATAATCGATATATTTAAAGAAATCCAAAATGACCAAGCTTTTCTTTTCCATTGAGAATGCTCCCAACGTGGTTTAGGAAAAAATGTCCAACCCACTTAATCTCACGCTATAGCTAACTTATCTATATCCTCTCATATGAAGGCATCAAATCTAAATATTGGTAGCATTTATTACTGGGAATTTAGCTAGCTTATGTAGACTCTTTTGGTGACTAGTCAACTCCTAGAAAATTCACTATGGCATTATTGTGACGTATAAAAATGTACGTGAAAACAATTGTAAGATGCTCCACATGCATGGCACGTAAATCTGTGTATGTCCAATTTTAAACTCAGCTTAAAATGTGCTTAATGTCTCATCAATTTGTGAAGGTCTCAAGCTATGGTCACGTTAGATAACTGATAGCCAGCATAAACTGTCAGATATCTATGAAAATGCATCCATATAGAATTATTGAATACTACTGAATGGAATAAGGCATTGATACGCACATGCACGTACTCTCTCAGTAGACTACTTTAACTCCTTAAAAATTCACGTTGGCAATATTGCAAAGCATAAACACGTATGAGGAAAAAAATTGTACGATGTTCCACATGCATGGCACGTGAATTTAAGCATGTCCCCTTTTAAACACAAATTAATATGTTCAGTCTTCATCTATTCATGCAGGTCCCAAGCTCGTCAAAGGACGATGGTCAAGTTATGTAGTCAATGGCCATCATAAACTGTCAGATCACTATGAAAATGTGTCCTTATAGAATTATATAATACATCTGAATGGAGAAGGCATTGATGTACACACACTCGCACACGCCACTACCAAGGAATTCATTAGTGCATACTTCTTCATACTTTCTTTTCCAATCTGAAAAATGTGTTTATTATTTTTTGGCTGGTACAACAAGAACAAAGACTTTATCCAAACTTTTGAAGCTGTCTAATAAAAATACTAAAATAAAAGCATAAATAAATTTACCTGATGGCAGGTTCCATTATCTGCGTTCCAGAGAGATACTTCATTACAGCCAGCGGCAACATAAACTAGAGGCTTTGCCGTTACAGGAACAGAGTTTGAACGTGGCATAAGTAAACACATTCTCTCAACAGGAGAGACGGTGGAATAGTGCCATGAGTTAACAGGCAAAAGAAACCTCATGTCCCATAATGTTAGCACACCCCTTGACGACCCAGATATAAACCAATTTCCACAGTGGCCCATTACCAGAGAAGAGATGTGTCCCTCCTCAGGTAGGGCTTTGAAATTCCATGTTGCTGAAGCTGTCCTTGTATCCCAAAGATGAATTCCAAAACGTAAGGTGCTGTATAATACATTCTGGCTAATACAGCTATCAGAAGCAGAACAGTTCAAAAGACTTACAATTGCACCTTCACCAGCCTCTCTCTTCTTAATGTCAGCAATACCCGAATATCTTTCAACTACACTACCCAACCCTCTTGATATGTAGTCAACAGAAAACAAGTGTAGTGTCCCATCACATGCACCAACTACTACTTGTGCAGTGCCTCGAAGCATCGTAGTACATAAAGC
This sequence comes from Iris pallida, assembly GCA_029216955.1. Classification (NCBI taxonomy): domain Eukaryota; kingdom Viridiplantae; phylum Streptophyta; class Magnoliopsida; order Asparagales; family Iridaceae; genus Iris; species Iris pallida. The sequence goes on along the minus strand of JANAVB010002645.1, from coordinate 336,329 downwards.
CCTGCTGCCGTCCAGATTATAGGTTAATCTAGACCTGAAAGAGATGTCCTTCTCCAACTTTCTTGTATCCCATATCTTAACTGTGGAATCATCAGATGCACTTACAAAGAATGTATTATCATTTGACACAGATAATTCATTAACAGCAGACCGGTGTTCCTGGAGATGCGCCACTAGGACTCCACGAGGCTTCCAACCTGAGACAGGAACTGATGGTGCTCCAGCAACGGGAGGCAATCCAGTCACATCAGACTCCGAGACATCATCTCCAGTGATAGATGAACTTCCTTTCAAGGTATCAGAAACAGTGAGCTCCTGAAACCTGCTGTTGATATAAGAAGGTTGATCATAGTTTTCCCTTCCTTGGGGATCTTGGGATGACCTAGGAACCAACCTAGCACTATTACTGATGTTGAAGAAAGAGCCTGAAACAAGCTTAGGTGGCACTGAACTAGATAAGCCTAGTGACTTGTTAACAGAATCCAACGAAGGCATGCATGAAGAAGAAAGTCTTATAGAGTTCCAATGCAATGATGAATCTAAACCTGCAGACAGAGATCCTAGCTCACGCTTACTCACGCACGTTGAGTATAAGGGTATGCCTTCAGATGGTCCATCAAAAAGCAAGCTGTTTCCCATGCTAACTTGTGGCAAAATGAGTTCAGAAAATTGCAGCTTATCTGAAACTAAAGAATCTCTAGCATCCACAGAGTTAGAAGCACTGAAAGAAGTTCCTACCCGTAAGTTAGCAACATCTCTGGTGTCCTGTAGAGATGCTTTAGGTGTAGAACCAGTAGGTTTACCATTCTTTGCATTGGAATCTTTACTTCCTGGAGCCTTTGTTGGTTTCCTCTCTCCTACTGGAGTTCCCTTAGTGTGTTCAACTGTTTCCAGCTGATTTGAATAGGCAGATGAGTTATACCATATTTTTCTCTGTCTTGCCAACATGTCAGAACTCCTGGCATCTCCTAAACCTTTGTAGAATACCGATTTTGAGACTGGCGGCTTGAGACATGAGAGTAGTGAAATTTCAGAGGACAGGGAACATGGCTCTCTGAGAAGGAGAGGGCGTAAAACCGGTGAGAGGTAAACATAAGAATCTATAGGTCCCAAACTCTCACTGCTTGCAGAAATAAAGTTTGCAGTTGCCCTTCTCACCCATTGGATTGGATAACATAACAAGAGGAAGGCTCTCTTAATCATACCAAGAAGTATTCTTTTCCTCAAGAAACCACTTTTACACAGCATGGACAAGCACTCCAATGCACTGACAATGACAGCCTCCATTCCATCACTTAATGCTTGCTCAATATAAGGCAAAAGATATTCCTCAACACTCCTATGACCGACAAAGTAGCAGACAAAAACAATCTGTCCATAGAAAACTGCTCGCAGCTGTTCGTCACGATCATTAAGAAATGCTGGGAGGATGGGCAGCAAAAAGTCATTGCTTTGCCTCTGAGCAAAAAAGTAACATAAGTGACCAATATCCTGCAAGAGGGCTCTCCTAATATTTGGAGTTGTTTTGGTCCCATTACTAATTCTTGCACAACTTCAGCTATTGATTTCCTCAGTTCAGCAAGCTCATAATTGCTCTCGCTATTCTTCTTTCCTGATGATTCTGTAGCAAGTGATCGTGATTTCTGAGGTAGGCTAGATTTATCAAATGTTTCTTCCTCCGTTAAGCTCCGAGAGTGAAGCAAGAATCTATAAGCTGTGAGTGCAATCTTGAATATGTTGGTAGCATAACAAATCCTGACACTTTCCTCTGGATCATCCGGAAGCATGGATAGCATTGGAAGGATATACTCAGGAAAAATCTTTGCATCACTAGGAGGAAAATCTCGGACTAGAGCCAAGACATCACACAATGTTTCCAAAGCAGAGCAACGCACAATTGCAGCTGGATCAGAAAGCATGGCAATAACATAGGGAAGCACATGTTGTAAGCGATCATCATCGTCAATGTACAAGGAAGAGGTCTTGAGCATAAGAACACCTGCTCTTCTCAATTGTGGTTGCTTGACACTTCTTATGCATGAACAAAGTAGTGAGGCAATTAGCACCATACCTTCACAATTCAGTTTACATTCTATGCCTGAGAAGGAGGGTATTTCATAAGTATCTGATTGACTATTGTATTCAGACACTAATGCATTCAAGTCGCTTTTAAGGATTTTTCTAAATAAGGGGGTTTCTTTCTCCTTGTATCCCTTTGAATGACATAGCAATTGATGACCTGAGGGAGAATCTGTATTGGTGTGGTATAGTGGGGTATGGTTAATGACAAGTGTTGTGTTAGTATGTGAGTAATGTTCTACTTCTCTGAGAAGAGAACTGATATCTCCAACAAGCTGAAATTCTCTACCAACTTTATTTCTTGCTAGCTCGCCCATATCATTCACAGTGCCCCTAGCTGACTTAGTCGTTTGTCTACCAGTTTCCACATATAGTTCATCATTCATGAGGTGTGATACTGGGAAAGGTGCAGGCCTATCCTCAGCTGATCGATTGCCCACAATTTGATTTTGTATCTCATGGAAAGCACTTTGCGTGACTGCAACCTAAAATAGAAGAAATAATTGAGTATTGCCATGAGTTTCTTGTTCTAATTAGCCTAGATACTAGTAGTGGGAAAACTTCTCACCCTTGTGTCTGAATTAAGAGGAATCAGACAGGAAAAGAACTTATGTAGAAATGGTGAGAAATAGGTTGGAAATACAACAGTGGCATAACTTTGTAAATAGCTTTCACAAGACAGTCTTGACTCAGGGTCCAACTGAATCATATGAAGTATCATCTTTCTTATTCCGACATCTTGTATCTGCAGAGATAAGAACATTCAGCATCATAATATCACAAATCAAAAGAAACACAGGCTTATGCAAATATTAGACAATTGCATATATGCACAAATGTTTTCAACTATACAATAACGAAAGACTGGGATCTAAAGGGGTATGGCTTCCAAATGAAGATGTTGATGGATGTACAAAAAGGTAAACTCAAGGATATGTAAATGGAAATAATACATTTTATTTACAAAGAAGACAAAAGTGTATAAACATTTGGTAAATAACCAAAGGTTGAAGTGTATAAACATTTGGTAACCAAAGGTTGGGAAACCAAGTTGTTGGGTCCTTTGGTTAAAGCGAGGGGACAAGAGGGAGGTCCTGGTTCGAATCCCACACCAAAGACATAAAAATAAATAAATAAAACTTTTGGTAAGCAAGCTGAAAGAGAAGACATTTTGGGCATGTCAATGACCTACATGCAGTGCTCTAAATGGTGGTCGAGGCGGCCGCCTAGGCGCACCGCTTTTTCCGTAGACGGTGAAGTAGGCAGCCGATGGCGGTTTGCAGCATAGCTGAGAACATCACAGTTTTTGGACTCTAGACACTCTTTATTCCAATTTATAACTAATATCAGTTGGGGGAATCCAACCCCATATTCTGCACCAAAGACATTGTCAGTCTGAATAAACTTGAAATCTTTGAAATTACAAAGAATTAACTTCACCTTCTTGATAATCTTTATTTAGTGTTTATATACATAGGCAGGATGTCATACAAACATAGGTAAGATGTATTATACGACTAGGTGTATTATACGCCTAGGCAGCGGTAGGTGAACCCTCTCCGCCGCGCACCCGCCTACCGTCGTTTATAACATTGTCTGCAGGAACAGTAAATATTCAACTCCATACAAAGTCACATTTCAATAATTATTATTTTTTCTATTAATGAGACTAGGACCAATTAGCAGCAGAAAGATAAATGCTTAAATGTATAGTGTGGCATCCGTGGATAATACTCATGGGTGATGATATAAACCTTTAACTATCCCATGTGATTGCACGCATCGCAACACAAGGAACTACCCACTAAGAGAGGAAGGGTCAAAATGTGTTTCAAAACCCTTTTTTTTTTTTTTTTTGGGGGGGGGGGGGGGGGGGGGGGAGCGGTGCAGAGGTGCATAAAACCATTTGTAAATCCAGTAACTTCAAACACAGTTTCCGAGGGACCGTCTTTACGAAGCCTGAAGAAGTGTGCATTTTCAAAATCTCACCTTCCATGTCGCTTGGGGGAAATTTATGCATGGTAACTACCTGGTAAGCTTTTGATATCAAAACCCTAAGTTTTGCTGATATTGGATTTGAAAACTCCAGATTTGGACCCCTTAATGATTCCAATGGGTTTGCAAACCCAGAACTGGAAGCCAACAAGTAATGCTAGTATAGGAGAAGCCAACTTCGGAGGTCTGAACCTGCCCCCACCCCTCAACCCAAAACTCAAGAAGCATTCTTCAGCTATATAACTCTTGCTGAATATTTTGGATACAATAGCACATTAGAAATTAACTTTATTGGCATGACCTAGCGATAATGGAACACCTGATATGCCCAGTCAGCTCCTCAGACATGATCATAGGATGCAGGGCTACTTGAAAGATCTTGTTGGTTGATACACTTACTATAATTATAATGTCAATTTTCATACATACTATACTGAGATAACAAGGGTTGTGGTGTTCAAAAGAAGTTAGAGTAGAAAAAATGGTGGAGCCATAGCCTATAACCCATATATGCACTCATGAGAAGATACAAAGTAAAGAAGTGAAATGATTCATTTGTCGTCTGATCGTATGCACAGCGAAAATATTACATAAACCCCCTACTAGGAAGCACAGACACTCCACAAAGCCATGACGTATCTATGTCACCTCGTGTTGGATATGTATCGGGCACATCACGGACACTCCAAAAACACTATGACACACCAAAATAGGTGCCAAATTCGTTGGCTTTGTCCAAAATATGCTTTTCACTTTTATTCTATTTATCACACATGCTTGGTACATCCTTACTATATAATGTGAGCAAGTGTACAAAATATGCTTTTTTCTGTAATAGAAATTAGAATGGCTGTTTCACTCTTGTTTTCTCCTCTAAACAAAATTTTCAATTCTAACATTCATTTTCATGCTCGACAATTCAATATATAGTCATTCAATGAAGTTGCACCTCATGTTCCCTAAAGATAAACAATTATAAGTAATATATACACAAAAAGGCAGGAAAGAGACAAGAAAGAAAATACAAGAAAACCATAGGAGAGGCTATACCTTTTCAAGGTATTGACTAGGGTCATATTGCCCTCGCCGATAAGCAAGTAACTGTGATAACTCAAACAATGGTTGGCCCTCAAGGAAAAGTTCAGCTATAACACACCTGGGAGGATAAGATGGTGACACATTGATAAGGTCATTAATCTGGACATAATAGAAATATCGAAGCAAATATAAAACTATTTGGAATAAAAAAGGCTGACAGCGAAATACTTACAAAATGGGAGACAGATTGAACTAGCAATATTTATGAATATCCCCTATTTATGTGGGAACACAAACTAGGAAGCACAGACACTTCGAAAAACGGTCCAATGTCCTTTCCGCGTTATGTCGGACACAATATGGAAACTCTCAACTACACTAGGACCCTCCAAAATCAATGTTGTGTACGTGCCACCATGTCCATATTGTGTCGTATCGTGTCGTATTGTGCCGTAGCTGCATACGTGCAACATAGGTGTACGATCATCTATGTTGTGAAAAGCGCGCTTAATCGCTTAAGCGCCGCTTAAGCGAAAATTTGAATTTGGGCGCCTCGCTTAGGGAAATCTCGTCCCATAAAAGCAATCGTCGCTTAGACGCGCTTAGGCGGCGCTTAATAGCGCCTCGCCTAGTGTTAGACGTCGGAAAAAGTGCCTTGGATCAAAAAAAACTGAATAAAACAAAAATTGACCCTGAAAAAAAATGGAAACTTTGGAGACTTAGCTTTTATGTTTAATGGTATTTTGATGACTATGTAGTATGTATACATTGTGTGGCTTGTTGACTATTTTGACCATGGTATTTTGATGACTATTTTGATGACTTCGCATTTTGATTATAGTATTTATATTGTTACTTTGTTTGATTAATAATTGGTATTGTTATTCATGCATATACTAATAGGACTGTATGAAAAAATATTGAAATTTATGTGTATACAGAGTATTTTACATGTAGGAGGCTCCGTAGGTAAAAATAGGTGAAGTGCCAACTAAGCGGAGCGCCAGCTTCATCGCCTCGCCTCGCCTCGCCTCGCCTCGCCTCACGCTTAATATAACATAGACGGTCATATATGGGAAATGCAAAGCAATTTCAAATTAAGATACATCAAGTCAAGCTTCATGAGAACTACGGCTATATATGATATAGCTAACCCAATAACCTGGTCTATTGTTATGCCTATAACTGGGTCTGAACATAAAACCAGGAGTGTTTTGGATACGGTTTTGATCTTGTACACCAAAGAAAGAAATGAGAACTTACCAGGTCGGATTTTGATATAGTGATCTAAACTTGAAGCCAAATAGCTGACGTGAAAGAAATGGCAATATACTTCCTTCAATCATTTCTTCTGCAGTTCAGTCCTTAAGATATTTATCTCCACTTTGAGTACTTTAACATCTTGAACTAAAACCTTTCCGTTGTAACTTGTAAGGCATCGCCACATTAACTCTAATTACCATAATAATAAGAATCTTAAATACCATTATTCAGCGATTAACTATTCATTATTGCATATTTTAATTTTAGTGGAAGGAGATAGCAAGAGCTTTCTCTTGTCCAGCAGTTTCACATATTTCAACGTGCATTGATTAGTAAAAACATCAAGAACCTCATACTAAAATCCATTAATAAACCCACACCCAGTTCAAAAATCCAATTTCCTATCATGTATGGACATGAATTGGATCCATATATTTTTATCTAGTTTTGATCCTTATATTTTACTAAGTTCAGATTGAGATCCACCATGTATGAATATGAACAAGCTCGTTCCAGATGCCGGTACTTAATATTCAAAGGAAAAAAAAAAATGATTTCTAAGTTAAACAAAAATATGTATCCAACTTTACATAAAAACATAGCAAAGTTCTAGATTTGGCTGCATCATTTAAGATGTCCATTAAAAGATACAAGCATGTAGCAACTATGCACTACCAATTATATAATATGGCTTACTTAATCGAGTTTTATGCTTGATAATATGGATAAATACTAATCGACCATGTTATTTAATCGGTAACTGACACAATTTTAGATTCAAGGGCCAGCCATTTATTGTCCCTCCTGAGGATCCTACCTAGGACTTCCCTTCACCTACCAAAGGCCTCAAACATAGGGCTGCCCAACTTCTGGTAGCTGAAACAAAAACTAATTCAGGATCTTTGCAAACAAAGTCACTTTATCATGGAAGGATAGAATTATATTTACTTGACTTCTTTATCTACATAGGGAACACAAATTTATCTATGCATAACTTTATCTTAAAGAGTCATAAAAAAAAAAAAGCTCTCATAATCTAAAACTATTAACCAATATCCAAATATAATTTAAGTTATATTATCCTTATTCAGGTCCAAGGGTAGATGATGTGGCTCAATATAGTGAAAGCACCTATATCAACATTTAATTCAGAAAAGAAACAATAATACAATTTGATAAATTCCATTTCTACTCAATGTATCATACATAATTCTCTAAAGGCCAACATGGTGACAAGGCAAAAGTACAGGAAAACATAATTTCCTCAAAAATCAATCTATTAGAATTAGGTCATCCAATTTGGATTTTGGACCCGAAACTAGGACCAGACACGTGATCCATTTCACCTGAACCGGAGCCACCCTCGAGGTGGGTATGCTAGATAGGGTTTTGTCCTCAAAACAGGTAACTTACGGTCCACATAAATCCTACCCTACCCCAATTACAATACAATAGAATTGGAAAGTATATAAAATTGTATATTTTTGTGTAGATTGTAGGTAAATACCAGAACCCAATCCAAACCGAGCCTGAATTTTCGATAAAGATGTAGGGTAGGTTTTCTTTGTAGAGGACCTGAACCCCAACTCAACTTATATGGGTAGGGTTCGGGTCCAAAAACTGGCCCCGCGTGACTAACAAGTCCAGGTTTAGCACTAGCCGGATCCTACCTAACATGGTAGCACCCTAATTAGAATTCATTTACTTCCAGTAAAAAGCTCCCAGAATTAAAAAGGAAAATATTATGGGGAAACTTTTGTTATTTTTCTAGCCTATATGACTATATGTAATTTTCTTTTATCCAAACAACAAAAAGTGCTAATGGGCAACTATCTTTTCCAATATTCCAAACAGCACAAGAAAATGAAAAAATATTTTCTTTCTTTCTTTGACCTTTAGTTTTCTTGTCCACATATTTCACTGTAAGCAGTCGGATTTTAGAGGTGAACTTGGCCATTAGAATATTATCTCAAATTAAACATTTATTAGGGAAAAATAAAACCATGGTTCTCTCAGAGGTTCAAGGACAGATATCCAGAAGTCTTAAATTCCTAGCCTTGGATTTCAAAAGCCTAGTTCAGTTAGAAATGTCAAAATTCATGATTTTCTTTTAAAGTCACAGATCCAGCAAGTCCTAATATTTCTTGTTGCCTCAAACTCTGCCAAGAAAGCTGATTTTGTTTCTTCAAGTTGCAGAATTTACAAGAATGAACCCGACAATCTTGATCCTGATTTTTTGAATATTTCATATCCCGTTGTACATTGATATGAAGCATTCAAAACTGACCAAAACTGATGCATTCTGGCATTTTGGATCAGATTCAAACCAAATATATCACATGAGTCAAGGGAAAACAGTTTTGGCAAGGTTGAATGCAATCTTAATACGAACCTTGTAGTATAATAAAGGGGGAGGGAGGAAGCAGGAAGGCAAGGATTAGTACTCCTTGCAGATAAGCTGCTCCAAGCAGCCATCAACAACACCTACACTAATGAACCAAAAACAAGAGAAATAAGGGGAAGAGTATAGGAACTTACCACTGCCACTATTCCATACCCAAGAACATCATTTGGAAAATGTTTCAAATAGTGATGAGGATAATTTTGAAGGTATAAGTTATAAGTAACTATCCTATTAGACTCACGTACTCGAACAATTCTAATAAATGAGAGCTTTCCTCATACCAAAATAAACAAGAAAGTAACAAAATGATGTCATCAGAACTATGATTCTTTCTTCAGCAAATCAATACGTTCACATGTTAACAAAGATTCATAGTGGTTACTTAAATGGGAATTCTTCAAATTTAATCTCGGTATATATATATATTTTTGAATGGGCATCCAACGATGACGGTTTCGGAAGCGAACCCTAGCTCTGCTAGGGCATCACCAAATCGAAGCGAGGAGGCGGCCAATCGACCTCCGGACCGGGGGAAGGGCAAGGAGGTGGCGGCGGAGGCCGGCGGCGATCGGCTGGAGGCGGGCGGCGGCAGCCGGCCGCCGGAAAATGTGCTAGCTGCTGCTGCTCGCGCGCAGCAGGCCGCTGGCGGCCAGAGGGGCGGCCGGGGGGTCCGGCGAACCCCCCCCCCCCGGGGGCGGACGGACGCCGGCGACCCACCCCAGGTGGGGGGGGGGGGGGGGTGGCCGGGGAGGGCTGCGGACGGCAGCGACGCCACCGAGCACGGGTTCGGCCGGTGGATCAACGGCGGTTGCTCTAGGGGGCTCCCCTATGGTGTTCACCGCCCAAAGGAAATCGACGGACACGGTGGCTGGAACGGAGGATGGACAGAGTGAGGAGGGGGCTTGGACTACGATCCAAAATCGGAGGGTAAGACGAGGAGGTGGGCAACGATCGCAAATCTCTGAGACTAGGAGGGGCTCAGCTTCTACGCAGGGATCGGACAGGAGGTCAGGGATAGCCAGGAGAACAGGACCAACGGTGGGCCAGGCGCACACAGGGGGACGGGAGGGACAAGCCAGGACTACGTGGAGGCCTCGAGCGAAGGGGTCAGCAGGGGCGGCTTCCCCAGTTATCGGGGTGAGAGGGACTGCTGCGAACGTGAGTGCCCGGCCGGCCCCGACGATCCTGTCTCGAAGTTCGGGCCCGCGGCCTGTGTCCTGGGCAGATGCGTGCAAGGTGGGGGTTGCAAAGACTCCGGCATCGATGGAGTATGTTGCGCCTATGGCGGTTGGGGGTGAGCTCTGTGCCGACTTTCCGGCTGAGGAAGTGGCGAAGGTGACGGCATTTTGGGAGAATACTTTAGTGTTATATGTGTTGGGGAGCAAGCCCTTCTACGGGCAGATCCGAGGTTATGCGGATAGAGTCTGGCGGCCGAAGGGTTGCATGGAGTTCTTTTCCAAGGAGAACGGCTTCTACTTCGTTAAATTTGGGATGACAGAAGATGTGGCTCGGATCCTCCAGGGAGGGCCATGGACGTTTGATGGACGTCTCATCATACTGAAGCAATGGACCCCTGACTTGAGATGTGAGAAGGAGGTGCTGAATGCGGTGCCTGTGTGGGTTCGGTTTTATGAATTCCCGGTACGCTTCTGGAGTGTCCCCCTTCTTATGAGACTTGCCAGCCTCATTGGTAAGCCGATTAAGGCGGACGATGCCACCGCCTTCAGGACTAGATTGATGTATGCTCGGGTATTTGTGGAGATTGACGCCAGGCTGGACCTGCCAGAGCAGTTGAAGTACCAGACCCCTACTGGCCAGATCCTGATGCAGAAGGTGGAGTATGAGTGGGTTCCCCCCAGATGCCCGACGTGTGTCTGCTTTGGGCATCTCCCGAGTGCTTGTAGGCGAGGAGGAGCTTCTGAGGTGGTGGCGGAGGAGGCAGTGCAGGAGACAGGTGGTGTAGTTGGTACCCCTGTAGTTGACAAGGCGGACTTGATGGAGGATGAGATGGAGGCAGATCCTTCCCCCGCCTCTGGGGAAAACGAGGAGTCTCCGACGGCGATTTTTGCAGGGGCGATGGTTGAGTATACGGGAACGAGGACTATGACCACCAAGAGTATGGGACAGGAGGGCAGGCGAAAAGGAGAGGGTAACACTTTAGCGCTTCAGGTATACAGTCGGAAGCGTCAGGCAACGGAGTCGCATAGTGAGGACAGCGGTCAAGGTGGGGCGGAGAGAGTGTGGAAGGTCAACCCGAAATGGGTAGCGGTCCTAGCTCAGCCTCCCCAACAGGGGGACCCGCAATGGGTAGCGGCCCTTGCTCAGCCTCTACATCAGGGGGATAGAGATGAGGAGTCCAGAGATATGGAGGTTGCACTCTCCCCGGGTGCACCTTCAGAGGATGTTCAGGGGTCCCCACCCGCGGAATAGATGTCGGCCCTTGCCTGGAATGTCCGGGGGGGCTGTTCTCTGGGGAGATGGAGGGAGATTAGTGAGGTGCTGAGGAAGGAGAAGTGTGAAATCTCGATCTTACTAGAGACTAAGATCAGGGGGGCGAAAACCCTGTCTCGTAGAACTCCTACGGACTGGGTCCAGCTCCACAACCTTGGTCTCTGTGATATGGCGAGAATCTGGGTTAGATGGAACGGAGCTAGTTGAGAGGGGGATGAGGTCTTCATGACTGACCAGCTGGTGGCTATCTCCTTCGCCAACAAGGGTGGGTTCCGATTCTTATTTGGTGCTGTCTATGGGCACAATGACAGGAGGCTGTGGGAGGCCTTGTGGCAGGACATCATTAGGCTTAGTATGTTGGCGGTGCATCGTCATCTCCCCCTGCTTGTTATGGGAGACTTCAATGCCACGCTATACAGGGGGGAGAAGCTGGGGGGGGCGGCCGGTCCCGGACCAGATTCTATCAGACTTTCAGTCCTGTCTTCTCCAGTCCGGGCTCAGGGGTCTGGAGAGGGTGGGCCACATATGGACGTGGCACAACAAGGCGGTGGTTAGCAGGGTGGCATGCCAGCTTGATCGTGCTTTGGGGAACAGTGATTGGTTCCGCCTATTCCCCTCTGCTGTGGCTGAGGGGCTTCCTGCGGGGACCAGTGATCATTTGCCGATCCTGGTGCGCTTCGTGGAGAGACCCAGATGGAGAGCTCGTCCGTTCAGGTATGACAACAGTTGGTTCCTGTCGTCTGGCTATAAGGAGACTGTGGCGGGGGGTCTTTGTCAGGATGTGGTCGGCACTGCTCAGTTCTGTATGGTTCACAGGCTGAAGAAGACCAAACGCGCCATCAGAGACTGGGTGAGGGCTCTCCCCCGGACCTCCTTACAGGAGAAGGAGGCGGAGCTGAGAGACCTGCAGTCAGACCTTCAGGGAGACATGATGAGTGGAGAGATGGCGGCTAGAGAGAAGAAGATGGCTGCAGAGGTCAACACCTTGCGTCTCCAGCAGGAGATTAGTGCGGCCCAACGGACCAAATGCTCCTGGCTCAAGGATGGGGACCGTTGCACCAAATTCTTCTATGATGTCATTCGGGCTCGCCAGCACCGGAACTGCATCCAGAGACTTCTAGACAGGGATGGGCGTCTTGTGACCGACCAGGTTGCTATCCAGGAGGAGGCTGTCCGGTTCTACTCTGAGCTTTATCATCAGACGGACTATTCCACTGTATTCCCGCAGCTGACTACGAAGACGTTGATTACTGAATATGGCAACAGTCTTCTTATGGCTCCTATCCGGATGGCCGAGGTGGAGGCGATTGTGATGAAGGCTGATGCTTCCAAGTCTCTTGGGCCGGACGGTTTCTCTAGCAGCTTCTACAAGCGACATTGGGGTGCCCTCAAGGCCCAGGTTCTAGTACAGGAGTTCTTTGAGTCGGGCAAGCTCCTGAAGGAGCTGAACCACACCTTCCTGACGCTGGTGCCCAAGAAGGAGGGGGCGACTTCCCTTATTGACTTCCGACCGATTGCTTGCTGTAATTATTTGTACAAAATAATTACTCACCTTATGTGCAGGAGGATAGAGGACGCTATGCAGGGTCTGGTTTCTTGGAATCAGGCGGCATTCATCAAGGGACGGTCTATTGCTGAGCATAGCCTGCTGGCCCATGAGATGATTCGGGAGTTCCACAAGCCAGGAGGGATGAAGGCGTGTATGAAGCTCGACCTGAGGAAAGCATACGACACCGTCAACAGGGACTTCTTCTGTCATTTGATGGGTGCGATGGGCTTCTCCGAGACATGGGTGGACAGAGTCAGGGAGTGCATCACCTCTCCTACATTCTCGGTTCTCATTCAGGGTATTCCCTACGGGTTCTTCGGCAGCAGCAGGGGGCTTCGTCAGGGGGACCCGCTTTCTCCCTACCTATTCACCCTTGTGATGGAGTATTTTACCTGTTTGATGGACATCGCGGTGCATCGGGAGAGGATTGTACCGATATACAGCAGGGTCTCACCAGTGGTCTCACATCTCATATATGCGGATGATCTATTGGTATTGATGAGGCCTTCCATACGAGGGATGAGGGAGCTTGCGGTGGTGATGGAGGAGTTCGGACAGTTATCGGGTCTTCGGTTGAACAGGGACAAGAGCAAAGTTTACTTCAACAGCTCTTGCACTTTGAAGGAGGAACGGGCCCTGGAGCTTGGGGTGGAAAAGGGAGATCTCCCGGTAAAATATCTGGGGGTACCCCTATCTGTCAACTACGCGAAGGACCGAGAATGCCAGAGTCTGGTGGACTTTGCGCAGAGGAGGGTAGAGGGCTGGCAGGCGGCTGGCCTATCTTTTGGAGGGCGTATTGAGCTGGTACGATCGGTTATATCTGCTATTGCTCTATTCTGGCTCCAATCTATTCTGGTACCTTTGGCTACTATCAGAAAGATTGAGGGCATATGTGCCAAGTTCATATGGCATGGGGGGATTCATGCCATCTCTTAGGAGAAGCTCTGTCGACCTAGGAAGGAGGGAGGTGTGGGTCTGCGTTCTCTAGTATCTGTCAGGGAGACGGCGGGGATCAAGCTGGCGTGGAGGTTCCTTCAGGACGGTTCTCTATGGTCGGCTTGGATGTCTAGTCGGTACCTTCGGGGAAGGAACTTCTGGGTATGTAAAATTGACAACAACTTCTCTGTGGCTTTCAAGCATATCCTGAGGAACCGACCTGTACTTCGGAAGGCTATTCGGAGGAAGATGAGGGAGGGAGGGGAGATGGACCTATGGCTTGATCCGTGGATTGCAGGTTAGTCCCTTCTGGGGATTCTGGGTCCCCAGTCGGACGGTGTGGCGTACAGAGGTCTGACTTGTAGGCACATCATCAGTGGTGGGGTCTGGAGGCCAGAGGAGTATCGTTTCACCGCTCAGTTAGGAGGGGAGATCAGGCAGGTACAGATCACTCCTGCTGTACTGACTGACGTCTGGGTTTGGGCCCCTCCCGGCTCCACGGAGGATGCTGGGGAGTTCAGATTTGGCAGCTGCTACGATCTTGTTCGTTCCCACTTCGATAAGATCGAGGAGTACGACTTTATCTGGAGGAAGGGCCTAGCCAGGAAGATGCAACTGTCTGCATATAAACTGGTGCTGGGCCGGATGCTTACTAGGGACAGACTGCTTCGGTTCGGGGTCCCAGTCCCTGACCCAAAGTGTGTTTTGTGTGAGACAGAGAATGAATCCATAGGACATATGTTCTTTCGGTGCCATGTGGCGTGGAGCATCTGGACAGAGCAGAGCCGGAGATACTTGGGAGGAGTTGGAAGGGAACGTAACTTCAGAGAAATCCTTAAGTGGATTGGAGATCGCAGGGGCCAGGAGCAGAGTTGGGCCAGACGTGCAAGATTGAGGCTTGCTACATCAGTTTGGCATGTCTGGAGGGAGAGGAACCGGCGCATTTATGAGGGACTGATCACCCCACCGGTGGGCATCCTTCATAACATTGAGTCGGATGTACTAGTAATGTCCCCCTGAGTTGGGATTGTATCTCTATGTTGTAACCTTATTGCGCTGATAGTGGAATAAATTTACCCTTTTTCCAAAAAAAAAATATATTAACAATGGATAATTGTGGCGAACTCGCCTCCACTGGGGGGCCGCATGCATCTCTCTCTTAACCACTAGGCTAGAGGTCATTTGCTATATATATATATATATATATATATATATATATATATATATATAGAGAGAGAGAGAGAGAGAGAGAGAAAGAGAGAGATTCTCCTGTGTTCATTTGTGATCTGAGCATTATGAGGTTCTTGAATTTTACCACACACTACATGTACAGAATCATAAGACTGTACAGGTCTCACTATGTTTAGTTGCAAGTCCTTTCTACAACTTAAATGAATGTCAAATTCAGATGAAGATATAAATAAATATATTTACAATGGGAATCACACTACCGAATTAGATGCTTGATTTAATTTATTTCCTTAAGAGGAAATTCCCATAAAAGATGAAGCAACTTGCTAGACACCAATGCCTTCAGATGGAAAGTGCCAGACTTATACATGAAGGGTGAAGTTCTAGTTTAAAAAGCTTATTCAACGTAATCAAATCAAATCAAATTATAAATCAAATTTCAACAGTTTCAAAACCTTGCAGTCTAGTCTATTACACCAGTGGATCATATATTTTCTACACCTAAAAAACCGATTAACACCCACTTTATCTACAGTTATTAGTCGTTTGTGCATAGTGGCATACTAGGGAAAAGGTCAACTTGATGACAATGAGTGTAAAAGATTCTCGACAAAGGAATGCAGATAAATAAATCAATTAAAAATGCACATGAGTTACCATCATAATTTTTGTTAAGCACAAATTGTAAATTAAGAAATTCACAACCTAAAATATGTATACTAAAATGGCATGAGTTGCATACCCGAGAGAGAATATGTCCATATATTTCTTTAAAGGTGCATCTTGTAGAACTTGTGTTTCCTCACTTCCATGTTCATAAAATCTCTGGAAAATGGAAATACGTTAGGTGGGATCATCTTTCCTTACAAGACCTTTGGTAAAGAATAAGTATGAACAAGTTTCAACAGAAAGCAAAGTAACCTATGCAGTGCTCTAAAAATCGACCTAGGTGGCCGCCTAGGCGCTAGGCAGAACCGAAAACCTCATGTTTGGCGGGTTTGTGCAATTGTGTTGTCCTGTTCGGCCCATGTTCGACCCTGTGCGGCTGTTCGAATTTTATAAAAAAAATAATATTTTTTATGCTTAGTTGTATTGTGGATATGTTGTTTAGATTTTAAGATTGGATTTGGATTTTGAACATTAAAATTTTAAATTTTTATTATGGATATGGTGATTTCTTTATTAAGTATGCTTCATTGTAAAATAATGTTGATGATGTCTTCATGAATCATGATAATGATAGATACCTATTGATGATTTCTCTATAAGTGTGTTTCATTATGATAAATACTATATAAGCTGTTACTAAGTAAAAAAACATGTTTGGTGCCTAGGTGCTAGACGCCCCTCCTCCGCACCGAATTCGCATAGTGAATTTTAGAACACTGAACCTATGTTCCACGATTACGACTATGACATGACATAATACATACAGGACAACACATACATTGTACCGCTTTTGGCATGTCCTTCTGTAGTTTTGGAGTGTCCTTGTGGTGTGAAATACGTGTTCGACACGGACATCACACAGATATTTTACGTGTAAGTGCTTCCTAGAAAGTAATATTGTTGATGTAAATTATGATATGTTTGAAGGATTACATTGAGCAACTACAACATGAAAGAATAATTAAGGATTGTCAAGATTTCACATAGATAAAAGAAGATCCTCAAACATATATCAAACAAAAATAGCACAATAATTGGGGTACTTGAAACCATTTCAGATTAGTTCCCAACAGGCGCACATTCTCATTGATGTTCCAGGAACAGAAGACAGAAATAAATAGCATGTTGTGTTTCTCAAAGTATTCTAGTGATCAAGATTTCAACGTGAATTAGATGCCGGCCTCAATTAAAATAAAATGTTGGAAACCGAACTGGGAAGAATAATGAGTGGAACTTAATATAATTAAGACTTCCTGTTAGGAACACTTGTTAAGAAGTTGAACTCCCAACTATATAATCTTTTAGTTTCTAACACATCTTCAAGATGAGTACAAAAAGATAGTTGTTTGTGTGGCTGGTTTATCCGTCATTTAAAGAGAAGTAAATATCTCAGAAGAATACCAGAGCTCACCCTTTCAAAGGGTCTCCTCTCTACCTATAATTATTTTCTCATGTCCCATTACACCACCACCACACGCACACCAAAGTCTGATACCATGTTAATGTCACTGCCAGTGCACCAAAACTCTAGAATTGTACGGAGGGTTATATATTTATATTATTCTAACACGAATAAAAGATCAGTCCCTGAATTCACCATATATAGTCCATGATGACAACAACACCCCCCCCCCCCCCCCCCCCCCCCTTCAGCTGAAAATCTCCTCAAATTTTTGTTACCATGAGAGTCACGAGACCCAATGTCAAGGAAATAAAAGTTCTAGAACTCACTAATTCTCATTCAATATTCAGTTGAATCTTAACTACTCAGTAGAATTTATTTCTCACTCAAATGCTCTTTCTCACTTGAAACAAACAGATACAGCAATCTAAGAAAAAAGTAAACCTACTACAAATGCGTGCATGTTAACAGACGGCCTTCAAATTTGGAGACACCAATCAGCTAGAGTAACTTCCAACCAGGCAGAACACACAAGGGTTGATAAGAAGATGAATGAGAAGATACTCTAGAATCGTAACCCGGCACAAATGAGATTCAAGCATTTTTAACTTCTTTTAACTGTTTGTTTTTCTCTTTTTATATTTCTTTCTTCATTTCTTCACATTTTTATCTTCCATGTCTCTGTTCCAATCAGATCATCATCATCATCTAGCCTTCGCACATCATAGTTGGATTGGCTATGGTGGACAAAAAGCTCCATAAAATACAATTTTTATGAGCACTTGTCGACTTGACATATTGGTGTGAAACTCCTGGCCAAGGTATCTATAAGCATTAGTACCATGCCAAAAAAACCTAGATGGCCAGTTGGTGGGCAAGTATTTCTACCTTTCAGCTATGGAGTTTAAGCTCATGCAATCAAGGAGCACCATCCAAGTTCCCCTATACTATAAAGACTCTATACAAGAGGTAAGATGATACAATATGCAATAAGAAATTGCATTCATCTCTACGACATATTAGGCCAAAGAGTGAAAAGGAATGGCATCTCATCTTGTCCTCCAATTAGATATGAGGGTGAAAGGAAGACCTGAGAAAGACATTAGGAGATGGTCTGCAATGTTTGCGGCTAATGGTAGCAATCACAACTCAAACCAACGAAAAAGTCTGCAGATTTGGGTTCAAGGATTTCAGTCAAAATGAATCAATTACCTAACCTGCGTAATTCTCATGGTCAGAGGCAAAACATGCATTTAAGCGCCAAGGTCCCATGTGACCTTAAAAGCTCAAAAATGAGGAGCGCGAATGAGCAAAGAAAGGTGCATGTATAATAAGGAGAATATACGTCCTTGATCTCGATTGTTGGTGCTCTATTCCAAGTCACTTGTTTGCAGCAAAACAAGAAGCTTCAGCAGCACTTGAACCCTAGAAATTGATGACCCCATTTGGTACTTGTATAAGGACGTACTTGTTCGCAACAAAAGCAAAGTGCATGCCTCGTTGCCTTAGGATTGAGCTTCACGTACCTAGGTGCTCTTTAATAGCTATGTGCTGGTCTATGCATCATTCATATGAAATAATGGAATGTCTTTCTTTTGGCAGAAGAGTTACGAGTATTGTTCAATTCACATCCTTGTAGTGACCTTCCTAAAAGTGGTGTTAAAAAAGAGAGTGATAGTGGGTCTAACCACTTGTCCATGATGAGCCTCATTTGTCAACAGCGAAGACATGGTTATATATAACACAAGTCAACTTCTGAAATTTTGATAAGACTGGATCAACCTCATACATCAATGCTTACCGTCAACTTAACACCGTTATTGCAAATTGTATTTTTTTAAGTCATTATTGGAATCCAAATATTAGGGATATGCACTATTCACTTAAAACTGAATTACTGAACTGAACCAATCCAATTCGATTCATTTAGTTCATTTGGCCATGGTCATTTCGGTTTCAGTCTGTCATCACCATCATCATCGTCATCAAGCCTTCTCCCATCAGAACATTAGTGCAAACATTCTAACTAATTATATTATCATTTTTAATTCCCAAAACCAGAACTATCCTAAATATTGTGATTAACCCATGCACCCAAATAAACCATGACTGCAAATGTGTTATACTCAGAAAAATACAAGTTTACTACACATAATATTTTGGATTGACTCTTTGGTAAAAGGATATTTGCCTATATCAGGGATAGGGTCACAGTATAAAAAGAACTTAAATGTTATAATAAAATAAATTCTCCCCATTACCTCATGAAAATATGATATCTAATGTCACAACAGATTAATATTTTCACTGCAACACATGTTGCCATGACTAGTATGGTAAATGTGTAAAATTAATTCTTATCACCATTTCGCACATATTCTCAATGTTTGTGCTATGTTAATGTTATCAAGAAATAATCTCTACCTAAGTGATCATCATTGTATATTAGATTACTAGCAAGTATTTTGCACAGTTGTATCTGACAACTTGGCAGGTTTCAAACATAACAGCACATAGATGTAACATGGTTACAGGAGCTAAAGGTTCCAAAACAGAGAAATTAAGGTAAAGTCTCCTCATGACCTCACTGATATATGATTTCTAATGGTCGTAACAGATCAATATTTACACTGCAACATAAGCCGCAATGACTAGTATGGTAAATGTGTATAATTAATTCTTCTTGCTATTTCTCACATATTTGTTTTCATGCTATGTTAATATTGTTAACAAATAATCTCTGGCTATTTGTTCATCATTGTATATAACATACCAGTATTGTCACATTGTAGTTGAATACTTAGCAGGTATCAAACATATGCCAAAACAGAGATGTAACATGGTTATAGGAACTAGAGGTTCCAAAACCAGATAATTCTTGAGTAAAATAAATTATCCTCGTGACCACACTGAAATATGATTTCTAGTGGTCACAGCAGATTAATATTTCTATAGCAATACACACCACCATGACTAGTCTGGTAATGTGTATAATTAACTTTTTCTCGCTGTTACCCATATGTTATGTATGCTCATGCTATGTTAATATTGTCAACAAATAGTCTCTCAACCTATTTGCTCATCATTGTATGTTAGATTTCTAGCAGGTTCTCTGTTACATTGTATTTGACAACTTAACAAGAGTCAAGCATATGCCAACACAGAGATGTAACATGGTCATAGGAGACAGACTCCCAAAAACGTTAAGAAAGTGAATCAAAAGAACAAGCCAATAAATGGTTGATATAATTCTTCTAAACTTCCAATACCTAATGAAAATCTTCAGCAGCTCTAATCACCAATACAGTGTAGTAATTAGAGCCAGATAATCAGATGAGTGTAAGTGGGTACAAGAATAAAAAGTGACCTCAGGTGCAAGATAGCATCGCCTCCGCCCCCCGGTATCAAAAAAGAATGAAAAGTCCGAAGGGTCATCATCAGGTATATATGTGGGCTTGAATGAAGCAAAATCAGCAAGGTACAGCCAGTTCCAAGAGGTGACAAGGACATTCTCACACTTGATATCACCTACATTCATATGGACAGCTCATATTGCTAAGAAACACCTCTTAAGGACAATTGCAACATTCATTCACTTCAAGTAAAAGGGATCTCACCGTGGCAAACTTCCTTGTCATGACTCTGCTTCACTGCATAGAGTAACTGCACAACCAAACGAGCTAAGTCCACAACCATATCTGGAGAAAATCAGGAGCATTGTTTGCATAAACAATAAAAGAAGGTTAAGACAGTTAGCAATTGTTTCTTAATTAATTAAGTGATAACAAGATAATTTCATCTTCAGAACTCAAAACCAAAATGTAAGGTATGTAATTTTTGTGTATGGTATCACAAACTAACAATAGGTATTGTTTTCTATTTGTTATGTTTCTCTTCTTTGGCAACAGTATATGATTAGTATACCAGTACCTGAAAGGCAAGCCATTTCTTCTCAATGAGGCTGAGGAATGGTCGTGTGCTCAGACGGTCATGGAGGTTGCTGAAGAAGTATTGCCTCAATAGATATGCTGCCTTGTCCGTCTCCAACCAAAACTACATCTCACAAAAGAAACTGGTTACACCCAAAAAGTGAAATACTTTAACTATACTGCCGCCTCTCATGATATGTTGATTTGATAAAGAAAATAGTTTCAATCATAATCCTAAAGTATTTCCAAGTAAAACTTGAATTAAGAATGTAACAATAATGAAGAAAGAAACCTATATAAACTCACTCATACCAAGCAAACGCGTAGTCAGAGGGATGACCATAGAAAGACCACCCAAACTTTTGAAATTTTCCATTAGTTATAATATAATTTACAAAAAATCAGAAACAAATTAGTGTAGTGCCCCTCCCTAAATGTTCTAATTGATAAGCATGAAGACACATTGTATGATGTTTATCGACAATATTGTGTTGGTCAATGAGTAGAGAAGAGTTGGATGCTAAAATAAAAGTGTGGAGAAAAACTTTGAAATCTAAGGTTTTAAGATTATTAGCGTGAAAATAGTGAATAATAAATGTAACTACAATCAAAAGGCTAAGAGAAATGAGAGAGAACTACATATAGATGGGCAAGAGATACCTAGGAGTAATAGTTTTCAATACTTATGATCAATCATTTATCATGATGGAGAGATTCAGAAGGATATCAAACAAAATGGTTGAAATGGAGGAGTGCTTGTAGAGTACTTTGTGACCGCAAGATACTTTTGTAGTTGAGAAAATTCTATAAAGCTACAAGGCCATCCATGATTTATAGATCAAAGTGTTGGCCAGTGCCGATGATTGAGGAGAAGATGAGATAAAATCATCTTACTTAGTTTGGACATGTGCAACAAAGTCCAATAGATGCTCTAGTAAAGAGCACTAAGATATTGCTAGACAAGGGCGAAACTAGACATTCCACTCCGTGGGGACAATAAGGGGGGGGGGGGGGGGGGGGGGGGGGGGCAAACCTTAAGAATAATTTAAAAAAAAATTGTATCAAAAAAAATTATTGTAAAAAAAAATCGTGGGCAATGGATCCCAATCTCGCCTACGCTCCGCCCTTGCTGCTAGAACTAGAGGTAGGACTAAACAAACACGAATTCAAGTTCTAAAGAAGATATGGTTTTCGTTAGTGTTTTAGAGGACATGGACATTAGTTCATATTGTTTCTCGAACCAAAAAAAAAAAAAAAAACTCATCCCAGTAAATACGAAAAACTTAATTTTATCATTACTTGTTGTGTGATATTTTTTTAGTCATTTACTTGGAAAAGGAAAATGCTAGAAAATTTGACACGGTCACGATTTCACTATCTAAAATAGCATCGATCTCAATGGTTTGTAGCATGTCCCTTCGCGTTGTGTTTATGAATCGTGTTCCAGCAAAGATATTAATATTTTTCTTTTCTCGTGGCAATCTATTCCATTCTACAATATAATGCAAAAAAAAAAAAAAGTAAGGCTCACCGTGAAAATTCTCTTTTCAAAAATACCCTTCAATATATATACTAGTTAAACAAATAGATGCAATAAATCCCACTAACGACCATTTCCGGAGGAATTAATGTATTACGAAGGTTTCATGCTACTTGCTAAGTAATTAAAAGCAGCAGAGTTAAACCAACTCATGAACATCATCCACTCTGAAGAGTATCTTTTAATCTATGAGTAATAAATACGTGCGTGCATATGTACTAGTTTGTATAATTCGTTTCTGTGCATTGCTATTGATACAAAATGGTGTTCAAGCCCCCGCTCTCTCCCACACACATACATCATCCATGAGTGCATCCAAGTTAAAAATTTCACCTGGAAGGGCCATACGTGGGGATGGTGGACCGTGTTGAAGACTTCCCTAATCTCCAGCAACTTCCTCTCGTACTCCTGATGGAACGACAAACAAAATCAGGTTTAATATTTGATGGATGGATGGATTGAGGAGGAGGAGGAGGAGGAGGAGCGCGTTCCTTGAGATCGAGGGGGTCGCCGCGCTTGAAGTAGACCTTGACGAGGACGAGGCCCTCGTCGTGCTTGCAGAGGATGGACTTGAAGAAGCGGCCGCGGCCGAGGACCTCGATCAGCACGAGGTTGTACGAGGAAGGGAGCTCGTGGAGGTAGTACTCCGACGCCGAAGCTTGCGTCGTACGGGCTATTTTGTTCCCCATCTCTCTCAGTCTTTTCTCTTCTTCCTTTACTCTCTCTTCTTTTTAATTACTTCCCCTCCCCCCACGCCACAACACAAACACAACAATGTTTTGTTGACGAAGAAGAAGGATTAAATCATAAGCAACAACAAGATCCTCTCGTGAAATGTTAAGGATGTCAACGGGTCGGGTTTATATATAGATATCCGAGAACGCAAACCCTATAAGCTTTTAGCCAAAAAGGTAAATTATACCGGCACCTCAAGTTTTACTTGAGGGTAGTCCCATTTTTTTTCAAATTATTTACAAGTTTGTCACTCTCATTTTTTTTTTTACTTCAGGCTAGTTCGCATGTTTGGTATAAAATCCTTCAGGACTGCCGACAAAATTGACAGTCCTACTTGGTGTTAGGACTGTCAACTTCGTTAGCAGTCCTGAAGGATTTTGGTTATAAGTATGTCCAACAAAGTTATATTGTTGTCCTACATAATGTTAGGATTGTCAGCATGCTGACAGTCCTAAAGAATTTGATACAAAATGTATCCAAACAGAGAGTTTGAATTTGGACTGTCAGCATGCTAGCAGTCCTAACTTTATGTAGGACTGTCAACTTCTTCATTTAGGACTCAACTTCGTTGACAGTCCTAAAGAACTTTATAGAAATTTCTCCAAACATAGCTTTTTTTAGGACTGACAGCTAGTTGGTAGTCCTAACTTTATGTAGGATTGCCAACTTCGTTGGTAGTCCTACTTTATTTTAGGACTGCCAACTTCGTTGGCAATCCTAAAGAATTTATAGAAAATCTCTCTAAACAGAAAGTTTTCTTTAGGACTGTCAGCTTATTGGCAGTCTTATTATGTAGGCAGTCCTGCTTTATGCAGAAAATACTGATACTTTGATACTTAGTATAGCAAATGATACACTTAGGATACCAAATAACTTAGTCACGTGTCAGAAACAATGTCACAACACACATATAATGATACTTAGGACTACAAGAATTTAGAACCAAAGTCAATCACATGTCCACATACCAATAATATTTTATACCTACAAAGTATCATATACACCAAAATTATCCACAATATCCAAACAAAGTCAAACACAAAATAAAACACTAAGTATTATGTCGGACCTTTCTACGCTGCTCTCTATTTTCCATGAAGGAAAAATCTAAGAGAGTTGTTGATGCGCTCCATCTCCTCGCAGATTTCAACGTAGCCCTTGGGCCGATTGAGACTTTTTGCCAACCCCTTCACTATTTTAGCCTATACATGATACGACATAAATAAAAATAGGACTGTCAACTAGTTGGAAATCTTTCGAGTCTACAAATTTGGTCTTCACCATCTTCAGCAGTGCAGCGAAGAGGACATGACTGCAGGAAATCTCAACAGTCCTGATTATACTACAAGAAATCTCATCAGTCCTGCACTATAGGAAGGACTGTGGGATTTCCTGTAGTGCTACATATAGTACAGGACTGTAGGAAATCTCTAAAGTTCTGATTTAACTACAGGACTGAAGGATTTGCCTACAGTCATGTCGTGTTTAAGCCCGACCGAAGACCAAAACATTGATTATTTAATCCAAACAATGGATTTATAGGGCTCGAAACAAAGATATATGAACCCTAAATTAGTTCTAAACTATTTTATCTAACTAATTTAAGCATTACCAAATATTCAAGAAAATTAAAACAAAAATACAACAAAATATTTCAAAACCCTAAAGGAATAGAGAAGGGTTTGATACATACCTAGATTGTGATGAAGGGTTGGATTTGGGTGCCATTGCTTGGAATTGGAGGAATGGAGAAGGAAATTAGGTTTATGAATTTGAAATTGAAAGAATGTAAAAAGGAATTAGGATTTAGGAATGGAGAAGGGAATTTGAAGAGAGAATGAAAATTATGAAATGAATGGTTGGGTGAGGGTTTGGGGGGACAACCCAAAGTAAAATTGGGACTGTCCTGAGTAAAAGTTCTACCAAGCTGGGTTGTCTTGAAGTAAAATGTGAAGTGCCTATAGAATTTGCCCCAAAAAATAAAACTCGGGAGGGAGGGACCCAATCTATAATAGCAAACATTTCTAGCACTGCACCATGAATATAGTTATTTAAGTTTTATCAAAAAAAATATAGAAAATTTAAATTTGATTATTTTTCTTGAATGTTTATTCGATATTAGGATCTATGTTGTTTACAGTGGGTGGCATATCTAGGATTTTTATCGAGGTGCGACACAAATGCGTCAGCCTGTAACGGATCATGGATTCGTAAAATGGTGTTCCGGTTGATAATCTCATAACTCTACGAAACTTATGTCATAGGGTCGACGTTCTGCATCCAATAGTACAAGTCTTGTCACGATCCAAAAAGCGCACAGATCAAGAGACGATATCCAACCCCAATTTTTAATTAAAAACAAAAATGTTCAAGTAGCTCACTTCGAGCTTCAGGGCGACTTATCAAATTTAACGTGGAAAAAGAAGAGTTTATCAAGATCGATGAACATCGTTCCCCGTAAAATTTTGAGCTACAATTGCGAAGTTATGCTCGCACAAAGTCAGCATCTCAACATTGAAATTTTCTATTGTGCATGCTCTCTCTCTCTCTCTCTCTCTATATATATATATATATATATATATATATATATATATATATATATATATATATATATATATATATATATATATATATATATCGATTGCGAAGTTATGCTCGCACAAAGTTAGCATCTCAACATTGAAATTTTCTGTTGTGCATGCTCTCTCTCTCTCTCTCTCTCTCTCTCTCTCTATATATATATATATATATATATATATATATATATATATATTGCCTATCCAATGAGCACACCTCCTAAATGAGCATAATTATTTCACTCAGTTAGATTTTCGCTAAATTAAATCTAATGGTTGAAAGTTTCAATTTGTATTTAAGGAAGGTTTATAAATTATTGAGAATAAAAGATGCCAAATTCTTAAAATTATGCTACTCCTTTCTCTCATCTTCATCCTTTTCTCTATTCTCTCACCAAATTATTCATATTTTAACAAATTTTAGTAAATTATTTAACCCTACCCCAACCCCACTCCTACTCCTCTTCTGTCTACTCTTGGCCTTTTTGTCTCCTCCTTTCTGACGCGTAGCAGAGAATTTTTCAGGTCAAACAATTCATCCATTGTGCCAGAATGCGCAAATATTAATTTATATACACGAGTAGCAAAGAATTTTTCAGATCACACTTGGTAGGGCACAGTTGAATTATGGAGAACACGACATAGCAATGGAAAGTTTCGACAAGGCTTTAGCAACCATGGTATGATTTGAAATTTAGCAACATCGGTTGGATACATTTTTACAGTTCATGTTTCTTTTTTTTCCTTTTTAATTTCTAGCCAAATCACCAAGAATCCCTAAATGATAGAGAAATTACCTCCCATATATTAACCATCAACAGTCTGTTATGAGATCCAAGATAAAAGATGAATCTACTTGTAAGAGTTAGGCACACATCAAGTTTGTTAGAAAGCTAAAAGTGTTATAACTAGAGCAAGCCCGATCTCGTGTTGTAAATTCATGTTGGGAGGCGCCGACCAATAATACAAGAGATAAACATGTATATCAAATATAAGGTTGCAGGGAGAATTATGTATATGGCGAGCTGTACAAAGTGGGTGACCTTTATCGAACTTTATAGTACTTTCATATATTCACAAAGCCTCTTTTGCTACTTGAGAAGCTCGCATCATCATAATACTAGTTTTGATGCTTCATTTGTAAATAAGGAAGAAGATTAATGATGGAAAAATCCTTGTATGTTTTGGGTTTTGGTTATAAGTATGTCCAACAAAGTTATATTGTTGTCCTACATAATGTTAGGATTGCCAGCATGCTGACAGTCCTAAAGAATTTGATACAAAATGTATCCAAACAGAGAGTTTGAATTTGGACTGTCAGCATGCTGGCAGTCCTAACTGGCAGTCCTAACTTTATGTAGGACTGTCAACTTCTTCATTTAGGACTCAACTTCATTGATAGTCCTAAAGAACTTTATAGAAATTTCTCCAAACATAGCTTTTTTTAGGACTGACAGCCAGTTGGTAGTCCTAACTTTATGTAGGATTGCCAACTTCGTTGGTAGTCCTACTTTATTTTAGGACTGCCAACTTCGTTGGCAATCCTAAAGAATTTATAGAAAATCTCTCTAAACAGAAAGTTTTCTTTAGGACTGTCAGCTTATTGGCAGTCTTATTATGTAGGCAGTCCTGCTTTATGCAGAAAATACTGATACTTTGATACTTAGTATAGCAAATGATACACTTAGGATACCAAATAACTTAGTCATGTGTCAGAAACAATGTCACAACACACATATAATGATACTTAGGACTACAAGAATTTAGAACCAAAGTCAATCACATGTCCACATACCAATAATATTTTATACCTACAAAGTATCATATACACCAAAATTATCAACAATATCCAAACAAAGTCAAACACAAAATAAAACACTAAGTATTATGTCGGACCTTTCTACGCTGCTCTCTATTTTCCATGAAGGAAAAATCTAAGAGAGTTGTTGATACGCTCCATCTCCTCGCAGATTTCAACGTAGCCCTTGGGCCGATTGAGACTTTTTGCCAACCCCTTCACTATTTTAGCCTATACATGATACGACAAATAAAAATAGGACTGTCAACTAGTTGGAAATCTTTCGAGTCTACAAATTTGGTCTTCACCATCTTCAGCAGTGCAGCGAAGAGGACATGACTGCAGGAAATCTCAACAGTCCTGATTATACTACAAGAAATCTCATCAGTCCTGCACTATAGAAAGGACTGTGGGATTTCCTGTAGTGCTACATATAGTACAGGACTGTAGGAAATCTCTAAAGTTCTGATTAAACTACAGGACTAAAGGATTTGCCTACAGTCATGTCGTGTTTAAGCCCGACCGAAGACCAAAACATTGATTATTTAATCCAAACAATAGATTTATAGGGCGCGAAACAAAGATATATGAACCCTAAATTAGTTCTAAACTATTTTATCTAACTAATTTAAGCATTACCAAATATTCAAGAAAATTAAAACAAAAATACAACAAAATATTTCAAAACCCTAAAGGAATAGAGAAGGCTTTGATACATACCTAGATTGTGATGAAGGGTTGGGTTTGGGTGCCATTGCTTGGAATTGGAGGAATGGAGAAGGAGATTAGGTTTATGAATTTGAAATTGAAAGAATGTAAAAAGGAATTAGGATTTAGGAATGGAGAAGGGAATTTGAAGAGAGAATGAAAATTATGAAATGAATGGTTGGGTGAGGGTTTGGGGGGACAACCCAAAGTAAAATTGGGACTGTCCTGAGTAAAAGTTCTACCAAGCTGGGTTGTCTTGAAGTAAAATGTGAAGTGCCTATAGAATTTGCCCCAAAAAATAAAACTCGGGAGGGAGTGACCCAATCTATAATAGCAAACATATTCTAGCACTGCACCATGAATATAGTTATTTAAGTTTTATCTAAAAAAATATAGAAAATTTAAATTTGATTGTTTTTCTTGAATGTTTATTCGATATTAGGATCTATGTTGTTTACAGTGGGTGGCATATCTAGGATTTTTATCGAGGTGCGACACAAATGCGTCAGCCTGTAACGGATCATGGATTCGTAAAATGGTGTTCCGGTTGATAATCTCAGAACTCTACGAAACTTACGTCATAGGGCAAGGTCGACGTTCTGCATCCAATAGTACAAGTCTTGTCACGATCCAAAGAGCGCACAGATCAAGAGACGATATCCAACCCCAATTTTTAATTAAAAACAAAAATATTCAAGTAGCTCACTTCGAGCTTCAGGGCGACTTATCAAATTTAACGTGGAAAAAGAAGAGTTTATCAAGATCGATGAACATCGTTCCCCGAAAAATTTTGAGCTACAATTGCGAAGTTATGCTCGCACAAAGTCAGCATCTCAACATTGAAATTTTTTATTGTGCATGCTCTCTCTCTCTCTCTCTCTCTCTCTCTCTCTCTATATATATATATATATATATATATATATATATATATATATATATATATATATATATATATCGATTTTGAAGTTATGCTCGCACAAAGTCAGCATCTCAACATTGAAATTTTCTATTGTGCATGCTCTCTCTCTCTCTCTCTCTCTCTCTCTATATATATATATATATATATATATATATATATATATATATATATATATATATATATATATATATATATATATATATATATTGCCTATCCAATGAGCACACCTCCTAAATGAGCATAATTATTTCACTCAGTTAGATTTTCGCTAAATTAAATCTAATGGTTGAAAGTTTCAATTTGTATTTAAGGAAGGTTTATAAATTATTGAGAATAAAAGATGCCAAATTCTTAAAATTATGCTACTCCTTTCTCTCATCTTCATCCTTTTCTCTATTCTCTCACCAAATTATTCATATTTTAACAAATTTTAGTAAATTATTTAACCCTACCCCAACCCCACTCCTACTCCTCTTCTGTCTACTCTTGGCCTTTTTGTCTCCTCCTTTCTGACGCATAGCAGAGAATTTTCCAGGTCAAACAATTCATCCATTGTGCCAGAATGCGCAAATATTAATTTATATACACGAGTAGCAAAGAATTTTTCAGATCACGCTTGGTAGGGCACAGTTGAATTATGGAGAACACGACATAGCAATGGAAAGTTTCGACAAGGCTTTAGCAACCATGGTATGATTTGAAATTTAGCAACATCGGTTGGATACATTTTTACAGTTCATGTTTCTTTTTTTTCCTTTTTAATTTCTAGCCAAATCACCAAGAATCCCTAAATGATAGAGAAATTACCTCCCATATATTAACCATCAACAGTCTGTTATGAGATCCGAGATAAAAGATGAATCTACTTGTAAGAGTTAGGCACACATCAAGTTTGTTAGAAAGCTAAAAGTGTTATAACTAGAGCAAGCCCGATCTCGTGTTGTAAATTCATGTTGGGAGGCGCCGACCAATAATACAAGAGATAAACATGTATATCAAATATAAGGTTGCAGGGAGAATTATATATATGGCGAGCTGTACAAAGTGGGTGACCTTTATCGAACTTTATAGTACTTTCATATATTCACAAAGCCTCTTTTGCTACTTGAGAAGCTCGCATCATCATAATACTAGTTTTGATGCTTCATTTGTAAATAAGGAAGAAGATTAATGATGGAAAAATCCTTGTATGTTTTGGGTTTGGTCGGCTTTAGAATTCCTCTACATTCTATACAAGATTAACTAATATATTGTAGTCAACAAGCATCGATCAAAGGGATCAAGACAAAAGGGCCAATAAAATCATGTTGGAGACTTGAATTTTATGAGCTGCATCTGAAAGAGCAGTCTATCCAACAAAGATAATCAACGTCGGAGAACAAAGATAATCAACGTCGGAGAACTCGACTCACACACCACCGACAAAGAGGATCGTTGGGAACTCGACTCATACACCACCTACAAAGAGGATTGTGGAGAATGGCGCGCAAAGCATTAAACTTAGACATGGTAGGAAGATTAATGTAATAAAAAATTTGAGTTTAAGACTGGCAATAAATGTCACGCCCCAAAACCAGAATACTGGAGAGCGGTGGACAGATACAGCCAGCTACGTAGATAGAAGTGTAATCCACTTCGACATACGATCATGGCTGTCTAGATATATGAGGGTTTAACTACAAGCCATCAGTCTCTTATGGTCAAAAACAAGCCTAGTGTCTCAATCTCAAGCAAGTAAGTACATGTAACAAGATGGTAGATCATCAGACATACAAAGTAAGGCATCCCATACATCACATATTCAGATGATCATGAAGCTAGTCATACAAAATATGAGGACTAGCAAGAGTTACAGTCATACATGATCAACCCTAGGATTTGTTAATCATGTTACAGCCCGTAGGCAGACAGTAAGTAAAGTATTCAACATGAGCTAACACTTGTATATCTTGAAGAAATGCTTCTGGAAATATCACTCTGAAAGTATGAATTTTCTCAGAATCTCTTCTTCTGTATATCTCTCCTGATCTCTTCTGTGTAAAAAAAATAAGTCTATTTATAGACTAGACCCTCTGTGCGTAAAAAGCAACATAATCTGGTCTCTACGTAAGCAACTGTCACCCACGATTGAAAATCAACCTCTACGCAAGCAACTGTCACCCACGATTGAAAATCAACCTCTACGCGTGATAACACGTGTCCCATGTAGAGTTTTGGTCTCTACGCATGGTGACACATGTCCCGCAACTTCAGCAATATGGGGAGAGCACGTACACACGTTCCTCGATAAGTGTGGCATGAAAGCCACGTAAGCAGACCACGTTTTTACATAGCCAAAAAAGATTAGGCGTAAAAATGACCAAAAAAAACTTTCTGCCTAAAGTAGCAGACTGGGCGTAAAATAGCCCAAAATAAACTTCCTGCGTAAAGTGGCTGAAAAGTAGCCTTGAGCGTATAATTAGCTCAAATAAACTTTACGAACACAAAAGCCTTGAACGTAAAAGCTCGAATAGCTTTCGTGCGTAAAAGAAGCAGTCTCTTGAGCGTAAAGTAGCCCATTTGCACACTAAACGACAAGTGTTGGGTTTGGTGTAAATCAAATCTTCTCGGCTTCTGTGCAATTTGCTGTCAGAAAATCATTCTATCAGAACAGTATCACGCGCATTAAATGCGATGTGGACAGCCTGTCTCCTGCGTAAAGTTTTGAGGATGGTTCTCGCGTAAAGTAGCTCGCGTAGAGTTTTAATTCTGGCTCAATAAAGTCTTTTAATGAGTCTTGCGTAGAGTCTGTCTTTGCGTAAAGTCCTTAACTTCTTTGACTTGGCTTATGAAGTACTTTTTACGCACCTACAAGACCCCCTTCAAAGTTTTCAAATTTTACAAAATTTGAAATACTTTGAATCAGAAGCGTAAAATCCGAGATTTCAACAGTCCGCATAGAATTCGGGATACCCAACGGTCATCTGCATAGTGTTCGGGATACTCAACAGTCCGCATAAAAGTCGAGATATCCAACAGTCAGCGTAAATTTCAAGAATTTGAAGCGATTTTAAAATTCTCTATAAATAGAGCCTTGCCGATAGAGAGAGAACTTTACTCATTCTCGTAATCTCGATCTTCCTTTACTCTTCTCGATCTTCCTTTACTCTCTTATTCTTCATCCTCTCAGTTCGACTCAATGGCCCCCAAGGGCAAAACCACCGCCGGCGCCAAGGGCAAGAAGCCCGCCGCTGCTTCGTCGACGGCTGATCATGCAGAAACCACCATCCCATCATCGGTGGCACCCCGACAGACCAACCCCGCTGTGGCTCCGGCCATGAAAGGTAGAACACTACCTAATTTCGGCCATGAGTTCGCCGAAGAAGAGGAAGACTCGAACCTTAAACTTCACGCCCACGTTTATACGTATCAGCGTAGAAATAAAAAAATACGCCCACGTTATACGTGCCAGCGTAAAAATAAAAACATACACCCACGTCTATACGTGCCAGCGTAAAAACAAAATATGCCCACATCAATATGTGTCAGCGTAAAAATCAAAATACGCTCACGTCTATACGTGCCAGCGTAAAAATCAAAATACGCTCACGTCAATACGTGCCAGCGTAAAAATCAAAATACGCTCACGTCAATACGTGCCAGCATAAAAATAAAATACGCTCATGTCTATACATGCCAGCGTAAAAATCAAAATATGCTCACGTCAATACGTGCCAGCATAAAATCACAAGTGAAAGACTTTGCGTAAAACAAAGAACTTTTACACTTTAAAAATTTTATCAACTTAATTTTTGCGCATAAGCGTAAAGTTTGCATAGTCAGAGTCTTTAGTCTTTATGCATAAAATTCAGACTAAGTCATCTGCGTAAAAATTCAAATTAGATTTTTACTAACTTGATTTTTTTTCTTTTGGCAGTGGACTTGCAAATTCATCCGCTTGCAAAAATATTCGGCTCACCAGCTGGTATGGTGGGCTCAAACTACTTGGAGAATTTGTCCCATATGGAATTCCGTCAATCAAATCTGGAATACCCTGAAGGGAGACAACAACTAATAGCTGCTCAGGGGGATAGAATGTTGTTGTCAATGATAAATGGAGAATTATTGGTATCGTTAGATGACCAATAATTTTTGAAGCCAGCTTTCTTGTTCGGGGATGCTATAGATTTCCAATCACAAACCAACCCTAAGAAGGAGGCTTGGGTATATAAATTTGGAGATAGGGCGATGTATCTCCCAGACATGGCAAGGGATTATCCCCTATCCTCATTTATACACGCCACCCATCCCTGACAAATGCTATGGAACCTGACTCCCAGCAGTCATGGTAGGTCGGGCATAATCATTTTCAAGAGGGATAGAGCCAATGAAATGGGCTACCACATCAGTACTCCTAGTGGTGGTGTCGTCCCTTTTTCGGTCTATTGCCTGGATTCACACCGAGCGAAGATTCAGCTCTGATCCAACCGGTGCAGACCCCAATGTTCATTAACAAGTTCATGAAGGCCTCAGTATTATATCCTCAGGCCAACCCTAGGCTACCAGGGTGGCTGACTCCTTATAATCAGAACTGGATCCAACTTAATGCTTGGATTATGAAGAACTTCAAGACGGATCTGAAAGCCATTGGCCTTTATGAAGCAGTAGCCTCCACGAGCCAAGGTATACCAATAAACAGTAACCTGTTCTTGGCTCTGATGGAGTTGTATATGAGTTCAATAGGGACTTTTGCAACCCCATTGGGTGAAATGGATTTTGCACTGCACGAGATGCAATTCATCTCTAAGCTGCCGATGGGTGAAGCTCCCTATGAAGAGTATGTTCCCTCCAACCGGGAACTAGCAGAAATCAGAGAGAAAAATCCTCAATTAGTTGAGGTCTACCAAGAACTGATGTGACATTACCTAATTTGTACCACTATGTATGACAGTGGGTCGCATTTGGCATATACTAATAAATGGACAACCTATTTATTCTACCACGAGAATAGGATACCCAAAAACGACAAGGGAAGATTCCAAGAAAATAAGGCTCTAACCATCAACCCTTGTTTAATAATCCCTTCAGATTTGATCCATAGTTTGATGGTCACACATAAGTCTTCGGACCAGTATCTGACTACTAAGACTGGAGACATCCCTGCGGGGACTGAAACTTTGAGCTATCTGAGGCATAGTAGTCAGAAGATCTCAAGGAAAGCCTTACTGGCAGGCGTTCTTTCTCTATGGCTGCGGAGATGGATCGTGCCAGGGATTAGCACAGCTGACAGAATTCACCGAAACGTATTATGGCCGGCAGTACGTTTGGTGTTCAAGGTCAGAATCAACCTGCTATCGGCAATGGTGTGTCGAATAAATGCAGGTTTGTGGACCTTTGGTGATGAACTAATCAATAATGCTCCTCACCGAAAAGATTTTCCAAGGGTGGAGATGCCCTACACTTATCTGATGGGATGGCTATTGCATCATAACTGCAGTTTGTTGCCACCAGGCCCTGGAGATATTGCGGAGGTCTTCCTCCAGAAATTCAATAAAGCCACGTGGACTGCAACTACAGTGGCTGATACCCGAGCAGTACTAAACTACTCTTATGGATAGAACTTTTTCTGTACAATACCACAAGTTCCAGCCGACTGCCTCAGTGTACAATTTAAAGATAGAGGGAAAGGGAGGACTTCATTACTTGTACCAGTTTTAAATGGCTAATGTGCATCAGACCCTCACATCTGATGTATAGGAATAAAGACAACTGTGCGTTCGAACCGTATCTACCAAGTCGGTTCGCTCGTCAGTTTGGATATGACCAACTTTACGTTGGTAATCCCTCCACCAGCTTCTAAAATTATGGGAAGTTAATTGATGGTGCAAGAGCATGGAGGTACTTTAGCACTGCATGTACCGGTGCTAGATTCCGGGTATCAACTGCTACAAGTACAACCGAGCTACGAATACTTCATACGTATGCTCGCTTTTATGCATCCATTCGCTCTTTCGCTCATGGCTACAATATTGTAACGCTCCAGTCCCAAAATACGTAGGACTAGGAACGTAGCATGCCAGCTGCACATATATACGAAGAATACTCCAATATATAGAATCTTCGTATATATATACATAAGCTGTAATAATAGAAATTACAGGCTAGTAAATCATAAAGCTATATCTCATCCACAACACACACAAAAGGTATAATAAGTCAAAAATAGAATAAATGAGTGAGTCAAAAGATAGCCAGGTGGACATGCCCACACCAAACAGCGATAAAAATAATCCCAAATAGAGTAGATGTCCACTATGAGTCTCAAAGAACAACATGAATCTAGATATCAGCGGGAGACGCCTCGTCATCAAGGTAGGAAGGATCCAGTGCCGAGCCATACTTCTGCGGGAAATCGTCTATACCTGGAGAGATCACCAGGTCCTCAGAGAGACATAACAAGATACATGAAGAACATGCCATATGAACTGAATATAAATGCACCAAAAAATAAAAATAAAGTAAAAGTGTCCAAACCATAACACGGCTCAATATCCCATCATCGAAATAGTAGGCTACTCCTACAACCAAACAAGGACAAGGGATAAATTACTATTCAGCGATGTGATATTTTTCTATGCCATGATTGGAACATGAAATTTGCTAAGGTCTCCTAACCTTTCTAGTAGGCAATTTAGAAGACATATCGATGTATGGGCAAGTGAAGGCTGACTCCCCCAGGACAAAGTAATAACTCACAACACGCACACGTCAAGTACCAATACTATCAGCTGGCATAACTCGAGGCTAGCGGTCCACGTGACCCATTAGTCTACATAGCTCGAGGCTAGTGACCCTCACGACTCGACTACCGTAGTACGCAGTTACTACAGTTGTTAGATTTAGGGTAGCCCATACATTTAACTGTCTTCTCCCTCCCAAGGTCACTAACAGAAGGTAGTTCGCTAAGACTAGGTCCATATGCATACAAAAAAGCAAGAAGGAAAAATAACTGAAAGCAAATAAAGTGAACTAAAAATAGCAATTAATAGATCCAACTGAGAACAGATAATATATATGCAGTAAATAAATAAATAAAGGTGCATATAATTATAAACAGTAAATAAGGCAAGGTATCTTGCCTGAGGGTGGTGCGAGAAGCAGTAAAATCCAACAATCAGAATCGTCAACACGAAAGTCAAAATCCACAAGAAGCTTCGGATGCTGAAACAAATATCATGAACGAGTTTGGAATAAAAGATATGCCTAGGAAATGCCTGTCCAAAAGTCAAATTCTGGAACAGGGGCAAAATCGTAATTTTGGATCAAGACGATGTCCGCCGTTAGACCCGTTTTGTACCGAAATGCGTGCCAATGTCTACGGTCTCTAAAGTCGTCAAATTATATGTCAAGAATCCGGTTTGAGGAGACAAACCTAACCATTTGTCCAGAGTTGGATTCCGGCGGGCTGTGCACAAATTCGTCCATTGGAGCCGGTAGCGGGCCCGCCAAATAGGCATTCCATTCGACCTTCTCAGAATCGGACCAAACTTGGCACACAGGACCAGAATTTCAATACGGTCCTGTTGGCATAAGTTTCGTCTCGATACGACAAAGGTACACGAAGTTATGGCCAAGTTTGTAAAAGGTCGATACGGGGGTACCTCGACGGATACGTACTGATTTCGTCGCGCATACGCAACGAAATCGAGTTCCGTCAGTTCCCACACGTCGACAATATCCATACACGCCTTTCGATGTGTATAGTGTGCGACCACGTCGCCCGGTTTGTCGGGGCGCACACCGTATCGGAAAAACTTTTCTAACTTTTACGATTTTAAAAACAGTTTTTCTTGATTTTTAAAGACGAATATCTTTCTGCCTAATAACTGAAAAATAAATCTATCTGAAGCATTTTAATCTCGTATATGTTGTATTTCACTGTTTCAAATTAGGTTGTTCAAAATCTTAGTTTTTAGCCCGGGAAACGCCTTCTAAAACAACCTCGAAGCTGTTTTGTCATGCGTTTTAACTCTAACTTTTTGTCAAACTTTCGACGAATTTATGGGGATGATCGGGGGTAGTTGGCTCGATCTAATTAACAGGGCTTGTAGTCCTATATGTAGTGATTAATGGGAACAAATTGGTTTGTCGATTGGCTAAACGATGAAGGAGAAAAGTGATGACGAACGTGGGTACCTGCTGCGGCTGAGAACAGGGCTTGCTCTATTTTCTGATCGGCTGGGGTGTTCCCTTCGGTTGCAGTCGGCCAACGACGGCCGTCAGCGAGATACAGGTGGCTGGAGGTGGTCGCCTGGGCTTCGGGGTGACCGGGGTTCGTTGTTTGAGATGAAGAAAAACTTTCGGTTAAGGTTTCTCCTTCCGGCTCTTCGACACAGCCGAACACTATATACGTTTGGTTTTTGAATTCAATTTAAATTGAATTCACATATTTGATAGTAATCTAACTACGATTTGAATTAGGAAGGATAGGATCAACCTCTTCTAATTATTAGGTTTGATTTAAATGAAAAAAATCTTGATTCCCCTTGAAGTACACACAGCCGTGTATACTAAGCATCGAGAGATTTCCCTATGGGCTGACTCACGAGATTTTGCACTCCAAAATTTCGTGAGTTAAAAGATTTTTTTTAAAAAACTGCATAAAGACTTTGTTTTTAAAATAAGAAACATAGTAAAATGATTACAAATTTCAGACTAAAATAACATAATAAATACATAAAAAATTTGAGAAAAAAATTTCTAATAATAACAATACAGTATCTCGAATATATATATATATAAAATTCTTGATATATACTCATACATATGCCTATATGTATTTTTATCTATATAAATAGATTGATATATTTACACTCCTATATATGGTAAAAACTTTACCTATAAATAAATCAAAAAAAAAATCTATAATATAACATAATGTAAAAAAAAAAAAACTTGGCTTGATGGAATTTTTTTTAAAGAATTTATTTTCAAAGATCTTTTAAATACATAATAATTCCTGAAGGAATATTGTAAAAAAATTTAAAATAGAATAATAATAATTATACTAACCAAAAAATTATATATATATATATATATATATATATATATATATATATATATATATATATATATATATATATATATATGTGTGTGTGTGTGTGTGTGTGTGTGTGTGTGTGTGTGTGTAAAGAAAAGTTTCCATTTCATATATTAAGCATAACGTAGCTGATGTATAATAAAACCTTTTAACCCTATGTACATATATATACCAACATCTACAAAAATGCCTAAACTTGAATAAAATACATTTGAAAAAAAAATCAGGGTGCTTACATCCTACCCAACTTATAAAAATTTCGTCCTCGAAATTAATATAAATCTTAATAAAAATATAATAGAGCAGAATATGAAAAGAAGTGTTTCAACTCATAACTTGTTGTCTTTAAGGGTGAAGGAGGTAGGGTACAAAATTTAAATGGGCACCTTATTCTACCAGTTGAGGGTATTCTTAGTCTTACAATAGATAATGGGCATCCAGTTGTTTGAGGGATTGGTTTGGTCTTGTATGGTTAAAATCAAGTGGGATCAGAATTTCATCCGTGGTTGTTCTAAGGGTTAATAAGTTGTGCACAAGGTGTAATTAAAACGGAGCACATGATGGTGTGTTTGTGTGGGACATGATATGCCTAGATGAAGGTGGGATCGTCTAGGTCTCACGTATAAAATTTGTTGGAGTAAAAAGACTAATGTTGTGCTCCAAATTTTTAAAGTCACAATATGAGTATCCATAGTGTTCCGGATAGAAGTGGACGTTGTGAACTACTAGGTTATTTGCTTGGTTGGAGGAACTGCATCAAGTCAAAGATTGTTCTTCGAATTTCGGACAATAGTGAAATGATTCCCCATGTCATCTTTACGCTTCCTCGTTGGTGAGGGATGCCGGGATGACACATGTACCGAGGGTGTTGGATGATTCACTCTTCTATAGCACAAGGCGATTACTGATAGGGTAACAAATTATAAGGTACATCATGCAAGGATCTCTAATTACTAAGTCATAAATCTCTGTAATAAGATTGCTAGACTATATTCAATAGATTTCTAATGGTGTCGAAGGTACTGCATACGCATTATCACTGGTAACTAGTAATTCATATTAAGACAAGTATTATGCTATGCATGTTGACCAAGCTAATGAATGTGTTGTTCTAATGCTAAGCCATGTCTAAAATAAATAAATGGTGTAACTAGAGCAATACCTGCTAAATCCTCCACCTCAGGATGGGTTTCTATCATGGCCATGCTAAATGCTTGTCCATGCCTTTGTCCATTCTGCCTAACTTGTATAGATTGGTCAGCTAAGTGTGAGCCTCTTGTGATAGTTGACTGGGCTCTGCTATTGGTCTTGGTGCTACGGGTCCTTGCATCCGCTGTTGTGCTGCCTTTAGTTGTTCTGTACAGTCTCGGGCCTTGTGATGATTGGAGCCACAAATCATGCATTGTCCTAATCTGCGACGAAAATCCTTCATGACATGACCTTTTCTATGACAGAAGCGACATGTAAGAAGCTCATCAATTGGATAGGGTGATGCTCTTGGTGGTTGTGGTGTCATAGAATGTCTGATTGGTCCACCATGGATAAGGTTACTTGGCCCAGTTGCTGGAATATGGCGTCTCTGAGCCTGTTGTATTTTCTTGTTAAGGAGTTCCTGGCTTCTAGCTTCTTCTAATACTACAGCATGAGAAACTCTAGACTGCACTGTGGTATGCTTCTTGAGCTCTGGTGTCAATCCTTGGTAAAATCTCTTGGCCCTTTCCTGCTCAGTAGGAATCAGTGTATCACCGAATCTGCTCAGTCGGCTGAATTCTGCATCGTACTCATCTACGGTCATATTTCCTTGCTTGAGGTATAGGAACTGATCATAGAGGACATCGCATACATGGATAGGAAAGAACCTCTCATTGAAGAGTTTGTAGAACTCTTCCCAAGTCTGATTGGCCCCCAAGTATCTTTCTTCGGCTTTCTACCAATGATGGGCATTGTCTTCCAAGAGCAAGTCTACTGCTGTCATCCAATCATTTGTTGGCAACTGGGATGCCCTCAGTAGCTTCTCCATGCTGATAAGCCACGCGGTGACCTCTAGTGGTTCCTCGGTACCTCTGAAGGGCTTGGGGTTCATATCCATGAAGTCTTTGATAGAACCCTTATATGGATATAGAGCTGGTGCTGGTACCGGTGCTGGAGGGGGAGGTGGGGGCCTAGTCAGTGCTTTCATCATGCTCTGCCTTATCATCTCAGCATGTTGCCACTGAGTCTGTATCACAGCGTACATGAACTGTGTAGTAGGGTTCCCATCCTCTGGTGGTGGAGGCATTTGTGGTCCGCACTGAAGTAGGCACTGTTGAGTGAATGGTAGTGGAGGGGGTGGTACATTCTCTTCGGTTGGTGCCTCAGTAGTCTGTACAGTCTGGATGACCGGTGGCACTTGAGTTCTCTGTTGTACCATCGATGGGGTCATGGTGGCCTGCGACTGTCCTGGCTGATACGGGGTTACCGGGGTCATTGGTAGGACTTCTCTCTCTTGAGTGGCTGCATCCCCAGACGTGATTATCGAGGTAGGAACGTGTTCGCTTCGAAGGTTCATCCTTACTGGCTGTAAACCCCCATATTTTAATTGAATATTTTTTAATTAAATCTTGTTATGCATTTTACTAATTATGAAATTATTGCTACTAGCTTATTAGTAGAAATAAATGCATGGGTGTATATACTATATGTGTGCATGATAGTATTCCTAGTTAATAAGGAATAATATAAATCCTAGGATTTTAGAAAAATTATTTGTAAATTTTTAGGAATTTTTATTTAGCCTAGAATATATATTTACTTATAGTTTGGTGTATATATATATATATATATATATATATATATATATATATATATATATATATATATATAAAATATATATATATATATATATAATAGTTTGTATAAAAAAATGTAGAGGGGAGGGGACCAGCCCACGTGGGACCGGTCCACCTCAACCCGAGACCCCCAAACTTCCTAATCCCCGTTAACGAATAAGCAGCAGCAGCTCCAATCCTAGTAACCCAAGCAATGCAAAACCCGAGCCTATGTATTTTTTCCTATTACTAATAGGAATAGTAACAGCGGCGGCGAGCATATATATACAACTACCCGCTCATTAAACCCTAACTCCTTCCCATCTCCTCCCCACCTCGACCCCAAGGCCGGCACCTTCACGCGCACGCCCCCGACCATTCGCCATCGCCGACGTCGGGATCGCCGGAGAACTGCTCGCAGACGACCGGGAAAACAGGGAATACTCTGTTTGGTTCAGAACTCAGCTACCCATCTTTGGATTCAAATTTCTTTGTAATCGTTCAACGAAAATTCTATCTATCAAATGCTATGCGTAGTAGACATGACCCTCTCAAAACCCTTTCTGGTAGAATCAAGCGAAACCCCATATATCGCTCGATCTTTCGAACCAAATTTCCCGAAAAACTGTCGAAACAGAACAGTTTCGGGACAGTCCCAAACCCATATTTGGAAGCCAAAATCTTGGCGATTCTTCGACTATTTTGTAAAACTAAATGAACATGTGTGAAGACAACATAACCACGATTGAAACGCAACTTGTAGATCTATATTTCGAGTTCTGTGCAAGAATTAAACCCATGTTAAAGTTGTGCGAAAAACTGTTTTCAAAATAGTAAATTTCTGAATTTTTCTCCGATACGACGTGCACCCCGACAAACCGGGCGACGTGGTTGCGCGCTATATGCATCAAAAGACGCGTATGGACGTTGCAGACGTGTAGGAACTGACGGAACTCAGTTTTGTCGCGTGTGCGCGACGAAATCAACGCGTATCCGTCGAGATACCCCGTATCGGCATTTTGCAAACTTGCCCATAACTTCGTGCACAGTCGTCGAATTGAGACAAAACTTGTGCCAATAGGTCCGGATCGAAATTCTGGTCCTGCATGCTAAGTTTGGTTCGATTCTGAGAAGGTCAAATCGAAACCCATTTTTGGCGGGCCCGCGACCCACTCAAACAGGCGATTTTGTACATGGCTCCTCGGAATCCAAAACTGGACATACCGTTGAGTTCCTCTCCCCAAACTGAATCCCTGGACATGTAGTTTGACGACTTTAGAGACCATATACTTTGGCACGTGTTTCGGTGTAAAGCGAGTCCAACGGCGGACATCGTTTTGACCCAAAATTATGATTTTGCCCCTGTTCCAGAATTTGACTTTTGGACAGGCATTTTCTAGGTATATCTTCTTTACCGAGATCATTTTTGATGTTTGTTTCAACGTTTGGAGTCATCTGTGATTTGTGAGTTTTGGTGCTGACACTTGTTACTCTTGGATTTGTCCTTCTCGTGCCGCAGGCAAGATACCTTGCCACCTTACCCTGTGATTATTATATTCTTATTTTTAGTTGTTATTTTCAGCATTTTGTTTTGTGATATTTAAACTGTGCGTCCAAGTCACACTTGGGTGCAAGCGACTCTATCGGTCGTTTTTCTTGCTTTATTTGTTCTCTTGCATTGACTTAGTTTATTGACCACCCATTGATGTTGAGGCATTAGTATATCTCATACGACCTTGACACTTGTTGTATCACATGATATGAGTCACATGTAGGACATGTTTCTGCGTAGTCGACTGGCCACCGATACGTATGGAGCGTACGACGGATAGGAGTAGCTGCCAATAGTATTGCATGTTAGAAGACTTGGCGGTTACTAGAGGTTCATAGAAGTCATAGAGATGATGATACTAGGCATTAGGTGGGGAGAACAATACCTGACGTATGGGCTTCTTTATACTTCCCTGATTACCTGTGCGCTCCTCCGGAGACGCAGGCTCCAGGCGCCATCTGACGTTTTCCAGAGCGTTATGGACATAGCCCCTTGCATATGGTGCCCTCTGACGCTTCCCGAACGTTATGGACGTAGGCCCCTGGTGCCCTTTATGGGAACTATGCCGATCCCATTTACAGCCAGGGCTCATACGTCGAAGGATTGTATCTCAACTGCATATTCACAGTAGAATGGTCAGGAACCCGATTGCATGCATACCTTTTCTCTTATTATATTATCACAGTTTATATGGCATGGTGTTTTCTTGTATCTTGCTATATCTTCTGAGGACCTGGTTATCTCTCCAGGTTTAGACTATTTTCCACAGGAGTGCGGAGCGGCATTGGAGCTATCCTACATTGATGACGAGGCAGTGCCTACTGATTTCTAGTTTATTCTATATTTGAGACGGTTGTAGACATTATTTTACATCTCTTTTCTTTCTATTTTGTGGAGGTTGGACTCCGATCTTGTGAGACTATTTTTCATAGCTGTTTGGAGTGAGTATGTTCACCCGGCTATCTCTTGATACTCTTC
The DNA here is from genome assembly GCA_029216955.1 of Iris pallida. Classification (NCBI taxonomy): domain Eukaryota; kingdom Viridiplantae; phylum Streptophyta; class Magnoliopsida; order Asparagales; family Iridaceae; genus Iris; species Iris pallida. The sequence goes on along the minus strand of JANAVB010002645.1, from coordinate 292,731 downwards.
TTTATTCATTTGGGCTTTATTATCTTCTGTGTTGAGCTGTGATGAGATTAGATATGTTATTCTGGCCTGTGATTATTTTATTTACAACTTATGTGCATATACGAGGATTCTGTATATTGGAGTATTCTTCGTATATGTGCAGCTGGCATGTTCACGTACTCGGTCTTACGTATTTTGGGACTGGGACGTTACATGTTTTTGTGGTGGCCCATGCAGGTCAGATTTAATATTGTTGGGTTACATGACTGTGCCCAACAAGCCTGCATATAGGAATAGGAATATCTCATCCAGAACTACTACTATCTCTTGACTTTCAAATCTTTTCGAAACTTCCTTGATTATTCGATTTACTTCATATCTAATATCAACTTATCTTCCTCGTGCCAACAGTATGAATCTACGAAGCGGACGCACTTTTGCTTTGGCCCTCACATCTGGTGAAGAGGCTACTTCGGAGGGACATAATCCTCCCATGACTCCAGCGACACCCTACCAGCCAGGACTGTCGCAGCCTACTACGACACCGACGACGGAGTACCCGGATATCGCAGCACCCCCAGGCAGCCAGGCTGGACAGACTTCTACCATGCCACCAGGAGGGAATGTACCACTGCCTCCTCTACCACCATTCCCTCAGCAGTTTCCTCCACAGTCGGGACCTCAGATGCCTCCACCACCGACTGATGGGAGCCCTACTACTCAGTTTATGTATGCCATGATGCAGGCTCAGTGGCAGCAGACTGAGCTGATGAGACAGACGATGATGGCAGCTATGGCTAGACCTCCACCACCACCTCCAGTACTAGTACCAGCACCGGCTCTGTATCCCTATGAAGGCTCTATCAAGAATTTCACAGATATGAACCCCAAGGCCTTTAGAGGGACGTAGAAGCCATTAGAGGTGTCACAGTGGCTTATTAGTACCGAGAAGCTACTGAAGGCATCCCAGTTACCAGCTCGAGATTGGGTGACAGCAGTGGACCTACTGTTAGAAGACAATGCTCACCACTGGTGGAAAGCGGAAGAGAGACGATTAGGTACTGGGATCACCTGGAAGCAGTTCTATGATGCATTTTATGAGAGATTCTTCCCTATTCATATCAAAGATGGTCTCTACGACCAGTTCCTTCATCTGAAGCAAGGGAATATGACAGTTGATGAGTATGACTCGGAGTTCAATCGCCTGAGTCGATTTGGTGCGGGATTGATTCCGACAGAGTTAGAGAAGGCGCGGAGATTTCACCAGGGGCTTGCACCAGAGCTCAAGTCTTATACGACTACCCAGTCTCGAGTCTCCCATTCAGCTGTCTTGGAAGAAGCTCGTGCTCAGGAGATTCTTCGCAAGGAACAGCAGCAGACATCGAGGCATCATACACCAGCAGCTACACCAGCCCGAGCTACTCAGAGTGGACCTATCAGGAGGACTACAGGACAGTACCAGCAGAGGCACACACCTTATCAGAAGCCCGTTTGCCATTACTGCGAAAAATAAGGACATCTCCAGAATGACTGCAGGAATCGCCTCGGATTATGCTTGAGATGTGGATCCAACCAGCACATGCTCAAGGATTGTCCGGAGCAACATGCAATAATACAAGCTCGGCAGAACCCGGGACCCACAGCCCTAGCTCTTCCGGCACCACGGCCCGTAGCAGGAGCACCTCGTCCACCATTGCCTCCCCAAGGCGTACAGTACAACAAGGCCAGAGTTCGGGGCCCGGGACAGAATTATGGGCAGGCATTCTCACTTGCTGTTGAGGATATAGAGACAGAAGCGAAGGTCATAGCAGGTATGGTTTTAGTTGCATCTTTTCCTGCTATTACATTATTTGATATTGGAGCCACACATTCATTTATAGCCACCAATTTTTCCACTAGACACAGTATTTCCATCACACCTTTAGCTAAGAATGTTAAAATCCTCACTGGAGGAGGAGTTGTACCTGTTAGTGGTGTTTGTAGATGTTGTCCTGTAGTGATAAATGGTAGAGAGATGATGGCACGACTTCTTATATTCCCTATGCCGACATTTGATGTGGTTCTTGGAATGGACTGGTTGAGCCAGCATTTTGCTCTCATCGACTGCCATAGGAGCAGTATTATCTTTAGACCATCGAATGCGGCAGAGTTTGAGTTCACCAAAGAAGACAGAGAGGGTTGTGATGCACCCGCATCGAGAACTCATATGATGATGCATGACACCCCACGGCACCCTATTATCATCGAGTTCGAGGATGTATTCCCCGAGGAATTGCCAGGACTACCACCTGACCGAGATATTGAGTTTTCTATTGAGCTTATTCCCGGAGCCGAGCCTATTTCATCTCGAGTATATCGTCTGGCACCCAAGGATTTGGTAGAGATGAAGACGCAGATTGATGACTTATTAGAGAAGGGATTTATTCATGCCAGTGCGTCACCATGGGAGCACCCGTCCTTTTTGTGCCTAAGAAAGATGGGACAGTGCTCATGTGCATTGACTACAGAGCATTGAATGCAGTGACGGTAAAGAACAAGTATCCCTTGCCGCGTATAGACGATCTGTTTGATCAATTGAGTGGAGCAAAAGTATTCTCCAAAATTGACTTACGATCAGGCTATCACCAATTGAAGGTTCATTGCAAAGACGGCCTTTCGATCGAGGTATGGACACTACGAGTTCTTGGTCATGCCTTTCGGTTTGACCAATGCTCCCGCAGTTTTCATGAATTTAATGAACAAGATCTTTAACCAATACTTGGACAAATTTGTAGTAGTCTTTATAGATGATATCTTGATTTACTCCAAGAGTCAAGAGGAGCATGAGCAGCATCTACGGATAGTTTTGGGAACATTGAGGAACGAGAGACTCTTTGCGAAGCTTAGCAAGTGTGATTTCTTTCTCAAAGAGGTATCATTCCTTGGTCATATTGTTACGGGCGATGGTATATCAGTAGACCCAGAGAAGATCACAGCAGTCAAATCATGGCCCGCTCCCACATCAGCTTCTGAAGTGAGAAGTTTTCTCGGACTTGCGGGTTACTACCGACGGTTCGTAGAAGATTTCTCTCGAATAGCAGGGCCTATGACTTGATTAACTTGCAAGGATCAGGAGTTTGTATGGACAGACGAGTGTCAAGCCGCCTTTGACGAGTTGAAGAAGCGATTGACCACAACACCGATCTTGACACTACCATCGGGCCCAGGAGGATTTGTGATCTACAGCGACGCATCCGAGAAGGGATTATGATGTGTATTGATGCAGCACGGTCGCGTAGTAGCATATGCATCGCGACAGTTGAGAGTGCACGAGAGGAATTATCCGACCCACGATCTAGAGCTCGCAGCGGTTATCTTTGCCTTGAAGCTATGGAGACACTACTTGTACGGCGAGAAGGTTGATATCTACACTAATCATAAGAGCCTCAAGTACGTGTTTACACAAAAGGAGTTGAATATGCGACAACGACGTTGGTTGGAGTTGATGAAGGATTATGAGATCGAGCTACATTATCATCCGGGTAAGGCTAATGTCGTGGCAGACGCATTAAGCCGTAAGCCCATGGCACACTTTTTAACTACACAGAAGGAATTGATTAGAGACTTGGAGCAGCTTGGTATTGAGGTAGTATTGCCTGGAGCAGACGGCGTATTAGCCAACCTTCATGTGCAATCATCCTTGGTAGAGCGCATCAAGGCAGTATTGCCTAATGATGCTAGATTTCGACAGCTGAAAGAGAGGACTAAAGAAGGAGAGCAGACAGGTTTGAGGATCCACTCAGATGGGACACTGCGATGTGGTGATCGCATTTATGTACCCAATGGGGATCTACGGCAGGAGCTGATGGCCGAGGCTCACAGTTCGACTTACTCTATTCATCCCGGAGGGACCAAGATGTATCGTGACTTACGACAGTATTATTGGTGGCATGGAATGAAGCGGGAGATAGCTCATTTCATTGCCAAGTGCTTGGTATGTTAACAAGTTAAAGAGGAGCACCAGAGGACGGCCGGATTATTGCAGCCGCTATCCATTTCCGAGTGGAAGTGGGAGCACATTACTATGGATTTCGTCACGGGTTTTTCTCGGAGTCCTAGAGGGCGTGACGCAGTATGGGTGATTGTTGATAGACTTACGAAGTCAGCCCATTTTTTACCTTTTAGAGTGGGCCAGTCGACAGAGGTATTGGCAGAGATGTATATAGAGCAGGTTGTGAGACTACACGGTGTGCCTGTTAGTATTGTGTCGGACCGTGACTCGAGATTCACCTCGCACTTTTGGAGGAGCATACAAGAGAGTTTGGGCACCCGATTGAAGTTTAGCACATCGTATCATCCGCAGACAGACGGCCAGTCGGAGCGTACCATTCAGACGCTAGAGGATATGTTGAGAGCATGTATGCTTGATTTTGGTGGTTCGTGGGAGGACCATCTTCATCTTGTTGAGTTTTTCTACAACAATAGCTACCAAGCGAGCATTCAAATGGCTCCGTTTGAAGCATTGTATGGTAGGAAGTGTCGGTCTCCTGTTTGTTGGAGTGACATAGGAGAGTGACAGCTATTGGGACCCGAGTTGGTCTTGAGCACAGTGGAGACAGTGAAGAAGATTCAGGACCACCTGCGAGCAGCACAGGATCGTCAGAAGCAGTGGGCAGATAATCGTCGTCGACCCTTGGAATTTAAAGAGGGCGACCATGTGTTCTTGAAGATATCCCCCACTAGAGGTACGATTCGATTCGGAGGACGTGGCAAGTTGAGTCCAAGGTACATCAGCCCTTTCGATGTCTTGGAACGTGTTGGAGAGGTTGCCTATAGATTAGCCTTGCCACCGTCGCTAGAGGAAGTGCATGACGTATTTCATGTATCTCAGTTGAGGAGGTACGTGGCGGACAACAATCATGTGCTTGATCGCTCCGAGATCACCGTTGGACCGAGTTTGTCGTATGAAGAGCAACCAGTAGGTATCCTCGATCGCCGAGTGAAGGTGTTGCGGAATCAATCTATTCCATTAGTTCGCGTGGCATGGAAGCATCACTCTCCAGGAGAGTCTACTTGGGAGCGCGAGGACGACATCCGAAATCGCTACCCGCATTTGTTCGAAAATGGAGGTATGTCTTGAATTTTAAGTTGCTAATATTTGTTTTTGCATTGCATTTGATCCCCCGACCTTATTTTAATTTCTAGGACGAAATTTTCTTTAAGTTGGGTAGGATGTAAACCCCCATATTTTAATTGAATATTTTTTAATTAAATCTTGTTATGCATTTTACTAATTATAAAATTATTGCTACTAGCTTATTAGTAGAAATAAATGCATGGGTGTATATACTATATGTGTGCATGATAGTATTCCTAGTTAATAAGGAATAATATAAATCCTAGGATTTTAGGAAAATTATTTGTAAATTTTTAGGAATTTTTATTTAGCCTAGAATATATATTTACTTATAGTTTGGTGTATATATATATATATATATATATATATATATATATATATATATATATATATATATATATATATATATATATAATATAATATAATAGTTTGTATAAAAAAATGTAGAGGGGAGGGGACCAGCCCACGTGGGACCGGTCCACCTCAACCCGAGACCGCCAAACTTCCTAATCCCCGTTAACGAATAAGCAGCAGCAGCTCCAATCCTAGTAACCCAAGCAATGCAAAACCCGAGCCTATGTATTTTTTCCTATTACTAATAGGAATAGTAACAGCGGCGGCGAGCATAGATATACAACTACCCGCTCATTAAACCCTAACTCCTTCCCATCTCCTCCCCACCTCGACCTCAAGGCCGGTACCTTCACGCGCACGCCCCCGACCATTCGCCGTCGCCAACGTCGGGATCGCCGGAGAACTGCTCGCAGACGACCGGGAAAACAGGGAATACTCTGTTTGGTTCAGAACTCAGGTACCCATCTTTTGATTCAAATTTCTTTGTAACCGTTCAACGAAAATTCGATCTATCGAATGCTGTGCATAGTAGACATGACCCTCTCAAAACCCTTTCTGGTAGAATCAAGCGAAACCCCATATATCGCTCGATCTTTCGAACCAAATTTTCCGAAAACTGTCAAAACAGAAACCCATATTTGGAAGCCAAAATCTTGGCGATTCTTCGACTGTTTTGTAAAACTAAATGAACACGTGTGAAGACAACATAACCACGATTGAAACGCAACTTGTAGATCTATATTTCGAGTTCTGTGCAAGAATTAAACCCGTGTTAAAGTTGTGCGAAAAACTATTTTCAAAATAGTAAATTTCTGAATTTTTCTCCGATACGACGTGCGCCCCGACAAACCGGGTGACGTGGTCGCACGCTATATGCATCGAAAGGCGCATATGGACGTTGCAGACGTGTGGGAACTGACGGAACTCAGTTTCGTCGCGCGTGCGTGACGAAATCAACGCGTATCTGTCGAGATACCCCGTATCGACGTTTTGCAAACTTGTCCATAACTTCGTGTACAGTCGTCGAATCGAGACGAAACTTGCGCCAACAGATCCGGATCGAAATTCTGGTCCTGCATGCCAAGTTTGGTTCGATTCTGAGAAGGTCGAATCGGAACCCATTTTTGGCGGGCCCGCGACCCACTCAAACGGGCGATTTTGTACACGGGTCCTCGAAATCCAAAACTGGACATACCATTGAGTTCCTCTCCCCAAACTGAATCTGTGGACATGTAGTTTGACGACTTTAGAGACAATAGACTTTGGCATGCGTTTCGGTGCAAAGCGAGTCCAACGGCGGACATCATTTTGACCCGAAATTACGATTTTGCCCCTGTTCCAGAATTTGACTTTTGGACAGGCGTTTCCTAGGTGTATCTTCTTCACCGAGATCATTTTTGATGTTTGTTTCAGCGTTTGGAGTCATCTGTGATTTGTGAGTTTTGGTGCTGATACTTGCTACTCTTGGATTTGCCCTTCTCGCACCGCAGGCAAGATACCTTGCCACCTTACTCTGTGATTATTATATTCTTATTTTCAGTATTTTGTTTCGTGATATTTAAACTGTGCGTCCAAGTCACACTTGGGTGCAAGCGACTCTATCGGTCGTTTTTCTTGCTTTATTTGTTCTCTTGCATTGACTTAGTTTATTGACCACCCATTGATGTTGAGGTATTGGTATATCTCATACGGCCTTGACACTTGTTGTATCACATGATGTGAGTCACATGTAGGACACGTGTGAAACCCATAATTTTAGAAAATTATTTTTTTATATAAATTAAATTAGCTAATATAATTAATTCTCAATTGTTAATTTAGGAAATTGCATTTTTAGAAAAATTATTAAAACTGGAAATTTTATCAAAACATGTAATTTTCTAATTAATTAAATATTATGTTACTTAGAATACAATTATTATTATTTTCAAGAAAATAAATTTTTAGACTTTTGTTTGTCAGCCAGACCCGAACCCAATTGGAACCATAAAATAATTTTAGAGTTTAAGTTAAAACCCGTAAAATTTTATTTTATAAATTTCCATATATATAATATATTTTCCTGGATTTTTGTGTTTGACCAGACCTGTCCAAACCCATTCCCGAGTCCCGGACCTGTTTTCCGAACCCAGGTCCTAATCCAAGCAAATATTGTTTTTTTTTCGAAATTATTATTTGATATAAATTTTTGAGTTTCATAAAGATAAGAAAGTTTAATGTTTCAACTCTTAAGGTTTCGTTTCATCCACCAGCATTAGTATCAGGAGTATTTGTTCACAACTCCTTTTCTCTCTCTCTTATTAAACTTACTGGAAAGGAAAACCTTTCCTTGCGATCGACCAAACGGCCGGAGCCGATCCTTGGCTTCCACAACCGCTGAAACCCTTTCTCTTCCCTTCATGTAACCTCTTTCTCCCTATCCCTATATAAACCCTCTCCATCACATCTCCATCATCCCTACCACTCTTCAAAACCCAAACCGTGCCCTAGCCCCAAATCCGGCGAACCCCCGCCTGAGCCACGCCCCGACGACCGAGCTCCATCACCGGAGTCGAGCCCCGTCTCCAGCGCCCCGCTCCCCAAGTCCGACCCCGGCGCTGCCCTTCGCCGCTGACCGTCGACGACAGCCCTGGCCGTCCGATCTGTGCGCGTGGCACTGTCCCGAGGAGCCCCATTCCCCGTGAGTTTCTGACATGATTTCGGTTCCGTTCCGCGGTTTCGCGTGTTTCGAGTCCGAGGCATCACTTCGGATTCCGTCGATTTCGGTAGCTTCTGGATAGTCCCATAGTTTTCTTTTGGTCTGTGATGAATTTGGTCCACCGATTCCTTCGGGAATTCGAAATTTTGGTTCTTGGTTAGTTTCTGTTGGTTTTGCTTCGGAAGTAATTCTGTGATTATAGATTTTATATATATTATTTTGGGTTTTTAGTTAAAACTTGGTTCTGTGATTCTCTCTAAATTTCCGAGAATCTTTCGGAAAGGATTCTGCGAGTTTCCGATATTACTTCGGGAATTCCGATATCATTTCAGGATTTCGAATTTATTTCGAAAAATAATTTTGTGGATATATTTGGGTATCCCTGGTTTGGGATTTATTTTGCAGGAAAAATCGGCGCGTTTCCCAGTTTTTGGGTTATCCAGAAAATAGAAGGAATGCTGCCGAAATTTCTATAAAATTTAATCATATAGTTTTAAAATAATTTTTTGGAAAATACAAAATATTTGGATTTATTTGGGCGACGATCGTATTGATCAATGGGCCCTGGCTAACTGCAAACGAAACCGGTTTCGCCCGAACGTTGAGGCATTAGCTATAAAATGACGATTGGACCAGTTCTGAGACTCAATAATATTTTATATTTTTAATTAGAATTATTAAATATTATTTATATTTAATTTTGTAGGCAGTTTACAGGACTAACAAATTTTTTCTTATTTTAATTCTTGGGAATATAAGGGCATAAGCCCATTTACTATTCTACAGTTTTGTAATAAGTAGGTAGTAGCTGTGGTTTTCTGGGTTTTTGTGAGAATGCGTAAAAATTAGGAATAGAAATTATATCAATTACAATTTAGAAATTCACTATATTTCTCATTTAAAGGAAAAGTATATTTTTATATAATTATCAAAAGTATTAAGTTTTTCCAAATAAACCGATAAATACAATTTTCTCGAAATTAAATGTAAATTGATGTTTCTTAATTGTAACGCACTAATAATAGCGTTTTGTTTGTGTTAATTAAATCAAGACTAAAATTTACTAGGACACAACTAGAAATTGCAACTAGTATAGCATCATTAGCAACTTTAGTTTTCTGAGACAAGTTTCCTAATGTAGGATCTCAAGGAAGAATCTGAATTTCCAATCCGACGTATCGAATCCAGTCAAATCGTTTGAGGCAAGTACAATTTTGTGGTAGATTACAATTAGTTAATAATTGTTTTAATGCAATTTTAAATCACGATACAACACGAAACTCTCTTTGAGAGCATTGACTGTAACTACTATAACTATTGGGGATTGGGGGAGTAGTGTAGTGGATATGACCACAGCCAAATTAGTATAACTGAATGTATTAGCTTATCCCTCAAACACATGGGGATAAGCCATACCATATCATTAGGATATTACTGTAACAAGCCCAATCCGGTCATATTCATTACCTATTCATATCTCACTATTTTAACTGTTAGAAAATCATTTATTTCAAATTGTTTAAAAGTGCATAATTCCATTATTAATTTCAATTGTTAAAATATCATGAATTTGTACTTTGCTCCCTCCTGACTGGAGACTATATTTTTAGGTCCTGTTGAGGATGCAGATCTACTGATTAGTAGCTACTATGACCCTGAGCTTTACCCTGCTGTGCTTCCTGAGGATTGCTTTCTGGAGGAAGATCTTGTTTTTATTTAGAGATTATTTTCCAGTTTGTTAGTTTTTGTCTAAAAACAATGTTATTTGTGTTGATGGTTTATGTTTGTACTTGGCATTGGACAAGTTTTTAATTTATCGAATAATAAATGTTGTGGCAAATTTAGTTTAAGTTGTTGATTACCTGCATATGGAAGTTACAGCTTACTGCCGCCGTCTCATCAACGGTGCAGGCTGGGCATGATCCGATTCGTCCCAAGTAATTGGGACCGGGTTGTGACATGTTTTTAGTGGTGGCCCATGCAGGTCTCTATCAACAACTTAGGGAAACCTATCTAGAGACAATTAGAACACCAGAATATTGATTTGTCACAAAAATAGGTCCGAATTATATATGTAAATATTTTTGTTTGATTATAGATTGGTAGGCTACCTTGCTTATGTTTATATCCTAAACCTTCCAGAGAATGGCCACTGACAATACCAATCCTGCTGGCGATGGGGTATCTTCACCCTATCATACCCCACCTCCCCAATCAAGTCCGGATCCTACACCTCGCGGCAGCTGGCCGACCGTCCCCATAATACAACGGTGGACCCATCATCCTCCCAGACGGAGATGCAACCCCCTGTGGTTTTGCCCACTCCAGCTACCCCACCGGTGCCTGTGGACCCCACCGACCTCATAGGTCTGCTAAGAGGAGTGCTAGAAGCCCAGAGAACTCAAGCTGAAGCTCATCGCGAGCAGACGACAATTATGAGAGAAGGCATGGAGAATGCCCATAGCGTGGCAATGGCTGCACTGGAGAGAGGAGAAGCAGCTCAACAGGAACCAAGGCCTGCCAAGGTAAACATAAATTTAAGGATTAATTTATGTAATATTAAGGCCATTTAATTAATGGGAATCATATTGCCAAGGTGGGCGATATGAGAGTTTCAAGAAGCAGAACCCTCGACCCTTCAAGGGAACCGAGGGAATCGTCTATGCTGATGAATGGCTCGATAGTATGGAGCATCTTCTAAGCATCGCTCGACTTCCAGAAGACCTCAAGGCTGAAGCAGTGGGACTCCAACTGCAAAATGTAGCAAGCACCTGGTATCGAAATAAACCCCGATTCCAGGACAGGCAGATTGACTGGGACACTTTCAAGAGGTTGTTCAAGAGGAAGTTCTTTCCAACATCAGAGTTGCGGGAGATGGAGAGGCAATTCTAGAATCTGAAGTAAGAAAATATGATTGTTGGAGAATATGTGGCAGAATTCGGCCAACTCAGCCGTTTTGCCAAGAACCTGGTGGCTGACCCTGAAGATCGTGTTGAAAGATTTAGACATAGGCTGAGAGAGGAGATCCGCACCCATGTGATCTCAGGTGGTGCTAAAACCTATGAAAAGATTCTGGAGCGAGCTCAAGATATAGAGAAGAGCCAACCCGCTCGCTCAAAGAGGGATTATCCTGGAACTAACAATTTTCAGGGTAATCAGAAGAGGCCCAACAACAACAACAATAACCGGCCTTCCCACCACCAGCAGCAGAACCAGCAGGCAAGGAACAATAATAGGGCACCTCAGAGGCAAATCCCTGTCTGCGACTATTGCAAAAGGCCGGGGCATCAAGCAAATATCTGCAGAAAGAGACTAGGACATTGCCTGGTCTGTGGGTCTTCCACCCATCAAGTAAAGGACTGCCCCTCGGCGGCCCACCGGACTGGAGCAACTCAACAGAAAGGTCCTTTGCCCACTCAGCAATAACAATTTGGGCAGCATCAATAGAAGACTAGGCGAGCTTTTGCCCTAGCAGCAGAGGAACAAGAGCCAGAGCAGGAACCTACAGCTGATGTCATCGCAGGTTTCATTTATGTGCATTCCTATCCTGTCTTAGCTTTATTTGATTCAGGAGCATCACATAGTTTCATATCCACAAAGTTCATCTCTGCACACCACATAGATACGGGCTTTAGCAAGAAGATTTCTAGAGTCATGACCGGTGGAGGACCCCTACCCATCACTGAGACCTGTAATTGCCCTATAACCATATCAGGCCACAAATTCATAGCACCTTTGCTTGTGATGCCCTTACCCAATTATGATATAGTCCTAGGGATGGACTGGTTGAGTAAGCAGCATGCACTGATAGACTGTCACAGAGGATGTGTAGTCTTCAGCCCACCTGGAGAACCGGAGTTTGAAATCTCTCGAACTCCGGAGGATATGGAGTGTGTTACTTACACCTCTATCACAGAAGAATTCAGACCTCCCTATCCTATCATAGCAGAATTTATGGATGTTTTCCCTGATAGTCTTCCCGGGTTACCCCCAGATCGAGACATAGAGTTCACCATTGACCTAGTCCCCGGTTCTTCCCCTATTTCTAAGGGATGCTACAGAGTCAACCCGAAGGAGGCCAAGGAGATGAAAGATCAGATCAATGAACTGAAGGCTTTAGGATTTATCCGAGACGAAGCTTCACCCTGGGGAGCACCTGTCTTGTTTGTTCCCAAGAAGGACGTAACTGTGAGGATGTGCATCGACTACCGGGCGTTGAACAATATCACTATCAAGAATAAGTACCCTCTGCGCCGGATCGATGACCTGTTTGATCAACTCAGTGGAGCCAAGGTGTTCTCGAAGATTGACCTCAGATCCGGCTACCATCAGATCAAGGTCAGGAAGGAGGACATTCCCAAGACGGCGTTCAACACCAAGTATGGGCAGTTTAAATTCTTGGTCATGCCGTTTGGACTGACGAATGCTCCTACTATATTCATGAACCTTATGAACAAGGTTTTCCATGAATACCTAGATCAGTTTGTCGTTGTCTTCATCGATGACATTCTGATTTATTCAAAGACTGAAGAGGAGCATGAGGAGCACCTCAGGAAAGTTCTGGGAACTTTGAGGAAAGAGAACTTATATGGTAAGCTATCCAAATGTGAATTCTTTCTAGACAAGGTAGATTTTCTTGGCCATGTTGTCACAGAAGAAGGAATTTCGGTGGATCCTAAGAAGATAGCTGCTGTGGAGAAGTGGTCTACCCCAAGCTCAGTTGCTGAGATCAGAAGTTTCTTGGGCTTGGCTGGCTATTACCGAAAGTTTGTGAAGGATTTTGCCAGAATTGCTGAACCGATGACGAAGCTTACTCGGAAGAATGAAGAGTTCATCTGGACGGAAGATTGTCAGGCTGCATTCGAGGAGCTGAAGAAGAGACTTACCACTGCACCAATCCTTGCGCTACCCGCAGGAACTGGTAGTTTCTCAATCTACAGTGATGCTTCAGGAAAAGGACTGGATTGCGTTCTTCAACAAAATGGAAAAGTGATTGCTTATGCATCTAGGCAATTACGGAACCATGAGAAGAATTATCCCACATATGACCTGGAGCTTGCTGCAGTCATCTTTGTACTGACGCTATGAAAGCATTATCTATATGGAGAGAGAGTGGAAATATATACAGACCACAAAAGTCTGAAATATGTTTTCACTCAGAAAGAGATGAACATGAGGCAAAGAAGGTGGCTGGAACTAATGAAATTTTTTGACATCGACCTACAGTACCATCCGGATAAGGCTAATGTGGTTGCTGATGCACTTAGTCGATACCCAGTAGCGATGTTTTTGACCAAGGAGCGGCACTTGTTGGAAGACATAGAGAAGCTTGGTCTGGAGATTGTACTGCCTGAGGAGAAGATGAAGGAACTAGGGCGAGAAGCTGATGTACCTGGAGCTGACCCAACCATGATGCAGTTGCAATTGCGTTCGAATTTGATGGACAAAATCAAAGAGACACAATTTTAAGACGAGACGCTTTGTAAACTTAGAGATGAAGTGCTGGCAGGAACACTCGAAGGTTTCTTTGTCGCCAGTAACGGAGCATTAAAGAATGGTACAAGGCTGTGTGTACCATCTGGCGAGTTAAGGAATGAGCTGATACAAGAAGTGCATCAGTCACATTATTCCATACATCCTGGAGCAAATAAGATGTATCGAGTTATACGTACCATCGTTTGGTGGTATGGAATGAAGAAGGATGTATCCAGATTTATGGCCAGATGCTTGATTTGCCAACAAGTGAAGGCTAGCAGACAGAGACCTGCAGGACTTCTACAACCGCTGGACATTCCAGAGTGGAAGTGGGAGCATATAACAATGGACTTTGTGTCAGGATTGCCTCGATCTCAAGGAGGAAAGGATGCTATTTGGGTTATTGTGGACCGACTGACTAAGTCGGCTCACTTTATTCCCTTCAAGGTTAGTTTATCCACCGAGAAGTTGGCGGCACTGTACATGCGGCACATCTACCGGATTCATGGAGTACTGGTAAGTATTGTATTTGACCGAGATACTAGATTTACCTCACATTTTTGGAAGAGTTTGCATGATAGCTTGGGAATAAAACTGAAGTTCAGCACAGCTTATCATCCCCAAACTGACGGACAATCTGAGAGGACCATCCAGACGCTAGAGGACATGCTGAGATCTTGCGTCTTAGAATTTTGAGGGTCTTGGGAGGATCACTTGCATTTAGTGGAATTCTTCTACAACAACAGTTACCAATCTAGCATTGGTATGACCCCATTTGAAGCTCTTTATGGACGTCGTTGCCGTACTCCACTTGCATGGGACGACGTAGGGGAAAGAATACTATTGGGGCCAGAGATGGTGACTGACGCAGCAGAGAAGGTGAAAGTAATCAGAGACAAGCTCAGGATCGCCCAAGACAGGCAGAAGCAATGGGCTGATAGCAGTCGTCGACCACTGGAGTTTGAAGAAGGAGATTAGTGTCTTTTTGAAGATTTCTCCTACCAGAGGAACTATCCGATTTGGCAGAGCTGGGAAGCTGAGTCCCAGATATATCGGACCATTTAAAGTTTTGAGCCGAATTGGTGAAGTGGCGTATCGGTTAGCTCTACCAGCTAATCTTGAGGGTGTGCACAACGTCTTCCACGTTTCGCAGCTCAGACGCTACATTCCGGATCCGAGTCATATTCTGGACCATTCGGAGCTAGAGATTGGACCAAGCCTCACAGTGCCAGAGAAGCCTGTAGCGATTTTGGATAGAGGCAAAAAGAGGACCAGGACTTCAGTGACTTCCATAGTCAGAGTTATGTGGAGGCACGATTCTCCAGGCGAGTCTACCTGGGAGCGAGAAGATGAAATACGGAAGCAGTACCCGTATTTGTTTGAGACCTGAGGTAATTTCTAACCTGATCCTTTTAAATTTCGAGGATAAAATTTCTTAAGGAGGGAAGGTTGTGAAACCCGTAATATCAGAATTTTTTTTATATAAATTAAATTAGCTAATATAATTAATTCTCAATTGTTAATTTAGGAAATTGCATTTTTAGAAAAATTATTAAAACTGGAAATTTTATCAAAACATGTAATTTTCTAATTAATTAAATATTATGTTACTTAGAATACAATTATTATTATTTTCAAGAAAATAAATTTTTAGACTTTTGTTTGTCAGCCAGACCCGAACCCAATTGGAACCATAAAATAATTTTAGAGTTTAAGTTAAAACCCGTAAAAATTTTATTTTATAAATTTCCATATATATAATATATTTTCCTGGATTTTTGTGATTGACCAGACCTATCCAAACCCATTCCCGAGTCTCGGACCTGTTTTCCGAACCCAGGTCCTAATCCAAGTAAATATTGTTTTTTTCGATATTATTATTTGATATAAATTTTTGAGTTTCATAAAGATAAGAAAGTTTAATGTTTCAACTCTTAAGGTTTCGTTTCATTCACCAGCATTAGTATAAGGAGTATTTGTTCACAACTCCTTTTCTCTCTTTCTCTTATTAAACTTACTGGAAAGGAAAACCTTTTCTTGCGAGCGACCAAACGGCCGGAGCCGATCCTTGGCTTCCACAACCGCTGAAACCCTTTCTCTTCCCTTCCTGTAACCTCTTTCTCCCTATCCCTATATAAACCCTCTCCATCACATCTCCATCATCCCTACCACTCTTCAAAACCCAAACCATGCCCTAGCCCCAAATCCGGCGAACCCCCGCCTGAGCCACGCCCCGGCGACCGAGCTCCATCACCGGAGTCGAGCCCCGCCTCCAGCGCCTTGCTCCCCAAGTTCGACCCCGGCGCCGCCCTTCGCCGCTGACCGTCGGCGACAGCCCTGGCCGTCCGATCTGTGCGCGTGGCACTGTCCCGAGGAGCCCCGTTCCCCGTGAGTTTCTGACGTGATTTCGGTTCCGTTCCGCGGTTCCGCATGTTTTGAGTCCGAGGCATCACTTCGGATTCCGTCGATTTCGGTAACTTCTGGATAGTCCCATAGTTTTCTTTTGGTCTGTGATGAATTTGGTCCACCGATTCCTTCGGGAATTCGGAATTTTGGTTCTTGGTTAGTTTCTGTTGGTTTTGCTTCGGAAGTAATTCTGTGATTATAGATTTTATATATATTATTTTGGGTTTTTAGTTAAAACTTGGTTCTGTGATTCTCTCGAAATTTCCGAGAATCTTTCGAAAAGGATTCTGTGAGTTTCCGATATTACTTCGGGAATTCCGATATCATTTCGGGATTTCGAATTTATTTCGGAAAATAGTTTTATGGATATATTTGGGTATCCCTGGTTTGGGATTTATTTTGCAGGAAAAATCGGCGTATTTCCCAGTTTTTGGGTTATCCCGAAAATAGAGGGAATGCTGCCGAAATTTTTATAAAATTTAATCATATAGTTTTAAAATGATTTTTCGGAAAATACAAAATATTTGGATTTATTTGGGCGACTACCGTATTGGTCAATGGGCCCTGGCTAACTGCAAACGAAACCGGTTTTGCCCGGACGTTTTGGCATTAGCTATAAAATGACGATTGGACCAGTTTTGAGACTCAATAATATTTTATATTTTTAATTAGAATTATTAAATATTATTTATATTTAATTTTGTAGGCAGTTTACAGGACTAACGAATTTTCTCTTATTTTAATTCTTGGGAATGTAAGGGCATAAGCCCATTTACTATTCTACAGTTTTGTAATAAGTAGGTAGTAGCTGTGGTTTTCTGGGTTTTTGTGAGAATGCGTAAAAATTAGGAATAGAAATTATATTAATTACAATTTGGAAATTCACGATATTTCTCATTTAAAGGAAAAGTATATTTTTATATAATTATCAAAAGTATTAAGTTTTTCCAAATAAACCGATAAATACAATTTTCTCGAAATTAAATGTAAATTGATGTTTCTTAGTTGTAACGCACTAATAATAGCGTTTTGTTTGTGTTAATTAAATCAAGACTAAAATTTACTAGGACACAACTAGAAATTGCAACTAGTATAGCATCATTAGCAACTTTAGTTTTCTGAGACAAATTTCCTAATGTAGGATCTCAAGGAAGAATCTGAATTTCCAATCCGACGTATCGAATCCAGTCAAATCGTTTGAGGCAAGTACAATTTTGTGGTAGATTACAATTAGTGAATAATTGTTTTATTGCAATTTTAAATCATGATACAACACGAAACTCTCTTTGAGAGCATTGACTGTAACTACTGTAACTATTGGGTATTGGGGGAGTAGTGTAGTGGATATGACCACAGCCAAATTAGTATAACTGAATGTATTAGCTTACCCCTCAAACACACGGGGATAAGCCATACCATATCATTAGGATATTACTGTAACAAACCCAATCCGGTCATATTCATTACCTATTCATATCTCACTATTTTAACTGTTGGAAAATCATTTATTTCAAATTGTTTAAAAGTGCATAATTCCATTATTAATTTTAATTGTTAAAATATCATGAATTTGTATTTTGCTCCCTCCTGACTGGAGACTACATTTTTAGGTCCTGTTGAGGATGCAGAGCTACTGATTAGTAGCTACTATGACCCTGAGCTTTACCCTGCTGTGCTTCCTGAGGATTGCTTTTTGGAGGAAGATGTTGCTTTTATTTAGAGATTATTTTCCAGTTTGTTAGTTTTTGTCTAAAAACAATGTTATTTGTGTTGATGGTTTATGTTTGTACTTGGCATTGGACAAGTTTTTTATTTATCGAATAATTAAATGTTGTGGCAAATTTAGTTTAAGTTGTTGATTACCTGCATATGGAAGTTACAGCTTACTGCCGCCGTCTCATCAACGGTGCAGGCTGGACATGATCCGATTCGTCCCAAGTAATTGGGACCGGGTCGTGACAACACATTTTCGCGTAGTCGGCTGGCCACCGATACGTATGGAGCGTACGACGGATAGGAGTAGCTGCCAATAGTATTGCATGTTAGAAGACTTGGCGATTACTAGAGGTTCATATCAGTCATGGAGATGATGATACTAGGCATTAGGTGGGGAGAACAATACCTGACGTATGGGCTTCTTTACACTTTCCTGATTACCTGTGCGCTCCTCCGGAGACGCAGGCTCCAGGCGCCATCTGATGTTTTCCAGAGTGTCACTCCCCGTTCCCAGAATGCGTATTTTAATACGTATATTGCTTGAATGTATTTATTTAATATTTATCATGTATTATCCTGTATTTAAATTCCTTTAAATTCATGTTAATTAATTATCTGCTTTTTAATTTTCATATTAATTAATTTCCTGTAATTTTATTATCTGCATTTTATTCCTGCAATTTATTTCCTGCGTTTATTTTCTGCTTTTTAACCTCTCTTTGCTTTCGGGTTGGCCTTGGTTGGGCCCGATCAAACCCGACCTTATAACCCCACCTACCACCCCTTCCATATTTAAGCCCCCATCTCCTTCTCTCTCCTCATAACTCTCATTCTTCACCATTACTTCTTCTTCTTCCTCTCATCACTTCTCCACCTACCAGCGGTAGCAGCAGGCAAGTACAATCTTGCTTCTTGCTTGGAGAACCATTTTTATGGTTCATTTCTCTTCCTCTCATGATTCTGAGAGAGTTTACTACTTAGCATTTTTGATTTCTATGGCTGGTTTCTCCTAGATCTAAGTGTTTATATTCTCGGTTGTCCATGGTTTCTGAATCATGGGAACTTCATTTCTGGCTTGGGACGAAGGTTCCTGAGTCACGCACACGTTCTTACGTGTCTGCGTATATTTTCAGTCACGCACATGTTCTTACGTGTCTGCGTGTATTTTCAGTCACGCACACGTTCTTACGTGTCTGCGTGTATTTTTAGTCACGCACACGTCTTTGCATGCGTGCGTAAATTTTTAGTCACGCACACGTCTTTGCATGCGTGCGTGGATTTTTAGTCACGCACACGTCTTTGCATGCGTGCGTGGATTTTTAGTCATGCTCACGCCTTTATGTGTCAGCGTAAATTTTGAGTTACGCACCTTCTTTGCATGCGTGCGTGAATTTCTATCACTTTTCCACGCTCACTTGTGCGTGCGTGAATTTCTTATCATTCTTCTCGCTCACTTATGAGTGCGTGAATTTTCCTTCACGTTTACACTGTGCGTGCTAACGTGAACCATTTTTCACGCTCACGCTGTTACACGCTCACTCCAACCTGCTAGACTTGGCGTGACTTGTTGGCCTTAGCCTAGACTTGTTGGCGTGACTTTTGGCCTTAGCTTAGACTTGTTGGCGTGACTTTCTAACTTGGGTGTTACTATTTGCTCTATAAATTATTCATTTAATGATGGCATGATAATTCTTCTATTTTATCCTTACGCCTTTTACATGAACTTGATAAATCATGATATGTTAATATTGTTAATACAGATTGTTAGGTGGAATGTGTCATGTGTCTTGATTGATCCATGGAAACCCAGTATGACTAGAACTTAACCTTGAGAATTATAGACTCGACCCCATGTAATACTAATTAACTTTCATGCCTTGTCACCATTGATGATGATGGTTATCTTGACTAAAATTGATCATGCGTTCCTAGTTGGAACTAAGAGACTGGCTAGTCGTCTTATTGAATGAAATGAATGAGACACGTTCATGTAATGAACTATTACAATCGACTGGCTGATCCCGAATATTGACATGCAGGCACATGCAGGCTTCAAATTATTTATTTATTTATTTATTTATCTATTTTTCAAAAACAGCATGTGTACTTTATGGTCAAGGCATGATTACTCCGTGGTTAGACTTGATTGTTGTATCACGCTATGTAAAACCTACAACATAGCCGCACGGGTATCGTTGTAGAGTTGCGCATATCGTACCCCGTACGAAAGTACTCATTTGAATGACCATGATCCATGGCATGGAACTTCACTCAACGTAGGGACTATTAAATTAAATAAAATAATGATGGCATGGAGAGAATGGATTCCCGAGTTCTTACATGGCAGCCCTCTTTGGGACTATTAAGTGGTCGACAGGCCGGCTGGTTCCCACAGATACTGTAAATCTGTCACACGGGCAGGGAACGGTATCTGCTTATATTATTAAATTGTACATGCTATATTAACGGCGGGCGTCCCGCTGGGACTCGTCTAATTACATGATTGGCGTAATTGATTGATTGGATAGACTAGTCTTGCTCACACATAGTAAGAACTGAGGAATCCCTAATTGCATAATTCCAGGATAACTTGGGACTCACAATAGCAAGCCGTAGTAGTTGATTGGCCGTTCAAGATGATTTGTTTGTGTACTGTACCTACTCTGTTGTCTAACTGAGATGATCAGAATGTCAGGACATGACGGGCCAACTTCTGTCCTTGTTTGGTTGGGAGGTTGGTTCGAAGTGTCGTGATATTATGTGAATCCTAGTGGAAAGCAGAGATCTATTATTATATTCTCTTACTTACTGGTTTAATCCTTCATATCGTCCTTCCTTGCGGTACTTGCTATTAGAGGTCTAACCTCTCTGGTTTTGCATGGCCAGATTTAGAGCCAGTTCTCGAGGATTCAGCTTACTTCTACCTCCACGATGGTCAATACTAGAGGAATGATCGCAGGAGGACTCGAGTGGGTTCCTTACTCCACCGCTCGTTTTGTTATTTATTTCATACTTAGCCGTTTGGCACCGACATGTTAGTCGAATTATCTTGCACTTACTTTTGCATAATTGTAACTAAAGTCAGACTGCAGCTGATAACAATTGTGTATATGTTACTATACCATCTGGCTATGTTTTGTAAAGCCAGATCTCCAGAACATTTTGACTGAGCGTTTGGGATGCCTTACTGCTTTACCTTACATGTTCTCTATTTCTGTTTCTTGTTTGAATGATTGAGATAATAGATGTGCTGTGACCATAGTAAGACTTTCTTGTAGTATGCACCCCCTCGTCTGGTTAGACAGCATTGATCGTATTATACGGTATTCATCTACCCGTAATACGTAGCTGGCTGAGTCATTCTCCCGCTCTCCAGTATTCTGGTTCTGGGGCGTGACAAGGTTTTAGTGGTGGCCCATGCAGGTCTGATTTCAGACTTGTGGGGTGTTTTGATTTATAGGATGTCTCAATCACACGTGTTCCCCCTTGATCTCATGATTTGTTATTCTCAACCCTTGCTTGACATTCCGGTATCCTTGACTTCATTGATCCCTCATGTCCGGTTGTTTGATTGTTCTCTTATCCCTTTTCTTAGGGGCACTTCGTCCGCATCTGCCAGGACTGGACAACAGCAGGGGCAACATGGACAACCTGACCCTGTTGGTCAGCAACAAGGGCCAGTCTCACCTCAGAAGGCTACCCAGGAAGAAGTGATAGTGGAAGCAACGGCTGGATCGCAGTATCCGGATGTTCCACCACCACCAACAGTTCCACCTACCCAAGTGGACACACCAGCCCTTCGGAAGATCATGAGAGGAATGATGGCTACTCAGCAACATCAGATGTTGGCCCAGCAACGCATGCACACTCAGCTACAAGAGCAGAATGTGCTACTCAACCAAGGATTGTAGACGGCTTTGAAAAGAGGAGCGAGGACTGATTCAGGAGCATCAGCCAGGTTTTGCAAGTACAACCCCCGCCGTTTCGAGGGCACGGAGGATGCCATATCAGCAGATGCATGGCTTAAGGATATAGAGGCTATTCTGATAGCAGCTAAGGTACCGGCAGAAGAACGTGTGGATCTAGTGAAGTTGTTACTTCAGGATCTCGTACGTGATTGGTGGGAATCAGAGGAAGTGGGCATCAGACGTCCTGTGGCTTGGGACGATTTCACTGCAAGATTTAAGACGAAGTACTATGGAGTTGTGGCACAGTTTGAGCTACAACAGAAATTTATCAACCTCAGGCAGGCCGGCAAGACTGTAGATGCTTATGCAGCGGAGTTCTGCAGATTGAGTAGATTCGCCCCAGAGATGGTAGCAACAGAGCGCCAGAGGGCCATGAGGTTTCAGCAAGGGTTTCATCTTGAACTCTTGCAATTGATAGAGGGGCACAATTATCAAACTTTTGATAAAGTATTGACGGCAACTCGAAGGCATGAGATCACCATTCAGAGGCTTGCGGTGAGGACTGGGGGTCAGAAGAGATCCCACAGTCAGAATGAAGGAGGAGGGGGAGCAGCGCCCCGAACAACAGCACCATCTACTGGCATTCGTATCCACGATGTGGCGATACGAGGACCAGTACCACCCAGGCAGCAGCAACAGCAACAGAGGAAGAACCAGCAACCCCCGGCGGGCTGCACTTATTGTGGGAAGATGGAGCACACTAGAGATGTGTGTCGGACATTGAATGGACTGTGTCTGATATGTAGAAATCCAGACCATCGGGTTACCATATGTCCCATGAATTCGAGGTCAGGAGGACCAGGGCAGCAGTTTCCTGCTCTGCCAGCACCAGGGGCAGGCCAGTATCGAGGACCAGCAGTGGCAGTAAGGCCGTTGGCACAGCATCCGTTAATGACGCTGGCTCAGATATTTCGGCAGCAGGAACCACCGATGCAGCAACACCAGCATAGACCACCCCAGCATCATCAAGGAAGGGGCCAGTAGCAGCATCAGGCTAGGCCGTAGCATGGGAACCAGCAAGGAGGTCGAGGGCAAGCATTTACTCGGTCCTTGGAGGAGGCATTGGCATCGGGAGATGTTGTGGCAGGTAACATTCTTGTCGCCTCATATCCCGCAGTAGCATTGTTTGATTCAGGAGCATCACATTCATTTATATCTGCATAATTTATGACACGACTAGGAATGGAGTTCGAGGCATTGCCAGGGAGGTTAAATATACTCACCGATAATGGGCTCGTAGGAGTTAGTAGAGTTATTTTAGCATGTAGCATTGTAGTTTGTGGGCATTCCTTACCCGCCCGGTTGATAGAATTTTCTGTTGGAAATTTCGACGTTATCTTAGGCATGGACTTGCTGAAAGACAGTCATACGACAATAGATTGTCGTAGAGGGAGTGTATATTTTGATATTCCAGGCATGGAGTGGTTCACCTTAGTCAGATCAGAGGCAATTCAGCAAGAGCAGGGAGTAATAGCGGTAATGGAAGAAGTTCAGATTCCGAAGGTAGTTGAAGAATTTCTAGACGTATTTCCTGAAGAACTTCCAGGGCTACCACCGGTTAGAGATATTGAGTTCAGTATAAAATTGGCACCAGGAACTAAACCGATATCGGATCGAGTTTACAGAATGGCAGATTCAGAGCAGGCCAAGGTATATCAGCATATAGAGGAACTGAAGGAGAAAAAGTTCATCCAAGCTAGCGTGTCACCATGGGCAGCACCAGTAGTACTTGTGGGGAAGAAGGATGGGTCATCCAGATTGTGCATTGACTACAAGAAGCTTAACGCGGCAACAGTGAAGAACAAGTACCCATTACCCAGGATCGACGACTTATTTGATCAGTTGAGCAAAGCTAGAGTTTTCTCCAAGATAGATCTTCGTTCAGGGTACCATCAGGTGAGGGTTCGGAAGGAAGATATTCCCAAGATAGCATTCAGGTCGAAGTATGGGCATTATGAATTCTTAGTAATGCCGTTTGGTTTGACCAATGCTCCAGCAATATTCATGGATTTGATGAATCGTATCTTTATGCCATACTTAGACCAGTTTGTCGTTGTGTTTCTTAACGACATTCTCGTATACTCTGCTAGTAAAGAGGAGCATGAAGACCACCTCAAGAAAGTGTTACAGGTTCTGAGAAAGAACCAGTTGTATGCCAAGCTCAGTAAGTATGAATTTTGGTCGGATCACATTTCATTTTTGGGTCATATCATATCAGGAGCTGGAGTAGCAGTAGATCCCAAGAAGGTAGAAGCAGTAGAGAGCTGGCCAGTACCCAAGATCGTAGCAGATGTGCGGAGCTTCTTGGGATTGGCAGGATATTACAGAAGGTTTGTGTCAGACTTTGCAAGGCTTTCAGCACCCATGACCCGCTTGACCTGGAAGGATGTACCATTTGTTTGGTCGACAGAATGTCAGGCATCATTTGAGACTTTGAAGCAGAAGTTGATATCAGCACCTATTCTTACATTGCCAATTGGACCCGAAGGTTTTACAGTATATTATTATGCGTCAGGTGAAGGACTTGGATGTGTCCTTATGCAACATAGGAAGGTGATAGCGTATGCATCTAGGCAGCTTCGGGACCACGAGAAGAATTACCCAATTCATGATTTGGAGTTAGCGGCAGTAGTGTTTGCTCTGAAGCTATGGAGGCATTACTTATATAGTGACCGAGTGGAGATGTACACAGATCATAAAAGCCTGAAGTACATCTTTACTCAGAAGGAACTAAACATGAGGCAGAGAAGATGGTTGGAGTTGATTAAGGATTATGACGTGGAGCTTCAGTATCACCCAGGCAAGGCTAATGTAGTAGCAGACGCTCTCAGCAGGAGAGGCGGTGCATTTATGTTGACAACACAGAGGCATATCTTAGAAGACCTTCAGGAGATGGGCATCGAAGTTATACTTCCTAGTGATGTAGGAGTTCTATCAAGTCTGCAAGTTCAATCCGACTTGGTAGGCAGGATCAAGGCAGCTCAGGTACAAGACCCAAGGATTCAGAAGCTTAGGGCAGAGTGTGAGTCAGGACTCAGGAAGGAGATGAGAATTCATGAAGATGGAACACTTAGGTTTGAATCACGTCTATGTGTGCCTAGTAGAGATATCAGACATGAGGTTATGGCAGAAGCTCACAGTTCTCAGTATTCTATTCATCCTGGAGGGACCAAGATGTACCAAGATATCAAGCAGCATTTCTGGTGGAACGGGATGAAGAGGGAGATAGCTAGATTTGTTTCCCGTTGCTTGGTATGTCAGCAAGTGAAGGCAGAATAGCAGAGGCCAACTAGATTATTACAACCGCTTCCTATTCCGGAATGGAAATGGGAGCATATTACAATGGACTTTGTGACCGGTTTACCGAGATCACCAAGTGGTAAGGACGCTATTTGGGTAATAGTGGACAGACTTACGAAGGTAGTATATTTTCTTCCTTTCAGAGTAGGACAATCTACAGAAAAGTTGGCAGAGTTGTATATGCAACAGATAGTCAGGCAGCATGGAGTCCCTGTCAGTATTGTGTCAGATCGAGATACCCGCTTTACGTCACATTTCTGGAAGAGCTTACATCATACTCTGGATACCAAGTTAAGGTTTAGCACGGCCTACCATCCGCAGACGGATGGGCAATCAGAAAGAACGATTCAGACTTTGGAAGATATGTTGCGAGCTTGCACTCTAGATTTTAGGGGTCTTGGGAAAGTCACATGCACTTAGTCGAGTTCTCATACAACAATAGTTATCAAGCCAGTATCCAGATGGCGCCATTCGAAGCACTATATGGTAAGAAGTGCAGGTCACCGCTTGCATGGGATGATATCGGAGAGAGGAAGATGTTAGGCCCAGAAATGATTGTTCAGACGGTTGAAGTGGTTAAGGGAATTAGAGAGCGACTTCGAGTTGCACAGGACCGGCATCGTCATTGGGCGGACCAGCATCGTAGGCCGTTAGAGTTCTCTGTTGGGGACCACGTATTCTTGCGGATCTCACCTACTCGTGGGGTCATTAGATTTGGCGTTCGCGGGAAATTGAGTCCGCGGTACGTGGGCCCATTTGTTATCCTTGATCGGATAGGCGATGTTGCTTATCGTTTATCCCTCCCGCCTTCGTTACGAGAGGTGCATGACGTGTTTCATGTATCTCAATTACGTAGGTATGTATCGGACCCAAGTCATATCCTCGATCATTCTGAGCTGGTTGTTGGTACCAACCTGTCTTACGAGGAACAACCTGTGTCCATTTTGGACCGAAGAGAGAAGATACTCAAGAACCGAACAATTAGTCTTGTCAGTGTTGCTTGGGGTCATCACTCCTTGGGAGAGTCAACGTGGGAACGTGAGGATGATATCCGATCACGGTATCCACACCTATTTGACTCACAAGGTATATCTCTTTCTGTATACCTTGATTGTCCTGATTCTTCATGCTTATCACCTTATGGATAGAGCTACTTGATATCGTGGATTGATGAATTTACATATATAGTACTTGCTTTTGATATGGTAAAAATGATTGCTTGCTCACTAGAATTGCTTGTATTAGTTTAGCTCCGATATTTCTACCTGCTTGGATTTGAAATTTCGAGGACGAAATTTTTCCAAGGTGGGTAGAGATGTCACTCCCCGTTCCCAGAATGCGTATTTTAATACGTATATTGTTTGAATATATTTATTTAATATTTATCATGTATTATCCTGTATTTAAATTCCTTTAAATTTATGTTAATTAATTATCTGCTTTTTAATTTTCATGTTAATTAATTTCCTGTAATTTTATTATCTGCATTTTATTCCTGTAATTTATTTCCTGCGTTTATTTTCTGCTTTTTAACCTTTTTTTGCTTTCGGGTTGGCCTTGGTTGGGCCCGATCAAACCCGACCCTATAACCCCACCTACCATCCCTTCCCTATTTAAGCCCCCATCTCCTTCTCTCTCCTCATAACTCTCATTCTTCACCATTACTTCTTCTTCTTCCTCTCATCACTTCTCCACCTACCAGCGGTAGCAGCAGGCAAGTGCAATATTGCTTCTTGCTTGGAGAACCATTTTTATGGTTCATTTCTCTTCCTCTCATGATTCTGAGAGAGTTTACTACTTAGCATTTTTGATTTCCGTGGCTGGTTTCTCCTAGATCTAAGTATTTATATTCTCGGTTGTCCATGGTTTCTGAACCATAGGAACTTCATTTCTGGCTTGGGACGAAGGTTCCTGAGTCATGCACATGTTCTTACGTGTCTGCGTGTATTTTCTGTCACGCACACGTTCTTACGTATTTGCGTGTATTTTCAGTCACGCATACGTTCTTACGTGTCTGCGTGTATTTTTAGTCACGCACACGTTCTTACGTGTCTGTGTGTATTTTTAGTCACGCACACGTCTTTGCATGCATGCGTGGATTTTTAGTCACGTACACGTCTTTGCATGCGTGCGTGGATTTTTAGTTACGTACACGTCTTTGCATGCGTGCGTGGATTTTTAGTCATGCTCACGCCTTTATGTGTCAGCGTGAATTTTGAGTTACGCACCATCTTTGCATGCGTGCGTGAATTTCTATCACTTTTCCACGCTCACTTTTCACGCTCACTTGTGTGTGCGTGAATTTCTTATCATTCTTCACGCTCACTTATGAGTGCGTGAATTTTCCTTCACGTTTACACTGTGCGTGCCAACGTGAACCATTTTTCACGCTCACGCTGTTACACGCTCACTCCAACCTGCTAGACTTGGCGTGACTTGTTGGCCTTAGCCTAGACTTGTTGGCGTGACTTTTGGCCTTAGCTTAGACTTGTTGGCGTGACTTTCTAACTTGGGTGTTACTATTTGCTCTATAACTTATTCATTTAATGATGGCATGATATTCTTCTATTTTATCCTTACGCCTTTTGCATGAACTTGATAAATCATGATATGTTAATATTGTTAATACAGATTGTTAGGTGGAATGTGTCTTGTGTCTTGATTGATCCATGGATACCCAGTATGACTAGAACTTAACCTTGAGAATTATAGACTCGACCCCATGTAATACTAATTAACTTTCATGCCTTGTCACCATTGATGATAATGGTTATCTTGACTAAAATTGATCATGCGTTCCTAGTTGGAACTAAGAGACTGGCTAGTCGTCTTATTGAATGAAATGAATGAGACACATTCATGTAATGAACTATTGCAATCGACTGGCTGATCCCGAATATTGACATGCAGGCACATGCAGGCTTCAAATTATTTATTTATTTATTTATTTATCTATTTTTCAAAAACAGCATGTGTACTTTATGGTCAAGGCATGATTACTCCGTGGTTAGACTTGATTGTTGCATCACGCTATGTAAAACCTACAACATAGCCGCACGGGTATCGTTGTAGAGTTGCACATATCGTACCCCGTACGAAAGTACTCATTTGAATGACCATGATCCACGGCATGGAACTTCACTCAACGTAGGGACTATTAAGTTAAATAAAATAATGATGGCATGGAGAGAATGGATTCCCGAGTTCTTACATGGCAGCCCTCTTTGGGACTATTAATTGCTCGACAGGCCGGCTGGTTCCCACAGATACTGTAAATCTGTCACACGGGCAGGGAACAATATCTGCTTATATTATTAAATTGTACATGCTATATTAACGACGGGCGTCCCGCTGGGACTCGTCTAATTACATGATTGGCGTAATTGATTGATTGGATAGACTAGCCTTGCTCGCACATAGTAAGAACTGAGGAATCCCTAATTGCATAATTCCAGGATAACTTGGGACTCACAATAGCAAGCCATAGTAGTTGATTGGCCGTTCAAGATGATTTGTTTGTGTACTGTACCTACTCTGTTGCCTAACTGAGATGATCAGAATGTCAGGACATGACGGGCCAACTTCTGTCCTTGTTTGGTTGGGAGGTTGGTTCGAAGTGTCGTGATGTTATGTGAATCCTAGTGGAAAGCAGAGATCTATTATTATATTCTCTTACTTACTGGTTTAATCCTTCATATCGTCCTTTCTTGTGGTACTTGCTATTAGAGGTCTAACCTCTCTGGTTTTGTATGGCCAGATTTAGAGCCAGTTCTCGAGGATTCAGCTTACTTCTACCTCCATGATGGTCAATACTAGAGGAATGATCGCAGGAGGACTCGAGTGGGTTCCTTACTCCACCGCTCGTTTTGTTATTTATTTCATACTTAGCCGTTTGGCACCGACATGTTAGTCGGATTGTCTTGTACTTACTTTTGCATAATTGTAACTAAAGTCAGACTGCAGCTGATAACAATTGTGTATATGTTACTATACCATCTGGCTATGTTTTGTAAAGCCAGATCTCCAGAATATTTTGACTGAGCGTTTGGGACGCCTTACTGCTTTACCTTACATGTTCTCTATTTCTGTTTCTTGTTTGAATGATTGAGACAATAGATGTGCTGTGACCATAGTAAGACTTTCTTGTAGTATGCACCCCCTCGTCTGGTTAGACAGCATTGATCGTATTATACGGTATTCATCTACCCGTAATACGTTGCTGGCTGAGTCATTCCTCCGCTCTCCAGTATTCTGGTTCTGGGGCGTGACACAGAGCGTTATGGACGTAGCTCCTTGCACATGGTGTCCTCTGACGCTTCCCGAACGTTATGGACGTAGGCCCCTGGTGCCCTTTATGGGAACTATGCCGATCCCATTTACAGCCAGGGCTCATGCGTCGAAGGATTGTATCTCAACTGCATATTCACAGTAGAATGGTCAGGAACCCGATTGCGTGGATACCTTTTCTCTTATTATATTATCACAGTTTATATGGCATGGTGTTTTCTTGTATCTTGCTATGTCCCCTGAGGACCTGGTTATCTCTCCAGGTTTAGACGATTTTCCACAGGAGTACAGAGCGGCATTGGAGCTATCCTACATTGATGACGAGGCAGTGCCTACTGATTTCTAGTTTATTCTATATTTGAGACAGTTGTAGACATTATTTTACATCTCTTTTCTTTCTATTTTACGGAGGCTGGACTCCGAACTTGTGAGACTATTTTTCATAGTTGTTTGGAGTGAGTATGTTCACCCGGCTATCTCTTGATACTCTTCTTTATTCATTTGGACTTTATTATCTTCTGTGTTGAGCTGTGATGAGATTAGATATGTTATTCTGGCCTGTGATTATTTTATTTACAGTTTATGTGCATATACGAGGATTCTGTATATTGGAGTATTCTTCGTATATGTGCAGCTGGCATGTTCACGTACTCGGTCCTACGTATTTTGGGACTGGGGCGTTATACTGGCACGAAAGTAGAATAATGTTAGAATAAATTCGAACAAGTTACAGGTCAAGCAGTTGAAAGAGAATTGTCAACGTAGTTGCGGATGAGATCTTGGGGAGCAGGTTAATTATATCTCATACCAAATTTTTTTTTATAAAGAGCGAACCAAGTACACTAGGTTGATCAGACCATCATGCACCGGTTCTGGTAGACAACATGTTAGCGGGGTACCTCCACATATATGTCATGAACAAGCTTGATAAAGGAATAAGCTTGCAAAACTAGGCTATACTAGCAGCATTGGTCAAGATGGTAAAACATAAGTACGCGAGATAATGATAAAAGTGTACAAAATTTTCAAGTTCTTTAAGAATCAAATTTGTTCGGGGTTCGTGTCTATACAGCCATCCTACTGTCTTCTGGTCTGAGGCCATGGTTACAGTCAAGGAAGTGTTAGGTAGTGAGGCATTCTACCCAACTTATAAAAATTAAACTAGTAATGTTGGATCGATGGAACACGTCTACTTAGTACGAGTCATCATCCTAACCTCTACTAAGCATGAATTAGTCTAATAGTATGAAGGGTCAGATATGAGGCAATACAGGTAATCAGAGAGAGTTGGAGGTCAAAGGAGGTAATACTCATGGATGAGATACTTTTTCTATTCCTATATGCAGGCTTATTGGGCACAGTCATGTAACCCAACAATATTTTCTGACCTGCATGGGCCACCACAAAAATATGTAACGCCCCAGTCCCAAAATACGTAGGACTAGGAACGTAGCATGCCAGCTACACATATATACGAAGAATACTCCAATATATGAAATCTTTGTATATATATACATAAGCTGTAATAATAGAAATTGCAGGCCAGTAAATCATAAAGCTATATCTCATCCACAGCACACACAGAAGGTATAATAAGTCAAAATAAAATAAATGAGTGAGTCAAAAGATAGTCGGGTGGACATGCCCACACCAAACAGCTATAAAAATAATCCTAAATAGAGTAGATGTCCACTATGAGCCTCAAAGAACAACATGAATCTAGATATCAGTGGGAGACGCCTCGTCATCAAGGTATGAAGGATCCAGTGCCGAGCCATACTCCTGCGGAAAATCGTCTATACCTGGAGAGATCACCAGGTCCTCAGAGGGACGTAACAAGATACATGAAGAACATGCCATATGAACTGAATATAAATGCACCAAAAAATAAAGATAAAGTAAAAGTGTCCAAGCCATTACACGGCTCAATATTCCATCATCGAAACAGTAGGCTACCCCTACAACCAAACAAGAACAAGGGATAACTTACTATTCTGCGATGTGACATTTTTCCATGCCATAATTGGAACATGAAATTTGCTAAGGTCTCCTAACCTTTCTAGTAGGCAATTTAGAAGACATATCGATGTATGGGTAAGTAAAGGCTGACTCCCCCAGGACAAGGTAATAACTCACAATACGCACACGTCAAGTACCAATACTATCAGCCGGCATAACTCAAGGCTAGCGGCCCACGTGACCCATCAGTCCACATAGCTCGAGGCTAGTGACCCTCGCGACTCGACTACCATAGTACGCAGTTACTACAGTTGTTAGATTTAGGGTAGCCCATACATTTAACTGTCTTCTCCCTCCCAAGGTCACTAACAGAAGGTAGTTCGCTAAGACTAGGTCCATATGCATACAAAAAAGCAAGAAGGAAAAATAACTGAAAGCAAATAAAGTGAACTAAAAATAGCAATTAATGGATCCAACTGAGAACATATAATAAATATGCAGTAAATAAATAAATAAAAGTGCATATAATTATAAACAGTAAATAAGGCAAGGTATCTTGCCTAAGGGTGGTGCGAAAAGCAGCAAAATCCAACAATCAGAATCGTCAACACGACAGTCAAAATCCACAAGAAGCTTCGGATGCTGAAACAAACATCAGGAATGAGTTTGGAATAAAAGATATGCCTAGGAAATGCCTGTCCAAAAGTTAAATTCTGGAACATGAGCAAAATCGTAATTTCGGGTCAAAACGATATCCGCCGCTGGACCCGTTTTGTAATATGTGCCAATGTCTACGGTCTCTAAAGTCGTCAAACTATATGTCTACAGATCCGGTTTAAGGAGACGAACCTAAACGTATGTCCAGAGTTGGATTCCGGCGGGCCGTGCACAAATTTGTCCATTGGAGCGGGTCGCGGGCCCGCCAAATAGGCGTTCCATTCGACCTTCTCAGAATCGGACCAAACTTGGCACACAGGACCACAATTTTGATACGGTCCTGTTGGCGCAAGTTTCGTCTCGATACGACGAAGGTACACGAAGTTATGGCCAAGTTTGCAAAAGGTCGATACGGGGGTACCTCGACGGATACGCACTGTTTTCGCCGCACATACGCAATAAAATCGAGTTCCGTCAGTTCCCACACGTCGACAACATCCATACGCGTCTTTCGATGCGTATAGTGTACGACCATGTCGCTCGGTTTGTCAGGACGCACGCCGTATCGAAAAAACTTTTCTAACTTTTACGGTTTTAAAAACAGTTTTTCTTGATTTTTAAAGACGAATATCTTTCTGCCTAATAACTGAAAAATAAATCTATCTGAAGCGTTTTAATCTCATATATGTTGTATTTCACTGTTTCAAATTAGGTTGTTCGAAATCTTAGTTTTTAGCCCGGGAAACGCCTTCTAAAACAGCCTCGAAGCTGTTTTGTCATGCGTATTAACTCTAACTTTTTGTCGAACTTTCGACGAATTTATGGGGATGATCGGGGTTAGTTGGCTCGATTTAATTAATAGGGCTTGTAGTCCTATATGTAGTGATTAATGGGAACAAATTGGTTCATCGATTGGCTAAACGATGAAGGAGAAAAGTGATGACGAACGTGGGTACCTGCTGCGGCTGAGAACAGGGCTTGCTCTGTTTTCTGATCGGCCGAGGCGTTCCCTTCGGTTGCAGTCGGCCAACGACATCCGTCAGCGAGATACAGGTAGCTGGAGGTGGTCGCCTGGGCTTCGGGGTGATCGGGGTTCATTGTTTGAGATGAAGAAAAACTTTCGGTTAAGGTTTCTCCTTCCGGTTCTTCGACACAGCCGAACACTATATACGTTTGGTTTTTGAATTCAATTTAAATTTAATTCACAGATTTGATTATAATCTAACTAAGGTTTGAATTGGGAAGGATAGGATCAACCTCTTCTAATTATTAGGCTTGATTTAAATAAAAAAAATCTTGATTCCCCTTGAAGTACACACAGCCGTGTATACTGAGCATCGAGAGATTTCCCTATGGGCTGACTCACGAGATTTTGCACTCCAAAATCTCGTGAGTTAAAAGATTTTTTTTAAAAAAAAACTGTATAAAGACTTTGTTTTTAAAATAAGAGACACAGTAAAAATGATTACAAATTTCAGACTAAATAACATAATAAATACATAAATTTTTTGAGAATTTTTTTTTTCTAATAATTATCTCGAATATATATATATATATATATATATATATATATATATATATATATATAATGGTAAAAACTTTACCTATAAATAAATCAAAAAAAAATTCTATAATATAACATCATGTAACAAAAAAAACTTGGCTTGATGGAATTTTTTTTTAAAGAATTTATTTTCAAAGATCTTTTAAATACATAATAATTTCTGAAGGAATATTGTAAAAAAATTTAAAACAGAATAATAATAATTATACTAACCAAAAAAATTATATTTATATATATGTGTGTGTGTGTAAAGAAAAGTTTTCATTTCATATATTAAGCATAACATAGCTGATGTATAATAAAACCTTTTAACCCTATGTACATATATATACCAACATCTACGAAAATGCCTAAACTTGAATAAAAATACATTTCAAAAAAAAAATCAGGGAGCTTACAAATATGAAGGGGCGTCTTCGATGGCCCAAGGAAGGGAACGTCGAAGAACCAGTCAGGGTACCTTCAGACATACCCGATGATGCTGCTGTTCCAGATGAGTATCTGGAAGTGATCCCTACGGGAGCTGGGGAAATAGCTGCAGGACCAATTATTATCAGCAAAACCCGAAAGTGAAAATCAGGTGTAGCTATTACCCTCCCAGAGAAGAAGAAGAAGGTCACTGTCAAAGGGCCTTCTAGACAGAGAGCCGCTACTCCAGAGGGCGAAACTCCAGTCGAGGAGCCTCAACACATTGCATCTTCTTCAGCTCATCCTGGAGAAGGGTCCTCGGCATCCCAACCAGCAGCATCAACAGAAGCTGTAGGGCTCCTATCTCCTGGACGTCTCAGCTCATCACTTCATCTGACTTTGCCACAAAAGGCACAAGCTATTGAGGATGCTGCCGCTACACATACTGTTGATCCAGAGCCCATCCCATCAAATGAACCGGCTCTTGACTTCGTCGATGATGATTGGGATGAGGACTATGACTCGCTGTTGGCACGTCCTGCACCTACTCCAGGTAAATATAAATTACACAAAATTTATACAAGATTATGTATTATGATTTTGTATATTTAACTTATTTTGCTTAATTTGTAGGAGTCATCACTACAGCAAAGCCTGTGGCTCCTCCTCCTCCTTAAGAAGCTATTTATGAAAAAAACATGGAATCTGAGGAAGAGAGTTCTTTTTCAAAAGAAGAAAAAGATACTGTCCAAGAGGAATGTTCCCCATCCACAGAGATACAACAAGAGCCTGTGGTAGCGGCTCCATTAAAATTGCCTTCTCTTGCTAAAAACAGAGAAGAAGAACAAACTGCAGAAGAACCAACTGCAGATGAAGAAGCAGCTGCTGCAGAAAAAATAGATTTCAATGAAGAAACAGTTGTAGAAGAACCAACTACAACTGAATTACTCCCAGAGCTTGAAAAGCCGGTAACCAATGAAGGTGATGAAGATATGTTCAACTCATCAACTGAAGCTGGAGACGTTGTAACAGCGTCCTCAATTATTTCCACTGATCCCGCATAAGTTCCTGAGAAGACAGTGTCTGAACCGGAGTCAGTTACAATGATCACTATTTCTCTCACAACAATTACCGCCACTGAAAATCAAGTAGTTTCGAATCCAGAAACGGCTGGAGTAAAAAGTGCTGAAGATATTGTCCCTGAAGCTTCTGGGGATCAGTTAGCTATGGTAGCAGCATCAACAATGGCTTTAACTCAACTTGCTACCAAGGAAACAATAATATCCACTCCTAGCCTTCCGAAGAGGGACTTGTTAGACATTGCCGCCATGCCGAGCTCAAATGCAGAAATGAATCTCTTAGTTGAGATTCATACTGAAATTTTTTACAAAACCCTGGTGGCTCTGATCAAGTTGGTCCTGAAGAAGGGCCTTAATTATGAAAGCTTGAAGGCTGCCATTGCTCTAACAATCAGGAATGTTGCCATGTTCAATGACACTGAGAGAGCAGCGGCGTTGGAGAAGGTAGTAGAGGGACTTGAATAGCCTATTAGAGAATATCTAAAGCTGTCAAGTGAAACTATTGAAAGTCTCATCCAAAGCGAGTATGATGCTTTATCAGCTGAATACATCGCTCAGGAGACTACCTTTAATGAATCTCTCCAGAACTATAGTAGTAAAGTTGCCAGAGAGAAAGCTTTACTGAATGAAACCAAACCTCTGCTTGAGATGCATAAAGAAGCCTATAAGACTTCAAACATGAGGATTTATCAGCAAGATGATAGAATCCGTGAAGTTAAGGCAGAGTTGGTTCGCTTAAAGGCCAAAAGAGAGCAAATAATTGCGGACCGAGACCAACATCTAATGCAGAGCTCAATTTTGGAAGAGAAGGTTTTCGGTGTTGAAGCTGTCATTAAAACCCTTGATGATGCTAAGGATAAAATGATAGCTACTTTCACCAAATTCTTCCATGTTTGTACTCCAGAAGCTCGACGCACTATAGCTACTACAACTGTGCTGAGCTCTCGTAAGAAGCGTCTAGTAGAGCTGTAAAAACTGCTCGAAGACGTATCTGCTCTGCCTTAGGCATTTTTGCATTTAATATAGAATTTTGTATTCTTCTGTCTTTTTTATTCTGTAATATTTTCAAGAAATGAATGAAATATTTGTTTTGTGACCCTATTATTCATTTTGAACTTAAACAAATAAGTATGAGATAGAAAACACTTATCAGAGGTAATATGGACATGACAAGTCTTCTAAACTCAATAAATTATATCTATCCAGAGGTAATGTGGACGTGATAGATAATGAATCTTGTTTTCTTTTTAGAGTGTATAATACTATCAGAGGTAATATGAACATGACAGATCGTAACAACTCAAAGAAAAATAGATTAATATCTATTCAGAGGCCATTTGGACATGATAAATAAGAAAAGAAGTAGACTTAATATTTATTCAGAGATCATAAGAACATGATAAATAATAGATCTATTTTTTAATCAGCTGGTATGACAGAAGATCAAAATTCTCTTTTAGGAGACAAATAATCAGCTTAACCAAACATTGGTAGCTAGAAAATTATAAAGAAGAAATTCAGACATAATACTTCTTCAAGAATTTGCCATTAATTGACATCATGAGCAAATCTCCATTAGGTTTAGACAACCTATAGGCACCATTAGAGAAGACTGTCTCGAATACATAAGGACCTTTCTATTTTGCTTGAAATTTTCTTTTGCTCTTATGAGTCATCACCATCGGTCTTCAGACAGCTAGAACTAGCTCACCGACTTTAATACCCTCTCTTTAACTTTACGATTGAAAGCTCGAGATATGCGGGCTTGATATAGCTCGATGTGCTGTTGCACTTGAAGACGCTTCTCGTCTAGACCTTCAAGTTCTTGAAGTCTCAACCGATCATTATTCTCTGTAGTTAGCTCATTAGCAATGGCTATTCTAAGAGATGAAATCTGAATTTCCAGTGGAAGAACAGTCTTACATCCGTAAACCAATAAGAATGAAATAAAACCAGTAGGAGTTCGTATTGTCGATCAGTAAGCCCATAAACATTCTCCAAGTTTCTCATTCCAATCACGTTTATTAGAAGAGATGAACTTTTTGAGAAGTTTAATGATTGTCTTGTTGAAAGCTTCGGCCAAACCATTAGCAGCTGGATTATAAGCCGTAGAAGCCAGATTTTGTATCAGATTCTTATCGCAGAATCGATAAAACGCCTGACTGGCAAATTGTGGTCCATTGTCATGGATTACCCTTCGAGGAATCCCAAAACGATAAATGACATGGTGTTTAATGAAGCTAACCATATTAGATATTTTCACTTCAACAAGGGGAACCGCTTTCGCCCATTTAGAAAAGTAATCGGTTATAGCCAGTATAAACCGATATCCCTTAACAGAAGGAGGGTTAATCGGACCAATAATATCCATGCTCCAAGCTTCGAAGGGCCAAGAAGCTGCTGTAGGATATAAGAATTCAGATGGTTGATGAATAAAATCAGCATGAATCTGACATACTTTATATCGTTTGGCATAATCCACAGCATCCGCTATCATGGAAGGCCAATAATACCCTATTCTTCGGATACGGTCCTGTAATTTTGGACCCGGTTAATGGGCACTGCAGACACCATCATGAGCTTCACGGAGTGTTTTCTTAGCTTCACTCTCAGAGAGACAACACAACAAAAGTCCGTCATTAGAATGAAGATATAACATATGTAAAGAAGAATCGTAGTAGAATCGAAATGATCGTCTCTTGATTGATGCAGCTTCCTTTGGATCTTCAGGTAAAATCCCATGGACCGCATAATCAATGAATAGACTTCTCCAATCCCTTTGCTGAAAACTTGATTCTGTAGTATAACTCTGTTCGATATGCAAATTATTTTTAACACAGAATAAGTCTCGATCCAATAAAGTGATGGCATTTTGTCTTCTAATTGGAACAACTAAGTCTGTAGCTAAACTAGCAAGAGCATCAGCTTCCAAATTTTGAGAATGTGGTACGAATTCGATGAAGAATCCTTTAAATGAAAGGACTAATTCAATTACCACTTGATGATAGGGAATAAGATCAAGATTTCTGACTTCATATGTCCCTCTGACCTGATTAACAATCAGTTGAGAGTCTCCATAAGCTTCCAGGAACTCTGTAAAATCCCTAAATTTTTACTATTTTTTTTATTATTAAATTTGATACTGATTTAAATTATTTTATAATCGTACGTCGCGTAGTTGCATTGTACGTCGCGCGCAAAATTTTATTTTCGTAATTGCTCGACGAGTACAAATATGTGCGAGCATACATATTTTTAGAAAAACATTTTCTATTTCAAAATAATAGATATAATAATTATTTTGCTATCATTTCTAAGTTTGTTATTTTTTACTTCATTTCAAAAAGTTATTAATAATAAATAATATTTTTGTAGACTAGAAAAGAATAATTATGTAAAAAAATAATTGTGCATATTTCGTAATTATTTAATAGTTATTTATAAATAAGTAATATATTTTGAAATTGTTATTATTAGTATTTTTGGAAAATATAATTTTGAAATTATTGTGACAATTTAAATTTTGATTTGATTTTAGGGATTAATTTAAATAGTTTAATTAACTTCTATATTTGGAACTTGATATATCTTATTTGATTTTAAACTAAAGGATGGAATTTAATTAGATTTAAATTGGATTTGGGTTTGGATTTGATTGGTTTTAAATTTATTGAATTAGTAGCAATTATCTATTAGGGATTTAAATCTTTTCCTAATCCTATCCAAATGGGAATTCCCACATCCTATAAATAGGCAGGTACTCCTCCATATAATTATTCTACAAAATTACTCCAAATTCTACAACCCAAAACTTGTGATCGTGTCCATGTCTCAATCCTTTCCACTAATTTTCTTCTTCTACAGATACATTATTTTTGTCTCGTCCGACAAAACCGGACGTCCATCCATGTCGTGTCGGACAATCCCCGACACGACCCAACCCAACCCTAAATCCTAGCCTAGTCTAGTCCCCGCTCCTGTCACAGCACCCCGCCATCGCCACGAACCCCAGCCAACACCGACCCAAAACCTAGTAGGCAAGTCCCTGCGACCAAACCCCAGACCCCAGCATCTCCTTCTACCACCACCATCACGACCACACGTCCTCGGCCACCCATCGAAAATTTCGAAACCCCCCTCTGTCGTACATCTCCTCCGCCTCACCTAGCGTGCCCTGCCGGCGACTACTTCTTTCGCCTCCCGCGCACAACCACGTCGCGTGCCATGCCTAACAGACCCCCTCCTCTTCCGCCGCTCTCCCGCTCTCGCAGCGCCGACCGCCCCTTCGTGCCCTAGCCGCCTTTTCCCGCGCGAGCTCCGACTTCCTTTCTCCGATCCTCCACCTCCTCCGTAGCGCCTCCCGTCGTCGCTCCTCCGCTTTCCAGCACCTCCGACCGTCACCTCTCTCTCCCTCTCAGTCCGCTCCTCTCTCTCTCTCTCTACTGAGTTCCTTTTTATTTTATGTTTCTTGCTTTTTTCGTTGTTTTAAACTTTTATTTATTTATTTATTTGTTTGCTACTCTTATAAATAGTAAGTATGTATATATGCATTATATATTATTATCTATTAGTGGGCATATACTATACAGTAATGCATACATGTATGTATGTACATATGAGTACTGATAAATATCAATGTATAGTAATAGTCATAATATATTTTGTTACTTAAATATTTTACTATTATAAAAGGTATGTGGTATTTTACAAAAATTATAATATTAGAGTTTCTATATTATTATTATTATTATTATTATTATTATTATTTTGCTGTTTTAGTTGTTTTGCATTTGTATTATTGGACTAGAGGATTAGATTGATATCTTA
The DNA here is from genome assembly GCA_029216955.1 of Iris pallida. Lineage (NCBI taxonomy): Eukaryota > Viridiplantae > Streptophyta > Magnoliopsida > Asparagales > Iridaceae > Iris > Iris pallida. Next base: position 252,938 of record JANAVB010002645.1, on the reverse strand, counting down.
TCTTAGTATTTCTACCAAAAATATAAATATATACAAAATTATCTTATATTTTTATACTATTAGCATTAGTTTTATTTAAAATTATTATGATCGTTATTAGTTCATAAATTTTTGTGGTATTTTATCATGGTTATCATTACATATAACAATCATTACAAATTTATCTTGAAAAATAAATATATATACATAGTTTATATAAACATTTTATTTGGCTTGGTCTATATTTCAAAACATGTTTTTTTTTAAACCTAAACAATTTTTAGATTATTGATATTTATCTAGAAATATTTTGACCCATAAAAATATAGATTTCTACCTAAAATTGTATTTTGACAACCTTAGAGTTTCAGCCAAAAATGATTTTTCTTGACTTTAAGTATTTCTCAATAATTATTTAGACTCAAACTAGTTTTCGAATATTATAAATAGTTTTTTAAAAACATATATATTTTAATTATCTAATTTCTTTCGACTATTCTCTTGATCGTGGCTAGTCCAACAATTCCTATTCTATTACCAATCATGTACTCCCTTATGTCCATCCTAACTAATTTGAACCTTCTGGACCCAATGGAACTGTCCGTACCACCATCAGAGGTCACCTTGTGTAGTTGTTGCACCAAAGTCGCAGTTCATGCCACCTTGATCATTGCAGTACACCAGGTGTCCTACCAGGCAAGACACCTTGCCATTTGCTATTTATTTATCTTAGCTCATATTTCATGCATTATTCACTATTTTTTTATGCAAAAATAAACTGTGATACATGGCATAACCTGTTAGAACTTACTGTTCATTTATATTTTCTGCTATGTATTATTTTTCTTACATATTAAACCTAGATTTAAGGGACCACCTTTGTGTGTTGCATTCATTGGCCTTGACACATTGTACCATAAAGTTGTGTGTCGCATATAGAACACAGACATGCATGACTGGCTGGCCATCGGTACGTATAAGCCGTGCGATAGGAATAACCGCTAATAGAATTGTATGCTAGTTTGACTTAGCGGTTATAGTGGTTTTTGTTGTGGATACAACATAGTAGGCATTGGGCGGGAAGGATAATTCCTTAGCGTATGGGCTTCGATGCACTTTCCCTTGTGACCCGGAAGCTCCACTGGAGATACGGAGTTAATGACCCATGATTACTGACGGCCACTGGCATTCTGCAGAATATTATGCTCTTACTGATTGGGCCTCTGGTTCCCCAAGGGGGGACTACGCCGATCCTATTTAGCCAGGGCCCATGCGTAGGAAGGATTATTCTTAACTATATTTCACTAGAACGGTTAGGCTACCTTATCCGTTAGGTATGAGTACTTTTGGTTTGAGTACTTGTATCTGACCGTGACTTGGAACAATAATTTGTCGCGGATTAGTTCGTCACATCTTGTCCTTGTTTGGTTGTAGGTGTGACTTACTACTTCGATGAGAAGGTATTGAACCTTGTTGGGGTCCGAATACCATATTGGATTCAAAGCATGGAAAGATACGTTACCGTGAATTAGTTTACCATCTCCTGTCCTTGTTTGGTTGGGAGGATGGTACGCTCGTTCAATAGGTGTGTATTGGACCATGTTATAATTCAATTGACTTATTTATTTGAGTAATATTTATTCAGTTTATATGGCATGATATTATGTGTCTTGTTACGTCCCTCTGAGGACCTAGTTATCTCGCTAGGTGTGTGCTTTTGTCTTTCACAGGTACTCTAGTTCTAGCCGTGACCATCTCTATTTCTTCGAGGATGATTGCGCTTGGATCGTCTTCACTTCGCTCACCAAAAATCATTTTTTTCTTATGTATTTTTTCTTTACTTGTTGGTAGTGGATTTGTCTCCGCCCGACATATTGTATCAAGACAATTCATTATCATTATATGATATCTTTTATATTTTGTGTGGATGAGATTAGTCATGGTTCTACTGCATTTTATAGCTTACGTATATTTATTATACGGCTGGCATGTCTACATTCCTAGTCCTACGTATTTTGGGACTGGGGCGTTACATGTTTTTGTGGTGACCTATGCAGGTCTAGATAAATTATTTGGTTACTTTACCGTACTAAGCAAGCCTGCGTATAGGATTAAAAGTCTAGGATCTCATCCACATACTTGACCTCTTTCCTCGATTCCATATTCGAACTACCGTTCGACACATCGATTGCATCTTGCTTAATTCCTCCTATCATTATTCTTATCTTCCCTTCGTGCTTGCTAGAGATTGACCCTACTAGTTAGATGTCCCAAACACACTTAGCTTAATTCTTTAAGTTGGGTAGAATACCCCATGACCTGACACACCATTGACCATTAAGGGAATACAAATAGTATTATCTAGACCATAGAGACTAGAGGAATTTAACCTATTTGGTCAACCAAGCCTTGGTCAATAAAACCGTAGAATGATTGTATAGGAATAAACAAGACTTAGATTCTTATGACTCTTAGACTATTCATATTTGTTCTTATTTCATCTACCATCGTGCCTATATTTTTACTATCTAGACTAATGATGCTAATGTAGCCTAGTTTTTGCAAGCTCAATTCTTCATCAAGCTTATTTGTGATATATGTTATTGGATGCATCCACTAACGTATTGTCTACTCAGAATCGGTGCATGATGGTCTGATCAACCTAGTGCACTTTGGTTCGCTTTTATCTATCGTTCTACGTGGATGGGGACATAGCTAAACTTATCCTCTAGAGTCCCATCCGCGACTGCCTTGGCAACTCATTTTGAATTATTCGGTCGCCTTTGAACCACGTATTCGTATTCAATAACGCCTCCTTCGAACTCTATATTGCTTTCGCCTTCACCTATTTTTGAAGGACGAAGGCGTTGTACTAGAACTCCCTCTAGCCTTCCTATCGACTATGACCATTCTCACTCGATGTTGCTATATCTTCATCCTAAACCACTCATCCATTACTTGGCCCTATATTCGCTATCATAAACCTTCCAAATCATTTAATTTAGGCATGAACCTAATCGACCTCTTATTCGTACCTCAACCTACTCTCAAGAACCCATATCTACTAGGTCTCTAACTTATTCCTCTTGATACCATATCATTCTCTATTGCATGATTCTTGATTTAAACTTTAAACCCTTAATCTTCTACTCGTGCCTTAACTCGCAACCCTCGTAACCATACCGTATTATTTTTCTATGATCTAGATCGCGATTTCTTACGGCATAATTTTGTTATTGATTGTTCCCCATCGATACCCCTTGTGTCTTCTCACCCCCTACTAATTCTAAATTTTGAGGACGAAATTCTTTTAAGTTGGATAGGATATAAAACCCCTAAATTTCTACTATTTTTTTATTATTAAATTTGGTACTAATTTAATTTTTTTTATAACCGTACGTCGCGTAGTTGTATTGTACGTCGCGCACGAAATTTCATTTTCGTAATTGCTCGACGAGTGCGAATATGTGCGAGCGTACATATTTTTAGAAAAATGTTTTCTATTTCAAAATAATAGATATAATAATTATTTTGCTATCATTTCTAAGTTTGTTATTTTTACTTTATTTCAAAAAGTTATTAATAATAAATAATATTTTTGTAGACTAGAAAAGCATAATTATATAAAAAAATCATTGTGCATATTTTGTAATTATTTAATAGTTATTTATAAATAAATAATGTATTTTCGAAATTGTTATTATTAGTATTTTTGGAAAATATAATTTTGAAATTATTGTGACAATTTAAATTTTGATTTGATTTTGGGGATTGATTTAAATAGTTTAATTAACTTCTATATTTGGAATTTGATATATCTTTTTTGATTTTAAACTAAAGGATGGAATTTAATTAGACTTAAATTGGATTTGGGTTTGGATTTGATTGGTTTTAAATTTATTGAATTAGTAGCAATTATCTATTAGAAATTTGAATCTTTTCCTAATCCTATCCAAATAGAAATTCTCACATCCTATAAATAGGCAGAAACTCCTCCATATAATTATTTCACAAAATTACTCCAAATTCTACAACACAAAACTTGTGCATCGTGTCCGTGTCTCAATCTTTTCCACTAATTCTCTTCTTCTACAGATACATTATTTTTGTCCCGTCCGAAAAACTCGGACGTCCATCCATGTCGTATCGGACAATTCCGGACACGACCCAACCCTAAATCCTAGCCTAGCCTAGTCCCCGCTCCTGTCACAGCACCCCGCCGTCGCCACGAACCCCAGCCAACACCGACCCAAAACCTAGCAGGCAAGTCCCTGCGACCAAACCCCAGACCCCAGCATCTTCTTCCACCACCACCATCACGACCACACGTCCTCGGCCACCTGTCGGAAATTCTGAAACCCCCCTCTGCCACACATCTCCTCCGCCTCACCTAGCGTGCCCCGCCGACGACTACTTCTTCCGCCTCCCGCGCACAACCACGCCGCGCGTCGTGCCTAGCCGACCCCCTCCTCTTCCGCCGCTCTCCCGCTCCCGCAGCGCCGACCGCCCCTTCGTGCCCTAGCCGCCTCTTCCCGCGCGAGCTCCGACTTCCTTTCTCCGATCCTCCACCTCTTCCGCAGCGCCTCCCGTCGCCGCTCCTCCGCTTCCCAGCACCTCCGACTGCCACCTCTCTCTCCCTCTCAGTCCGCTCCTCTCTCTCTCTACTGAGTTCCTTTTTCTTTTGTGTTTCTTGCTTTTTAAACTTTTATTTATTTATTTATTTGTTTGCTACTCTTATACACAGTAAGTATGTATATATGCATTATATATTATTATCTATTAGTGGGAATACACTATACAGTAATGCATACATGTATGTATGTACATATGAGTACTGGTAAATATCAATGTATAGTAATAGTCATAATATATTTTGTTACTTAAATATTTTACTATTATAAAAGGTATGTGGTATTTTACAAAAATTATAATATTAGAGTTTCTGTATTATTATTATTATTATTATTATTATTATTATTATTATTATTATTATTATTTTGTTGTTTTTGTTGTTTTGAGTTTGTATTATTGTACTAGAGGATTAGATTGATATCTTATCTTAGTATTTCTACCAGAAATATAAATATATACAAAATTTTCTTATATTTTTATACTATTAGCATTAGTTTTATTTAAAATTATTATAATCGTTATTAGTTCATAAATTTTTGTGGTATTTTATCATGGTTATCATTACATATAACAATCTTTACAAATTTATCTTGAAAAATAAATATATATACATAGTTTATATAAACATTTTATTTGGCTTGGTCTATATTTCAAAACATATTTTTTTTAAAAAAACCCTAAACATGTTAGATTATTGATATTTATCTAGAAATATTTTGACCCATAAAAATATAGATTTCTACCTAAAATTGTATTTTGACAACCTTAGAGTTTCAGCCAAAAATGATTTTTCTTGACTTCAAGTATTTCTCAATAATTATTTAGACTCAAACTAGTTTTCGATTATTATAAATAGTTTTCTAAAAGGGTATATATTTTAATTATCTAATTTCTTTCGACTATTCTCTTGATCGTGGCTAGTCCAACAATTCCTATTCCATTACCAATCATGTACTCCCTTATATCCACCCTAACTAATTTGAACCTTCTGGACCCAATGGAATTGTCCGTGCCACCAACAGAGGTCACCTTGTGTAATTGTTGCACCGAAGTCGCAGTTCGTGCCATCTTGACCATTGCAGTACACCAGGCGTCCTACCAGGCAAGACACCTTGCCATTTGCTGTTTATTTATCTTAGCTCATATTTCATGCATTATTCACTATTTTCTTTATACAAAAATAAACTATAATACATGGCATAACCTGTTAGAACTTATTGTTCATTTATATTTTCTGCTATGTATTATTTTTCTTACACATTAAACCTAGATTTAAGGGACCACCTTTGTGTGTTGCATTCATTGGCCTTGACACGTTGTACCATGAAGTTGTGTGTCGTATGTAGAACATGGACATGCGTGACTGGCTGGCCACCGGTACGTATAAGCCGTGCACTAGGAATAACCGCTAATAGAATTGCATACTAATTTGACTTAGCGGTTATAGAGGTTTTTGTTATAGATACAACATAGTAGGCATTGGGCGGGGAGGACAATTTCTTAACGTATGGGCTTCGATGCACTTTTCCTTGTGACCCGGAAGCTCCACTAGAGATACGGGGTTGATGACCCATGATTACTGACGGCCACTGGCGTTCTGCGAAATGTTATGCTCTTACTGATTGGGCCTCTGGTTCCCCAAGGGGGGACTACGCCGATCCTATTTAGCCAGGGCCCATGCGTAGGAAGGATTATTCTTAACTATATTTCACTAGAACGGTTAGGCTACCTTATCCGTTAGGTATGAGTACTTTTGGTTTGAGTACTTGTATCTGACCGTGACTTGGAATAATAACTTATCGCGGATTAGTTCGTCACATCTTGTCCTTGTTTGGTTGTAGGTGTGACTTACTTCGATGAGAAGGTATTGAACCTTGTTGGGGTCCGGATACCATATTAGTTTTATAGCATGGAAAGATACGTCACCGTGAATTAGTTTACCATCTCCAGTCCTTGTTTGGTTGGAGGGATGGTACGCTTGTTCAATAGGTGTGTATTGGACCATGTTATAATTCAATTGACTTATTTATTTGAGCAATATTTATTCAGTTTATATGGCATGATATTATGTGTCTTGTTACGTCCCTCTGAGGACCTGGTTATCTCGTTAGGTGTGTGCTTTTGTCTTTCGTAGGTGCTCTAGTTCTAGCCGTGACCATCTCTATTTTTTCGAGGATAATTGCGTTTGGATCGTCTTCGCTTCGCTCGCCAAAAATCATTTCTTTTCTCATGTATTTTTCCTTTACTTGTTGGTAGTGGATTTGTCTCCGCCCAACATATTGTAACAAGATAATTCATTATCATTATATGATATCTTTTATTCATTTATTTTGTGTGGATGAGATTAGTCATGGTTCTTCTACATTTTACAGCTTATATATATTTATTATACGACTGACATGTCTACGTTCCTAGTCCTACGTATTTTGAGACTGAGGCATTACAAACTCAATGTCTAATTGTTTTGCTACTTGAAGACCAATTAGCAGAGCATTATATTCTGCTACATTGTTGGAGCATGGTTCATTAAGAGAATAAGCACGGTATATGACCATCTTATCAGGAGAGACCAAGACGATACCTACTCCGGAGACAATATTGTCTTTAGGTCCAACCCGTGATGCTCCATCAAAGTATAGTTGCCAAATGTTATCCCTCAAAGTCATGTTGCAATCTACGACTTCATCTGGAATGTCCTCATATAACTTAGAGGTTTCAGGTATAGGATGAACTGCTAAGAAATCAGCTAATGCTTGACCCTTCACTAATTTTTGAGGTACATAGACCATATTATATGGAGTAAGCAACATCGCCCAGGTGGCTAATCTGGAATTAAGGATGCTCGGTTTTCTCATTAATACCCGAATAGGATTTATTCTGGAGATGACATGAATAGTCTGTCCTGACACATAATGTCGTGTCTTTTGAACGACAAAAACCAAGGCCAGATATTCTTTTTCCACAGGAGTATACCTGTGTTCAGCTCCAACCATCATTCTTTTTCCATAGGAGTAACCAAGGCCAGACATTATTTTGATATTAGAAGATGATATACACAAGAGGATAGCTAGATCGAGAAAATAAATTAATTTGATTTGCGTTTTGATTTTTGAAGGTCATTGAGCATTATGATTTATCGAGTTATAGCTATATATCTTAGGAATGATATAAATTGATTTGGAAAAGGATCTTAAAATTTTAAATGTGGAATTATGATTTATGATTGACCAAAATTTGAGGATGGTTGTAAATTTTGGTAAAATATATTTGAATTAAATTATGTCATATGATCTATAATTTATAAAGTTATTTAGAGTTTAAAGTCTTGATTATAGATATTTAAATTTTGGTGAAAAATATAGATATATATATTTACTTTTGAAGAGTAGTTGTGACTTATTGGAAGCTAGATATACACATTTGAAGAATACATAATTAAATTCGAAAGTTAATTAAATGTTCCATTTTGTAGTACGAAATTCAGCTGATAAACTTATTAAATATTGAGTTTAAGATTTGGAAAAAATAATAATAATAATTATTCGATTTGCGAAATACAAGGGTTGTTTCGAGATTGACTAGAGATTTAAATTTTGATTAAAGTTTACAGCCTAAGATGATTGGAAAGTGTTGGTGGAGTATCTTAGAAATTTTATTGAGAAACTTTCGAGGAACTTGAAAATTTTAGATTAGATCATATATTGGTAGAGGACCAAGAAGCAAGTAAGGTCACCCTAGTAAGATAGAAGGATTCCACGCTAATTGTCATATCCCTCATGGCCACGATAGTAGCATATACACAAGTGTTGTTAGTCATCTATAAAATCATGTGGTTACGTTTCAATCTTGACTCACTCGGCATTCTCCCAATTCTAGATTTTATCGTGACTTTCTAACCATTTGAAACATGAGAAATGATTAGATTGTTCCTTAATCATACTTCATCTAAGTGGCTATCATATCTTTAGAAATTGTATTCCTAACTTATTTTACCTTGATTTACTCGAATCTGAATTATCATTATTTCATATCTTAGCTCGGTCATTTATTTGGTTCGTTAATCATTATCTCATTAACTCCCACTTTCCACTTTAAGTTCTTTGGTGTCCCTATCGTGACTTTGATATTTGGAGCACAACAGTAGACTTTTTCTTCCCACAACTTTCATATGTAAGACCTAGACGAGCTCACCTTCATGTAGGTATATCACGTGCCACTAAAACACGTCTCCTTGTACTCTAATTTCATACTGCGACTTTCGGGTCAAAATGACTGGACTCTAATCCCTACCGTGAAACCAATATACTTTTTAACTTGAGATGAGACTCGACCTCGACCCGATTCTTTCAACCCGATATATGATTTTTGTTCTACTTAAATCCTTACATGCTTAACCTTGCATTTTATCTTGATTACTGGACCTATCACACCATTAGTTTAATTCTTTTAAGTTGGATAGAATACCTTATGAACTAGCCTTAGGAACTAGCAACCCCTTTGACCTAGTGACCTATATTAGCAAGCTTATTTAGATCCTAGAATCTAGAGGACCTAACCCGTCTAGCCAACCAAGGACTTGGACAAGAAGACTATAGGATGACTGTATGACTTAGAATCACTCTACCTTCTTTAAATCTTAATATCTCGTGCCTATGTATTTACCATTTTGACTAATGATGCTAATGTAGCCTAGTTTTTGCAAGCTTATTCCTTATCGAGCTTGTCCAAGGCATATGTTAATTGGGTCGCTCCCACTAACGTATTGTCTACTCAGAACAGGTGCATGATGGTCTGATCAACCAAGTGCACTTTGGTTCGCTTTTATCTATCGTTCTACGTGGATGGGAACATAGCTAAACTTGTCCTTTAGAGTCCCATCCACGACTGCCTTGAAAATTCTTTTTGAAATTTTTCGGTCACCTTTGAACCACGTATTCGTATTCGATAAATTCACCTTTGGAACCCTTTATCGCTTTCATCTTCCACCTATTTTAGAAGGACGAAATCCCTCGTGCCGAGTATCCCCTTTATTTGTCCGATCACTTATGACCACTGTAATTAGCCATTACCAACCCGTGGCTATATCCTCATCCTAAAACCATTCGTCTTTTCTTGATCCAAAACCTACCATCGTGACCTACTAAATGTTAAGGCGTTATTTCTTTGCCTCGCCCGAAGACTTATCATACCCCTTGTGTCTTCTCACCCCCTACTAATCCTTAATTTCGAGGACAAAATTCTTTTAAGTTGGATAGGATGTAAAACCCCTAAATTTCTACTATTTTTATTTTATTTAAATTTTGGTACAGATTTAAAATTTTGTATTGTACGTCACGTAGTCGTATTGTACGTCGTGTGCGGAAGTTCGTTTTTTGAATTTGCTCGACGAGTGCGAATATGTACGAGCGTACATATTTTAGAAAAATATTTTGTTCTATTTTTATAGTTTCAAATAATATAATTAATTTTTGCTATCATTTCTAAACTTGTTATTCTTACGTCATTTCTAAAAATTATTAAATATAAAATAATATTTTTATACTAGAAAGGCATAATTATGTAAAGAATATTTTTACATACATATATTTCGTAATTATTTATTAGTCTAATTTAAATAAAAATATAATTTTCAAGATTTATTAATATTAATATTTTATTGTCCAAAAAGATATTTGAAAATATTTATTATTTTCGAAATTATTATTAATAGTATTTTGGAAAATATATTTGGAAGTTATTGTGGCCATTTAAATCGTGATTTGATTTTTGGATTTATTTAAATAGATATCCATATTTAGAATTTGATTTATCCCATTGATTTAAACTAAAAATTTAATTTGATTTAAATTGATTTGTAATTGGATTTGGATTGATTGATTAAATTATGATTTATCCAAATGGGGTTTAACAAACCCAATCCCTATCCAACTTGGAATTTCCATATCCTATAAATATGCAGGTACTCCTCCACAATTCTACCATTCACAGATGTGCATTGTGTCTGTGTTCCCTGTCCATCCACTATATATGTCCGTTACATATACAATCGTTCCCCATCTCGTGCCCGACAATTCCGAGCATCCTTCCCGTCGTGTCGGACACAACCCGACACGATATCCACCCAACCGATAATACCAAACAAAATCCTAACCCTACTACTCCACCACTCCCTGTCGAATCCTCGTAGAACACCATCAGCCCGGCCACCCAACACAACCGCACCATGACCCCCGACCTGGGTGCTGCCACGCCTTACCTCATCTCCGACAGAACCCCACCAATACCCCCGCCACCATCCTCGCTGCCATCACCGCCACCACGTCGTCGTCACCAACCAAACCCAATCCCGACCACCTTCCCAACCACTGCCACCAATATCTTCGTTAAACCAAAGCCCGTATCCGCCATTGCCATCATCATTCCGATACTTCGCCGTCGTTCCTCCGGACAACACCACCACCACCGTCCTAAAACCCAATAATTTTCCGACCAACCCACAGTAATCCGTAACACCATTATCATCATCTAGGAAACGAAGGAGGAGGGAGGAAATCCTAACCTCGAGCTGACGACAGCCAGAGTGCGCCTTCGCCGTTGCCCAGATCCGAACCCCATCTCCGCGCCGGAACCCCGCGCCGCCGCTCCTATTCGGTAGGCGCCTCCCCGTGCGTCCGTCGCCACCCCAGGACCCCGTCCTCCGCGCCAGGAGAACCGCCTCGGGCGCCTTCCCCGCCGTGATCCCGGCAGCTACCGCCGTCCCGCTTCCTGCCGGCGCTCGCGACATGCGTTCGCCCGACTCCACCGCGCGCAGCCCCACTCCGCTGTCGCCGAGCTTCTTCCGCCGCTTCCCCTGCTCTCTCCACCGAGCCGCGCGTGCCCTAATCTCCGCCGGTGTCCCCCTCCAGTCGCGCCTCCGCGCGTGGACCACCCTCGTCGCCTCCGCTGGAAAACCACCTCCGCCTCGTCGAACTTCCTCCGAACGCCGGCCTCCGCCGTTGGCCGGATCCGACGCCCCCACCACGTCTCGTCCGGTGCCTCTTCCAGCCGCCTCCTTCCGCTCGACTTCCCGCCAAGCGCCGTCCTCCTTCGACGCCCCCAACGCCGCCGCTCGCCAGATTCTCCGCCGCGCCGAACCCTCAGGTGAACCTCTCACTCACTTTCCCCTCTTTATTTTATTTTCTCTCTCTCCTTTATACATTCCTTTCCTTTTTTAGAAGAACAGTAGAGTAGTGATACTTGTATTATTAGTTATATTATTATTATTATTATCATCATTATTATTAATACTGTTATTATTATCATTATTATTATTATTATTGTCATTATAGTTATTATTATTATTATTAAAATTATTAAAAGGGAATATGGAAGTATAGTTTATTATTATTAATAATATCTTTAACTTGATTTTTGGTAATTGTATATTAGAATTTTATTAGTATTAATTTGAAATACAAGTATACATATATATATAAGTTTTTTTTATTACCACTAGTATTGTATTTACCAAGTATCATTACTATTTTAAATTATCTTTACAAAACATTAAATTTAGTTTTATTTTTCTAATATAAAAATGTTGGACTAGTAAATCAAAATTTTTAAATTACTATACAATAGACATTTTCAAGTATTTCTCCAAAATTATTTTTACTAGCAAATATGGTATAATTATTCGTTTACTCCCTTTCATTATAGCCATTGACCATGACTGCTCACATCTTTTATTTTCTCGCGAATCTCGGACTATTACACATTGATCTTGGCTCTTGGACAAAACGGAACATGTCAGAACATTACATCACACCAGGCGTCACCCCAGGCAAGACACCTTGCCATTACTGTTTAAATTCTTGCTTAATATCATGCATGCTTTTTCTTTATGTTGTCAAAATTATATATAGATGCAACTTATTATATTTTATGCAATCGGCTTAGAGTTAAGGGACCACCGTATGTGCATCTCATAAACTGTCACGATGTGCCACGGGTTGTGTGTGAGCTGCGAGTCGCATATAGCTTCGGACTTGCATATCGACCGTACATCGGTACGTAAAGGCCGTACGTTAGGATGTAACTGCTAATAGATTTTTGGTAGAAGACTTGGCAGTTATTAAGGATTAAACAGTGTCGTGGAGGTGACGCATGTATAGTATCATTGGGAGGGAGAAAGATATTATTAGCGTAGGGCTACCTGTTCAGTACACATATAGATTTGGGCCGATAGTGTCTCGGATGAGCGCTACTTACTGCCCTGGGGCTGATAGTTCTCGTATGAGAGCTACTTTCTGCCCATAGTTGATAGTGTCTCTTATGAGCGCTACCTACTACTACTCTCTCTCCATCTATGCTGAATACTATAAGCTCCTGCGTAGAACGTTGTCTTCTCAAAGTATATATGACATAAAATGGTTAGGAATCTTTACGCATGTATGTTTTCTATTGAGCTCTTACTATTCAGTTTATGGCATGATATTATGTATCTTGTTACGTCCCTCTGAGGACCTGGTTTTTCCCCAGGTGTGTGTTTTCGTGATTTCTTGCAGGTGCTCTAGCTAAGGCCATTCCTTCCTACGTGATGACTGCTTTTGGACTTATCATCGCTTCGCTCGACCAATCACTTTTTTTGTATATTTCTTCTCTATTTAAATTAGTTGGTAGTGGACTTTGTCTCCGCCCAATGATTGTATCATAAATATTCAAGTTGATTTCTAGTTTATTAATCCTTTCATTGTGGATGAGATTTAGTTGTCTTGGATTACTATATTTATATCTTATGTATACATACGAGGTCCATGTATTCCGTATGTATACAGCTGGCATATCTACGTACTTGGTCCTACGTATTTTGGGACTGGGGCGTTACAGCTTGACCTTTCACTAATTTTTGAGGTACATAGACCATATTATAAGGAGTAAGCAACATCGCCCAGGTGGCTAATCTGAAATTAAGGATGCTCGGTTTTCTCATTAATACCCGAATAGGATTTATTCTGGAGATGACATAAATAGTCTGTCCTGACACATAATGTCGTATCTTTTGAACGGCAAAAACCAAGGCCAGACATTCTTTTTCCACAGGAGTATACCTGTGTTCAGCTCCATCCATCATTCGGCTAAGATAATAAATTACATGTTCATGGCCCTTATCACTTTTCTGTGCAAGAAGAGCGCCAAGAGAGTGATCTAAGGCTCGAACATATAGCAAAAATGGTCTTCCTACAACTGGAGGTACCAGAACAGGTGGATTTGTAAGGTATTGCTTGATGTCATTGAAGGCTTTCTGACATGCTTCATCCCAAACTAATGACATACCTTTCTTTAATAGACGAGAGAAGGGTTGACATCTCCCAGAAAGATTTGAAATAAATCTCCTGATATAAGTAATGCGACCTTGGAAGCCACGGAGTTCTTTTAGATTGTGTGGAGGATGCATTTCAAGAATCATTTTGATTTTGTCAGGATCAACATGGATACCTTAAGAAGTAATGACAAATCCCAAAAACTTGCCACTAGAAACCCCTAAGAAAGACTTAGTAGGATTCATCTTCAGTTGATGTTGACGCATTAACTCAAATACTGTCTTCAAGTCTTGAATATGATCATCTTTTGATCGACTTTTGACAACAATATCATCTACATAACATTCAACTATTTTTCATAGATGTTCTTGAAAGATATTGCTCATAGCCCGTTGATACGTAGCACCGGCATTTTTCAGACCAAACGGCATAACCGTATAGCAGTAAACTCCAAGGGGTGTACGAAAAGCGGTATGCTTTTCATCTCCAGGATGCATCTTAATTTGATTGTATCCTAAAAATCCGTCCATGAAAGACATGCGTTCAAAACCACGTGTATTGTCTATCATGACATCGGTAATCGGAAGTAGAAATTCGTCTTTTGGACAAGCTGTATTAAGATCCCAAAAATCTTTGCAAACTCAGACTTTTCTATTCTTCTTCATAATAGGAACAATGTTGGCAACCCAGTTTGGGTGTTGTTCTTCAAGAACAAAGCCATATGTGATCAGCTTTTTGACTTCTGCTTCAATTGCATCCATCATATCTGGTCGAAAATACCGCTGTTGTTGTTTTACAGGCCTGGCATTAGGAAGAATATTGAGTTTATGAGTAGCTACTTTAGGATCTAGATCCGACATATCCTCATAACTCCATACAAAGATATCAATATATTCTTTAATCAGCTGTACCAACTCTTCCTTTTTATCTTCAGAAAGGTTTTTACTGATGAATATCGACTTAGACGTAGTTCCGTCTCCAACGTCAATCTGGACATTTCATCTTTCGTAGGTGGCTGTCGCTGTTCAAAACGAAGCTCCCATTCAGTGTCCATTTGTTGTGCCCAAGGGTCATTTTCAAATGGCTCAGATTCACCATCAATTTGAACCATGTTGACTGAGAATACGCACTCAGACTCATCATAATAGTTTCCTCCAGAATATGAGGATTGTAAAAAACTGGAAGAAAATTCTTCTTCAATATCTTCTTTGTACATGTGGGATGTATCAGATTCGATGAACTGGATTTCTTTAGAATATGAGGATTGTGAAGAACTGGAAGAAAAGTTTTCTTGTATATCTTCATTAAACGTATGGGATAGATCGTATCCCAACCCATGACAAGTTTTTTGGTAAAATGGATCACCACATAATGGTAATCGTCTACTTTTGCCTTGATTGAGACCTTGCATAATCTTCAAATCATATCCCATATTCTGGATAATCTTAAGAGATTGTTGACTATATTTGTCAATTCAGATTCTTCCTTTATCTTTCTCTCTGAGATCATCTGTCTGAGTAACAGGAATATTTTTAGCCAGGCCAAACACAATTTGGCGCTTGTTTTTCTTATTAGATGGAATCACAAAATAAGATTCTTCGTGACGTCTATAAGTTACACAAGCTTGTGATGATGAGGCTATATGAAGAAGATATGGAGAAGATGTTAAGAACCTTTGAGCATAAGGTCCAACATCGACATGAGAAGGAAAAGAATTTTCTTTATGATTAATATATAAGGTTTCCTCTGTATTTATGTCATTCTGATGTTGATGACTTTGATTATCAGCAGATAAAGTCATTCTTTCAATAAATTTGACAGCCATGTACTCCAAAAGGAAATCTTCATTAATATGAGAAAGTACAGAATGATCAATATTTACATCATTTATAAACTGACTACTATGCTTTGGATTGATCATTAACGGACCGTCATCTGTCTTCTGCGTAGACTTGCCAAGGTTGATAATCAGTGGTTCTTGATCATTTGTACGAGAAGTACGTCCCTTGACCTTGATCATGAGAGGTTAAACTTGGCACTTGGCTGGAATACTCACTGATTCCTCAGACGAAGCTCTAGTTCTTCCTTTAACCTTGATCACCAAAGGTTCGTCATTGACAGGTTGGGATTGGATTTGACCTTTGACTTTAATCTTCAAAGGTTGATCTTTCGGAGGATCTTCCGAGGCAGATTGATCTTCTGCAGGTGATCGATCTTTGGCCATATCCGATATCTCCTTCACATGCTCCTGTTTGTAGAGTATTGAATCAGAGAAATAGGCTTCAACACCCTTAAAAGGATTGATATCTACGAATTCAGTCTTCACAATCCCTTGAGAATCTACGTACTTGATGCATTGGTGGAGAGTTGAAGGCACAATATTATGCTCATATATCCACGGTCTTCTAAGGAGGATGTTGTAAGATACATCTGAGTTGATAACATAAAAGGTCGCCATAGTTCGAAGATCACCAATTTGAATCTTCAGACGAATCTTCCCCAATGGTTTACTCTTTCCAGAATTGAAACCAACTATTATTGTACTAGTGTAAATCAAATCACCAGTAGGAATCCTCAAGGGTCGTAGCATACTCTGAAGGATAATGCTAATAGAAGACCCAGGATCAATATAAATCCTATCAATTTTAGTAGATTCAATATACCCTGTATAACACAGAGGCCTGTTGTGCTTATTATGCTTCAACAACATATCTTCTTGTGTGAAGGTAATGTTAGGAATTGCTTCCATCACACTATGACATTGTGGACACGACACTGGTATATTGTCAGGACTCTTGAGTTGAGCTAAGCATGAGTCTGCTTGTAGCAAAGCTTCGCTCAAAGTTTTTCGGCTTTCTTTAGAAAGACTAAGCAACTCAAAGATAGAAAGTCTAGCCGGAGTAATAGCTAATTGGGCTAGAATATCGAACTTGTAGGGCTTCATCACCACCCCTTGATTTGAAGCAGACTTCAATGGGACGTCAAAGCGTACTGCTTTCTGTTTCCCTTTCTCAATCACAGATGGTTTAGAAGGTCTTTCCTCTGCAGGAACAAGAGATGGTTGAGCTGGTAGTGTTTCAGCAACGTCCTCCGCTTCTTTAGAAGTTCCCTCATAATCTTTGTGGTACTCTTTCTCACATCTTGTACCAGTAAAGGTTTCTTCTTTTGACTCAGGAGAATGATGTACCATATTACAGGTTTTAATCTTCTTTCCCTTAGTCTTCTTCTTGCGAGAATTTTTATGATGGACGTCAATTCCCAATCCAACAGTGGATTTTTGACCTTAAATTTGTAAAGGAAGTCGCATTCCTTTATCATAGTTTAAGCCTTCCGCATTTTGAAAGTCATAGCCCATCTTTTTCATGAGATGGACTGATTGATAACTGTACATGTGAGTGGGTAGCGGACTTTCAATAGATGGTTCAACAGAGGAAGAAGGAATAGAGACCTCTTTAACCACAAAAGAAGGAGGAATAGAAACCTCTGTAGCCACTGGAGAAAGAGGAATAAAAATCTCTGTAGCCACAGGAGAAGGAGTATTCGGGATAGGAGAAAAAATCCCTACATGAGCTTTCTCATAAGCAGCAAAGACTTGTTGTGCCCTGTATAAGGGGACACTATTCATTTCTAACCATTGCCGATGAGTAAGTTTGAGTTTGCTATGAGGAGCCAAACTTGGAGGACATATATTCAAACCCCTCAGCCTATCCTCCAAAGGAATGCCGTCCCAAAGATGATCCAAATCATCATGATCTGGAGTAACAACATGAGAAATTATATTACAGGTTTTGACTTTTTGACCTTTCATGGATTTTGAAGTTTTACCTTCATCTTCCATTTCGGGTACTAAGTCAGGATGTACCCACATGATTTTACCATTTTTTAATATGAGAGACAATAATCCTTCACTTTGCTCTGTAGCTGGCGGAAGATTTACAATCTTCATTGTCGTCTTAGGAATTGGAACAATCCTATGTGGAACTTGCTGTGGAGGAAAACCTCCAAATTGAAGAGAAATCATATTAGTTTTAACTGTATGCTCATCATTAGTTAAAGCGATGGCATTAGCATTTATCAACTCTTGGATTTTCGTCTTTAAGACATAGCAAGCCTTGGTAGGATGATTTATGTATCTATGATAGATACAATACTTGGGATTGTTAGTCAGATTCACTTCATTAGGTCTTTTTGGCTCTAGAATCTGGAGTTTGCCACTCTTTACAAGATATTAGAATATCCCTGGGATATCACTGTCATCAAAATAGTATTCTTCTTTTGGTTTAGAAGACTCCGAATTATTTGGCATCGTTTTGGATTTTGAAAGATCAACCACTAGGGTTTTTTTTCCCTTTTCCATTGTGATTGCCGGAATTATTACCTGAAGAGGCTTTCTTTCTTTTGTCTTCTGAGGCAAAGGTCATCCCATGTTCACGAGCCAACCTACCATTGGTCTCGGCTGAAACTGCTGCTATAATGAACGAGGCCCAATCTATGAATTGAGAGCCCGTAAAGACAGCAATAGTTGTTCGCAGATTCATTTTGCATGTATCAATCAATACTAAATCTGGCATACCAGGAGGCATTTTCAAAGTTGCCTGTCGGAAACGTTCGATAAACGTCTGGGTATCTTCCTTCTCCTTTTGTTTGATTTCTATTAAGGAGGACATATTCATGTCCATGTCTCCTTCATAGAAACGGGAAAGAAACATTGCTTTAAACTCGTCAAAGACGATATGCAATTGTCGGGTAAACTGCGATATCAGTCATATGCTGAACCCGTCAGACACCCGATGAAAACTCGAATAAGAAGAGCATCATTCTTCTGCAGATGCACAGTCATAATATTAAAATAATTGATATATTGACTGGGAGAAGCCTTTCCATCAAATAACACCATCGATTGTGGCTTGAATTTTGGAGGAAAGGGTACATCATTCCAATGAGGAGGATAAGGTTGCTTAATACCTAACCTCTGGAGCTGATCCTTGTGCTTCAGAACTTCAAACTGTGCTTTTAGCTCACGTACTGCTTGAATAGCTTCACTAGTTTGAGGATGCACATTCGATTGAATAGTTGCTGAATGTACCGTAACTCCCACCGGAGGTGGTACATCTTCTGGAATGAGAGGATCTGGAGATACAGAATTTTGATTGACAGCAGGCTCTTGACTAAGATTATTCAAAGGTACATCAACCCCTTGACTATCTTGAGTTTGTGCTGCTACCTGCACTAGTGTTACTACTGCCGGCTGAACAGTTTGCTGAGTCATATTATTTGATGCATACTTTGCATCATAGCAAGCATGTCCTTTAATGATTGCTCAACTGCAGAGAGACGTTGTTCTGTATTAACAGTTGACGTCTCCGGTTCATCTCCGATAGCATATGATTCAACCTCCCTTGAACATACAAAGGGATTGGTGTAGAGGTATGAATCAACGCTATCAGTTTTGGACTCCAAAGACTGGGTACTCCCAGCTTCTGAATCTGAAGATTATAGTGATCTTTGACTTCTTGACCGGGTATGCTGATATACCCCTTCAAAGGTGTCAAGGAGTCGGTTGAATTATTGTTGGCTCGGAGTCCTGGATGAATTGCATCTTGGATGTCGTCCTCTATTGATATGAGATGCCATATTAACTGAAGCATAAGACAACTCATGTTCTTGGTCATCAACTGATTGCTGAGGAATATTGTAGCTTAATCGGTCAAAAACTGACCATTTAGAAGCCGAACAGCAACATTTGATTACAATCTGGTGACACTCATAATGATGATTTTCTTTGGGGAGTCTCACAGGAGATTTTCTGTTTTTATGCTTTTATACAAGCAACTCGCGTAAATCAGAAGGAGTGGAGGGAGTAGTCTTCTTTATTATATTTGGGACAGAGAAACGTTTAGTCCCTTGCGTATAGAGAAGATTACTGGCTGCATTAGCAAAACCAAACTGTATATTTTTACGCACCTAGAGTTGCGTGCGTAAATCTTGAGATTTTTGTGCACAAAAGACTCCATCAGCATTACGCGTAATCTGAAGGTTTGGTACCTTGCGTAAAGCAGTGTAAGAAGGTTGTTGGTGAAAAAAATGAAGTTTTACCAACAATATTATTCTTATTTTTATGCTGCATGCGTGCAGGAAAATTTACTTTAGATACAAAGGCATCATTGTGAACTTTATCTACCATGTCACTGACTGAAGATTTACCCTTACGCGTAGAGCGCAAAACATGAACATCTGCCACGTCACAGAAGGAAGATTTACCTTTACGCGTAGAGCGTAAAACTTGTGTGTCGACCACGTCGCAGACGGGAGACTGAGTTTTATGCGCATAGCGTAAAAATTGGGAGTCTACCACGTCATAGACGGAAGACTGATTTTTATGCGCAGAGCGTAAAACTTGGGAGTCTACCACGTCACAGACGGGAGACTAATTTTTACGCCCGGGGCGCATCACTGAAGTAGAGACTGCCTCGTCACAGACGGGAGCCTCTACAACAGGAGTGGGAAGGATTCCTTTGCCTTCAGAGACAGCAGGGAGATCCGAGGATGCTTTGGACTTAGTAATCCAAACTTTTCGTGCCTTCCACGATTTTTGAACATTGGAGCAGCGAGTACTACCCCCAGTTCGGAGCATTTCTTCGTAAGCAGTCTGGTCGAAGTATGAAGTGAACAACCAGAGTCTTCTTTGTCGATCCGACCGACACATCATTATATTGAGCAATTGCTTTCTCGTCAGAGGAGAAAGTCGTCCCCAGCATAGTCGCCATTTCGTTTCACTTAACAAAATGCCTAAAATTGGCTTTTGAAAGAAAACAAGAAAAAGTACAAAAGTACAAGTTGTTTCTGGAAAGTATTGCTATGGAAGTCTGATCTGAGAGCGATCACTTAGTTCCTTGGACCATACGATGATGATGAAGAAAACTGCTTAAAGAAGACGAACAATCGGAAGAACTAAGTCACCAGAAAGGTATCGAGCAACGGCACTGATGGCACAGTCGAATGCTTTCCTGCTTTGCTTCACCCTGTTATTGAGAAAAAGTTGAAGAAATGCTTGTGGAAATATCACTATGAAAGTATGAGTTTTCTCAGAATCTCCTATTCTGTATCTCTCCTGATCTCTTTTGTGTAAAAAAATAAGTCTATTTATAGACTAGACCCTCTGTGCATAAAAAACAACATAATCGGGTCTCTACGCAAGCAACTGCCACCCACGATTGAAAATCAACCTCTACGCGTGATGACATGTGTCCCATGTAGAGTTTTGGTCTCTACGCATGGTGACACGTGTCCCACAACTTCAGCAATATGGGGATAGCAGTACACACGTTCCTCGATAAGTGTGGCATGAAAGCCACGTAAGAAGACCACGTTCTCACATAGCCAGAAAAGATGGGACGTAAAAATGACCCAAAATAAACTTCCTGCGTAAAGTAGCAGACTGGGCGTAAAATGGCCCAAAATAAATTTCCTGCGTAAAGTGGATGAAAAGTAGCCTTGAGCGTATAATTAGCTCAAATTAACTTTATGCACACAAAAGCCTTGAGCGTAAAAGCTCGAATAGCTTTCGTGCGTAAAAGAAGCAGTCTCTTGAGCGTAAAGTAGCCCATCTGCACACTAAACGACAAGTGTTGGATTTGGTGTAAATCAAATCTTCTCGGCTCCTGTGCAATTCGTTGTCAGAAAATCATTCTGTCAGAACAGTATCATGCGTATTAAATGCGATGTGGACAACCTATCTCCTGCGTAAAGTTTTGAGGATGGCTCTCGCGTAAAGTAGCTCGTGTAGAGTTTTAATTCTGGCTCAATATAGTCTTTTAATGAGTCTTGCGTAGATTCTGTCTTTGCGTAAAGTCCTTAAATTCTTTGACTTGGCTTATGAATTACTTTTTACGCTCTTATAGGTACACAAAGACGCCTTCCATGACGGAGGGTACCATCTTCGTGAATGCATAACTCGGGTCTTTGTCCTGCTTCATATTCTGTCTTGAGCCGCTGTAACTTGGAATCTGCTGATTGTGCCATCTTGACCCTCTTAACTATGCCGGACTGAACTTGCATGCTGGCCATCAATGCCACATTGGTAGGGAGAACTATCTCTATCCCCATCTTCTGAAGGTATTCTAATAACTCTGGTTGCGCTGTTAGGAAATAAACTCCAGCTCTTCTGCTCAATGCATCTGCTACTACGTTGGCCTTCCCAGGATGATACTGCAGGTTGATGTTGTAATCCACAAGCAGCTCTAGCTATCTCCTTTGACGCCTGTTAAGATCCTTCTGAGTAAACACATATTTAAGACTCTTGTGGTCGGTGAAAATATCCACCCTATCTCCATACAGGTAATGTCTCCATAGCTTAAGTACGAAAACTACCGCTGCTAACTCCAAGTCGTGGGTTGGATAATTCCTCTCATGATCACAAAGTTGACGTGATGCATAAGCTACTGCCTTACCTTGCTGCATCAAGACACATCCTAATCTCTTGTCGGAAGCGTCACAATAGACTAAAAATCATCCTGTCCCATCTGGAAGCGTGAGAATGGGTGCCGTCATCAAGCCTCACTTCAACTTCTCAAATAAACTCTGACACTCTGCTGTCTAAGCAAACTACACATCCTTGCGGGTCAACTGAGTCATGGGTGCTAAAATCCGAGCAAAGTCTGAAACAAATCGCCGGTAATAGTCGGCCAATCCAAAGAAACTGCGAACCTCGACGACTATACTGGGTACTGGCCATAACTCTATAGCTACTATCTTCTGGGGGTCCACTTCCACTCCACCTCTGGTGATGATGTGACCCAAGTACGATATGCGGTCAAGCCAAAACTCGTACTTACTGAACTTCGCGTACAACTGGTGTTCTCTGAGAATTTAAAGGACCACTCGGAGATGCGCTTATGCTCCGCTTCACTCTTGCTATAGACTAAGATGTCGTCTATAAACACTCAAACTGATCCAAATAAGGCATGACGATACGATTCATGAGGTCCATGAATACGGCTGGTGTATTGGTTGCTCCAAATGGCATAACAAGGAACTCCCAATGCCCATATCTTGATCTAAATCTGTCTTCTGGATGTCTTGCTCTCTAACTCTGATCTGATGGTACCCTGATCGCAAGTCAATCTTCGAGAAAACTGCCGCTCCCCTGAGCTGATCAAATAAGTCATGTTAATTCCTGTATTAATTCCTAAATTTTAATGAATGTGCTCTCCGTCGATTTTTGCATTAATTCCTAATTTTTTTGAAGGAAGGGTTTAAGAAGGATGTTAATACGATGTTGGTGCCATTGCAGAAGCTCGTATAACTAAAGTTGATCATTGCGAAGCCATCTCCTACTCTCAGCACATTCGATACTTGGTAGGTGGTTTAGACCCTTATTTTCTACTCATTCCCGCAAATAAAATTATTGTTTTCTTGAACATGTTCAAATGACGATTGTCATGCCCCGCTAGCCCATAATTGGGTTCGGGTTATGAGGGCATCCAACCTATCGCAGAATCGGCTAGTAAGATGTCTAGACCTCAATAGTCGCCAAATGATCGCAATAGTCAATATTTTGATCAATCGTAAGACTAATAAAACAATAAAACAACACAACAGACACACGATCACACAGTCCACTATCATCTTTAATACATAATACATAACCAATCTCTGAAGACAAATCCAGTAACTATAATCTCCATATACATCTCATCAAGAACATTAACTATATACAACTCTCTAACCAAATATTCTAGAATTTTGTACCATCTCCTGTGATGATCTCCATGACCTAATACATCAACTATACAGTCAGGATGGAAGCAAAGTACATCTACAATAATGAATCAATACAAAATAATACTGAAAAAATACAATGCAATAATGAACATAAACTGACCTGAAACACCATAAGATCATGATTTACTAAAACATGCACAAGAAACAATTATTAAGACTCGTAATTGAAATACTGTTTTTTATATGTGACCGGCTGGTAAGCACATTATCATACCCTGACTTGTGAAATCGTTCGTCATCGTATTGATTTCATTCGAGTCGATCGTCCTCGCTAGGGTGTGATGTCGTACAAGTCTAAATTGATAGTTGGGTTGGCATACAACACTCAGATGGGTTATTCAAGAACTTTCAGGGGGGTTAGCTACCTGCGCTGAAAGGGTCACTGTCACGACCCGCACCCGTTTTTCAGGATACGAGTGCGTGTCCAAACCCAGCCTACGCCGCGGTATCGACGGTAGTACGCTGTCTAGCCCGCAATAAATAAAATGCTCATAAATACTAACTGCTCATTCACAAAAACTAAATCAACTTTACAAAATATAGAAGTTTTACATTTGAAGAATAATATAAGCTTTTACATTTTTAGAAAACTACCACACAACTAACTAGTCTTCTATGGTTTATGTCACGCCCCAGAACCAGAATACTGGAGAGCGGGGGCAGACATAGCCAGCTACGTATATGAAATGGAATCCATCTCGCTATACGGTCACGACTGTCTAAATACATGAGGGTTCACTACAAGCCAACAGTCACCTATGGTCAAGAACAAGCCTAGTGTCTCAATCACAAACAAGTACGTAAAAGTCACAAGATGTATGATCATTAAATATACAATAATAAGGCGTCCCAAATATTACATATTCAGCTGATCATGAAGCTAGTCGTTACAAAATATTAGGACTAGCAAGAGTTTAGTCATACATGATCAACCCTAGGATCTGTCAATCATGTTGCAGCCCGTAGGCAGACAGTAAGTAAGTACAATCGAGCTAAACAGGTGCTCGTCGGCTAAACGCCTCAAAAGAATATTTTTATAATAAAGTGGGAGATAAAAAATAAACCCACTCGTTGCCCTGGTTACGTCTAGTCGCCACCATCGGGCTGGAAAGTCGGTAGATCCTCTGGAGCTGCTCCGAAATCTAGCCATACAAAACCAGCTAGGTCAGACCCAAGAAAGAGCAAGTGTCACAAAAGAAGCTTCACTTAGGAACTAAAACCAGCAATTAGCACAGAAGATAATAATATATAGTAAAACTGGAGAAAATATAACATCACGAGGATATACGGTAAGATAACCATGGGACCATTCAGATAACCAGATTATAATCCTTAAACCAAACAAAGACCGGGATTGTAACCCTTCGTCTGAACCGAACTTGGTTTCTCCCATTTATCAGCAAGATAATGTAAGAAAATCAGAACATCTTATACAGGATCAAGGCAAGACTAGACTGATTATTCCCCATTCAACAATCACGGCCAAGCAATAAGTACAGCTTGATACTTTAACTAGCTAGGGTTATCACAGGCCTAGTTACTAGCAAGATACAGTGAGATTATTCCACAGCAACAAGCCCTGCAGACCATCCAGGTTACCCAGGTCAAAAATTAGGGGTTGAGTTCAGGTGGGTACATCGTCCAGAAAATGCATGTACCCTTAAGTAGCTTGAAGGGTGCAACGCATGACAGTGTGCTGGAAGTGTGCCCTACTCGACGGCAGGCTACAGATCCCAAGCGCGCCCAGGTAACGGGATTGCCTGTAGCTGGGAGATCTCTTTATGACTAATGTATTAATCTACTTATTAGCCTTAGTCCATTTCCATAGGTACTCCTGACCGTGGTACTCAGGAGTCCCATCCTAGACATGATGCAAGACAGGACTGGATTATTTGTACAAGCACAATCGCCCACGATGTCTGGGTTACTTATACAGGTCATATCATGTCAGGTAGCCGTCGCAACAGCTTATCAGGATGTATCATGTTCGGTTATCATGTCAAGTTTACTAGTCAAGAGTGCACCACGACGGGCCATTATCAGGTCGTGTCATATTTACTTGTCAGGAGTGTACCCCTACGGGTCACTATTGTGTTCAGGGTACATGTGTAGGGAATCATAGTGCAAGCATTCAATCAGGAGACCCAAGTTATGCTGAGGTTGCAAGATATGAGTTAACAATAATAATAATTAAATAGAAGGGCAAGGCACAGGAAGGAGCCCTGCGGCTCAGTATCACTAGAACTCATGCGGCCAATAAGGAGAGCGCATACAACTTGGTAAGGACAGGGGCATGCGGCTAGAAAGGCAAGGGTGCATGCGGCTAGGGAGGCAAGGGCGCATGCGGTCCCAAGAAGTCGGGTCTCATGCGGTCAGCGGAAGAGGGGGCCTCATGCGGCTAGGAATGGATGAGCGCATGCGGCAAGATGGGAGCCTCAGCCCTATGCGGCTGAACTGACCAAGCCCCACGCGGCCAGGGGAGGACGGGGGCATATGCAGCTAGGAATGATGGACGCACATGCGGCTAGCTGGAAGGTAGTTCCATGCGGCTAGCTGGGTTCGGCCCTTATGCGGTTCGGGGAATTCATATTCATGCGGCTAAATATGGCGGGCACATATACGGCTGCATAGGCAAGGGGTACATGCGGCTAGATGGTTCAGGATCTCATGCGGCTCAATTATGCATACGGCTGGGAGAACACTTGCCGCATAAAATGTTCATGCGGTTAACTCAAGTACTGTTCTTCTTCTCCAAATTTTCGAGAAGAAGAACTCCATGAACCCATACTTCCAAGCTCCATGAAACCTTCATCCAGAGTCCAAATTCGAACTTCCCTAGGTCAAAATGGGACAGAACAAAATTCTCTACAACATGGAACCAGCAAAACTAAAAAATAACAAGATTAAATAGATCAAAACCCAAGAAATCCGAAAAATAAGGTAAACTTAGATCTACAAGAATCTGGCCATGGAAAGTAAAAATGCCAAGTACTAAAGTATGCTAGAATGCTGTAAATGTGAGAATGGAACAATAAAATTAGAGTTCCTCCATGAAGCAAGTTGCACTTGCCTAGACCCCTCTCTTTGGTAGGTGAAGAAGTTATGATGGAGAAGAAGAAGAGTAATGAGGAGAGAGAAAGGAGAATTGGTGATAAATACTAATGATGGTGGTAGGTAGGGGTTCACCCTTGGTTCATGATGAACCAAAGCAAAACCAAGCCAAGTCGAACCAACCCAAGAAATAACCAAGCCAAGAAGGAAAGCTAAGCAAGGAATCATGCAATACAAGATAAAATACGTACACGTATTCTAAAAGTACGTAATACGAACCACAGACATTACAACTCTACCCACCTTAAAAGAATTTCGTCCTCGGAATTTAATTAAGAGGCTAGAGAGATGAGGACAAGTTATATTATTCACAAGCAAGCTATAACTAGGCAGGCCATCACTCATTCAAGCAAGGAATCGAAGGCATGAGGCATAAGGAAGACATTATACCTCACGAGTCAAACAAGCCGGGACATCGCGATCGGATATCATCCTCACGTTCCCACGTTGACTCACCCAAAGAGTGATGACCCCAAGCAACTTGGACTAACTTGATAGTCTTGTTCTTGAGTATCTTCTCTCTCCGGTCCAATATAGACACGGGCCTCTCCTCATATGAAAGGTTGGTACCAACGACCAATTCCGAATGATCCAGGATGTGGCTCGGGTCCGGGATATACCGTCGTAATTGGGATACATGGAACACGTCATGCACTTCGCTTAGCGACAGCGGAAGAGCGAGACGATAGAACACGTCTCCTACTCGCTCCAGAATATCGAACGACCCTATATACCTAGGACTAAGCTTTTTCCATACGTCGAAACAAATGACGCCATGGTTAGGTGAAATCCTCAGGAATATATGGTCGCCGACAGAAAACTCAAGAGGGCGCCGATGAGAATCGGCCCAATGGCGCTGGCGATCTTGGGCAACTCGAAGATGATCCCGGACTCTTCTGACCACTTCAACTGTCTGGGCAATCATTTCTGGACCGAGCATCTGCCTCTCTCCCATATCATCCCAGGCTAACAGGGATCGACACTTCCTACCATACAGTGCCTCGAACGGTGCCATCTGGATACTTGCTTGGAAGCTATTGTTGTACGAGAATTCCACCAGGTGCAGGTGATCTTCCCACGAACCACCGAAGTCAAGTGTACAAGACCGTAACATATCTTCAAGAGTCTGGATTGTACGCTCCGACTGACCATCTGTCTGCGGATGATATATTGAACTGAACTGAAGGTGAGTTTCCAAACTCTCCTGCAGGCTACGCCAAAAGTACGACATGAATCTTGAATCTCGGTCCGAGGTGATACTAACTGGCACTCCGTGCAACCTGATAATCTGCCTGAGGTACATCTCTGCTAACTGAGCTGTCGACTGACCGACTCTGAACGAGAGGAAGTGAGCTACCTTCGTGAGCCTGTCAACTATAACCCAAATAGCATCTCGATCAGCTGGGGACCTAGGTAATCCAGTCACAAAATCCATGGTTACATGTTCCCACTTCCATTCTAGAATCGGCAAGGGCTGAAGAAGTCCAGCGGGCCTCTGATGTTCAGCCTTAACTTGTTGGCAGACTAAACAACGAGAGACAAACCGGGCTATCTCCCTCTTCATGCCATTCCACCAAAAGTACTGACAGATATCACGGTACATCTTCGTACCGTCCGGATGAATGGAATATTGAGAACTGTGAGCCTCTGCCATGATCTCCTGTCTGATATCACCACTGGGTACACAAAGATGCTTACCATGCCTAAGTGTACCGTCTTCATGAATACACAACTCTGGTCTTCGTCCTACCTCACACTCTGTCCTGAGTTGCTGAAGCTTGGAATCTGCTGACTGCGCCATCCGGATCCTCTCGACTATGGTGGACTGAACTTGCATACTGGCCATCAATGCCATACTGGAAGGGAGAACAACTTCAATACCCATTTTCTGAAGATCTACTAACAGCTCCGGTTGCGCTGTTAGGAAATAA
Source organism: Iris pallida (assembly GCA_029216955.1). Classification (NCBI taxonomy): domain Eukaryota; kingdom Viridiplantae; phylum Streptophyta; class Magnoliopsida; order Asparagales; family Iridaceae; genus Iris; species Iris pallida. The sequence continues at coordinate 224,200 of JANAVB010002645.1, read as the reverse complement.
ACTCCGGCTCTCCTGCTCAATGTATCTGTAACAACGTTGGCCTTTCCGGGATGATACTGCAAGTTGACATCATAATCCACAAGAAGCTCTAGCCACCTCCTCTGACGCATGTTAAGATCCTTCTGGGTGAAAACATACTTCAGGCTCTTATGGTCGGTGAAAATCTCCACCCTATCTCCGTACAAGTAGTGCCTCCACAACTTAAGTGCAAACACTACTGCTTCCATCTCCAAGTCATGTGTTGGGTAATTCCTCTCATGATCACGAAGTTGCCATGACACATAAGCTATTACCTTCCCATACTGCATCAGAACACATCCTAGGCCTCTGCCTGAAGCATCACAATATACTAAGAATCCTCCGGTTCCATGTAGAAGCACGAGAATGGGAGCCGTCATCAATCCTCGCTTCAACTTCTCAAATGAATCCTGATATTCTGCTGTCCAAGCAAACTGCACCTCCTTGCGGATCAACCGGGTCAATGGCACCGAGATTCGGGCAACGTCTGAAACAAATCGCTGGTAGTAACCGGCTAATCCGAGAAAACTGTGAACCTCTACAACTGTGCTGGGCACCGGCCACGACTCAATAGCCACAATCTTCTGGGGATCCACTTCTACTCCTTCTCGAGTGATGATATGACCCAAGTACGAAATACGATCGAGCCATAACTCGTATTTACTGAACTTGGCATACAACTGGTGCTCCCTGAGAATCTGAAGAACCACACGGAGATGCTGCTCATGCTACGCTTCACTCCTGCTATAGACCAGGATGTCATCCAAAAACACAATCACGAACTGATCTAAATAAGGCATAAAAATACGATTCATGAGATCCATGAATACAACCGGCACATTGGTCGCTCCAAATGGCATCACTAGGAATTCCTAATGCCCATACCTAGACCTGAAAGCTGTCTACGGGATGTCTTGCTCTCTGACTCTGATCTGATGATATCCTGAGCGCAAGTCAATCTTCGAGAATACTGCTGCCCCTTTGAGCTGATCAAACAAGTCATCTATCCTCGAAAGAGGGTATTTGTTCTTGATTGTCACTGAGTTCAAGGTACGATAATCAACACATAACCTGGACGTACCATCCTTCTTTTTCACAAGAAATATCGGGGCTCCCCAAGACGATCCACTAGCACGAATGAATCCCTTGGTTCGAAGTTCTTCAATCATCTTGTACAAGATCTCCAACTCTGACGACGCCATCCTGTAGACTCTCTCTGATACTGGGGCTGTCCCGGGAATTAAATCGATGGTAAACTCGATCTCTTGCTCTGGCGGCATACCTGGAAGCTCTTCTGGGAAAACATCTGGAAACTCTTCGACTATCCGGGGCAACTGCACTGCCGCTACTGCCATCCGCAACACTGGAGGAGAAGGCTCAACTTTGCCTCGAGGAAAGGAAAACTCTGGCTCGCCTGGAATGCTAAAAACAACCCTACCAATATGACCGTCTATTCTAGCATACTGGTTCCTCAACCAATCCATCCCTAAGACCACATCATAATCGGCCATCTGGAATTCTATCAATCTAGCGGGAAATTCTCTACCATTAACTACGATCCGACACGAGGAAAATACTCTATCGACTCCCACAAGTCCGTTACCAGTAAGTATATTGAGACTTACTGATAATAACTCGGGCTCCAATCCTATCCGTGTAGCGAATCGTGTAGACATAAAAGAATGCGATGCACCAGAATAAAATAAAGCTGAAGCTGGAAAAGAGTTGACAAGAATAATACCTGCCACTACCTCTCCTGGTGCCAGTCCTTCCTCTACGGTCATCAGTATAGCCTGAACATGCCCTCGGGGTGTTGGTCCCCTCTGCTGAAATCCTCGCTGCCTATTCTGAATCAAGGCTTGGGCTTGAGCATGCTGCTAGGGATATTGCTGCTGGAACACCTGGGACTGAGGGGGCAAGGGCCTCGGTAGTGGATACTGCTGCTGCTGGACCGGATCTGGTCCTCTCACCAAAGAGCTAGAAAGGTTGGACGATGATGAACCACCCCTATTTGGGTAGGATCCAACCCTATGGTCTGCTGCTCCACAAGCCAGACACAATCCCTGTGCCCTGCGGCACTCTGCCACTACATGGCCTAGCTTCCCACAATAAAAACATCCCACTGCGGAAGACTGCTTCTGCTGCTGAGGGTACGTCGGGGTTGAATGATGAACCGACGTTACTGAGGCTGCTCGCCTCAGAGCTCCAATGGTCAAAGCCCTGGTTGCCGGGGCTGGAGCTGAAGACTGATTCATCTGGCCGTGGGATCTCTTCCGAACTCCGGCCCTATCCACAATCCTATGGGAGGTATACTCATGCCTCCTAGCTGCTCTCAAGACTGTATCAAAAGTCTGATGCTCAAACTGCTCAACTGCCAATAAAATCTCCAGGTGAAGCCCCTGCTGAAATCGTTGGGCTCTATCATACTCGGTTGCCACCAAGGTGGGAGCAAACCGACTGAGCCTCGAAAACTCGGTCGCATATCCGTCGACCGTTCTGCCCATCTGCTTCAGATTGGTGAACCTCGTTTGTAGATCGTACCGAGCTACAGCATCAAAATACTTGGTCTGGAATCTCTCTCTGAACACCGCCCAAGCAATGGGTACTGCTAATCCAACGGCCTGAGCCGCCCACCAGCTGCGGACAAGATCTAATAACTGCAAGCGCTCCACGGCTACCTTCTCGTTCTCTGGGGTCCTGGCTTCTTCTAGAATTACCTCTGTGTCCTGAAGCCAGGCATCTGCAGCGATAGTATCTTCACTACCGTCGAAGAATAGAGGGTTCAAGCGCTTGAAGCTGTTGGTCGCGCTGTTACCCTGATGACCTCCTCTGGTCATAGCATCCGTCACTGCCTGGTGCAAGGCATCTCCTCGATGATCTTGGGAAGCTATCAAGGTCCTGACGAGACCTACCAAAGTGCCATCATCAGGCTCGGCAGGCTAGACTAGCTGGACTGGTGGCTCTCCGCCAGAAGGCACGACTCTGGAGGCTACTCCGGAATGTTGGGCTTGATCTCCTGGTTGCGGCTGGTCCACGGGAAGTGCTCTGCCTTGCTGACCAACAGGTCCAGGAACGATGCCGCTGAAGAAGACGACATGAAGAACAATAAGGAAGGGCCAGGACAGATCAATGATACAAGCATATGATCAGGACAAGAATCCAGGGATTCAAAAGATACGAGCAGAGATCAAGGGCGAATACTGATTGAGATATCTATTTGGTAAACCCTCACATATCTTGATTTACAAGACCTGCATGGGCCACCACTTAAACTATGTCATGCCCCAGAACCAGAATACTGGTGAGTGGGGGCAGACATAGCCAGCTACGTATATGAAATGGGATCTATCTCGCTATACGGTCACGGCTGTCTAGATACATGAGGGTTCACTACAAGCCAACGGTCACCTATGGTCATGAACAAGCCTAGTGTCTCAATCACAAACAAGTAGGTAAAAGTCACAAGATGTATGAACATTAAATATACAATAATAAGGCGTTCCAAATATTACATATTCAACTGATCATGAAGCTAGTCGTTACAAAATGTTAGGACTAGCAAGAGTTTAGTCATACATGATCAACCCTAGGATCTGTCAATCATGTTACAGCCCGTAGGCAGACAGTAAGTAAGTATAATCGAGCTTAACAGGTGCTCGTCGGCTAAACGCCTCAAAAGAATATTTTTACAATAAAGTAGAAGATCAAAAATAAACCCACTCGTTGCACTGGTTACGTCTAGTCGCCACCATCGGGCTGGAAAGTCGGTAGATCTGGAGCTGCTCCGAAATCTGGCCATACAAAACCAGCTGGATCAGACCCCAGAAAGAGCAAATGCCACAAAGGAAGCTTCACTTAGGAACTAAAACCAGCAATTAGCACAGAAGATAATAATATATAGTAAAACTGGAGAAAATATAACATCACGAGGATATACGTTAAGATAACCATTAGACCATTCAGATAACCAGGTTACAATCCTTAAACCAAACAAGGACCGGGATTGTAATCCTTCGTCTGAACCGAACTTGGTTTCTCCCATTTATCAGCAAGATAATGTAAGAAAATCAGAACATGTGATAATCTTATACAGGATCAAGGTAAGACTAGACTGATTATTCTCCATTCAACAATCACGGCCAAGCAATAAGTACGGCTTGATACTTTAACTAGCTAGGGTTATCACAGGCCTAGTTACTAGCAAGATGCAGTGAGATTATTCCACAGCAACAAGCCCTACAGACCATACAGGTTACCCAGGTCGAAAATTAGGGGTTGAGTTCAGGTGGGTACATCGTCCAGAAAACGCATGAACCCTTAAGTAGCTTGAAGGGTGCAACACATGACAGTGTGCTGGAAATGTGCCCTACTCGACGGCAGGCTACAGATCCCAAGCGCGCCCAGGTAACGGGATTGCCTGTAGCTGGGAGATCTCTTTATGACTAATGTAGTAATCTAGTTATTAGCCTTAGTCCATTTCCATAGGTACTCCTGACCGTGGTACTTAGGAGTCCCATCCTAGACATGATGCAAGACAGGACTGGATTATTTGTACAAGCATAATCGCCCATGGTGTCCGGGTTACTTATATATGTCATGTCATGTCAGGTAGCCGTCGCAACAGCTTATCAGGATGTATCATATCCGATTATCATGTCAAGTTTACTGGTCAAGAGTGCACCACGACGGGCCATTATCAGGTCGTGTCATGTTTACTTGTCAGGAGTGCACCCGTACGGGTCACTATCGTGTTCAGGGTACATGTACAGGGCTTCATAGTACAAGCATTCAATAAGGAGACCCAAGTTATGCCGAGGTTACAAGACATGAGTTAACAATAATAATAATAATTAAATAGCAGGGCAAGGCACAGGAAGGAGCCCTGCGGCTCAGGATTACTAGAATATGCGGCCAATAAGGAGAGCGCATACAACTTGGTAAGGACAGGGGCATGCGGCTAGAAAGGCAAGGGCGCATGCGGCTAGGGAGACAAGGGCGCATGCGGTCCCAAGAAGTCGGGCCTCATGCGGCCACCGGAAGAGGGGGCCTCATGCGGCTAGGAATAGATGAGCGCATGCGACAAGATGGGAGCCTCAGCCCTATGCGACTGAACTGACCAAGTCCCACGCGGCCAGGGGAGGACGGGGGAATATGCGACTAGGAATAATGGACGCACATGCGGCTAGCTGGAAGGTAGTTCCATGCGGCTAGCTGGGTTCGGCCCTTATACAGTTCGGGGAATTCATATTCATGCGGCTAAATATGGCGGGCACATATGCGGCTGCATAGGCAAGGGGGCGCATGCGGCTAGATGGTTCAGGATCTCATGCGGCTCAATTATGCATGCGGCTGGGAGAACACTTGCCGCATGAAATGTTCATGCGGTCAAGTCAAGTACTGTTCTTCTTCTCTAAATTTTCGAGAAGAAGAACTCCATGAACCCATACTTCCAAGCTCCATAAAACCTTCATTCAGAGTCCAAATCCGAACTTCCCTAGGTCAAAATGGGGCAGAACAAAATTTTCTACAACATGGAACCATCAAAACTGAGAAATAACAAGATTAAATAGATCAAAACCCAAGAAATCCGAAAAATAAGATAAACTTAGATCTACAAAAATCTGGCCATGGAAAGTAAAAATGCCAAGTACTAAAGTATGCTAGAATGCTGTAAACGAGTGAATGGAACAATAAAATTAGAGTTCCTCCATGAAGCAAGTTGCACTTGCCTAGACCCCTCTCTCTCTGGTAGGTGAAGAAGTTATGATGGAGAAGAAGAAGAGTAATGAGGAGAGAGAAAGGAGAATGGGTAATAAATACTAATGATGGTGGTAGGTAGGGGTTCACCCTTGGTTCATGATGAACCAAAGCAAAATCAAGCCAAGCCGAACCAACCCAAGAAATAACCAACCCAAGAAAGAAAGCTAAGCAAGGAATCATGCAATACAAGATAAAATACATACACGTATTCCAAAAATACGTAATACGAACCACAGGCATTACAGTTTAGCCTTCGAGTCTCTATCTCTCCCTCGTATGGTCCATAGCGCAAGAGTAGGCATGTCAACCTCACCTATAACAAAGATCCAGTCAGGAAAGGAGTAGAGTACAACCATATAGCAATTAATGTTGTTAGTCCAAAATAAGTTAGAACAACGAGAAACAATGATGGCAAAGAGTATATAAAGAACTAGTACTAGCAAGGTATGAACGATCAAGATATGAACTGGCAAGATGGGATCTAATAAGATATAAACTGGCAAGATGTAAACTAGCAAGATATCAACTAACAAGATAATGGACTAGATAAGGGAAAAATAGGAACCACTATGCGTGTGTGAAATACCTTTTAATACGTGAATGGCTGGACTAATACGGCACATCATACGATGGCTATCATTCAATAGTTGGTACGGCTAACTCATACGTGGGTGTGTATGACTTAGCTATCATTCGGTAACGGTAATTGGGTTTGTTCACGTATTTATCGAGTATTTCCCCTCCCGACTCTCAAACAATCGATAACGGTCAATGATACACTAAGAAGGATATGATAACTATAGTGTCACAATCGTGTCTCAATGGAATATCAAGCAATGACTCAACGGAATATCAAACAAGAAAACTATAGAGTAAACGTTATAATGACCTAAAATATAAATACAATACTGTACTTGCCTGAATCCTTGCACAAACCGTAGTCATAAGTAGAGGATGAGGGAATGCCGATCTAGAAGCTGTCAACCTATAACACATATCGCACCACGAACCGTGCATAAAAATTATAAATCAATTCTAATGTTCTAGTTCTAAATTCATGGAATAGTGGCTAGTTGGGTTACTAATCTAATAATAATTAATTCTGGAATAATTCACTTAAAAACCTAATTTAACCTAATAATAATCTGAATATAATCTAAACATACAAGTTTGGCCATCGAAAGTCGAGTTTCTCAATTTTGGAAACCATGGCACGCAAATCGAGACGTACCGTTGACTTTTTAGTCAAACATTATGAACTCTAGATTTTGAAAGTGCACCTTGTTAGATTTCAGCGCCATGAGCATGCTGGAATCAACCGTGCAACAAAATCATGCTTTGGTCAAAAGATATCGCCGTTATGGCTAATCGTGACCAAAACGGTGATCAACCGATCAATTCTGAGTTCAACAGAAAAACTAAAATACTAAATTAAAGAAATAATTTATGGGAAAAATATATGTCGTAGAGCTCTGTGTTAGCTTTTCGAAACTTCAAACATTTCATGATTTCGATATTTAGTTCTCCCGGAATCTCGAAAACACCGAAACGTATCAAGTTTCGGACAACCGACACTCTACAAATTTTCTAGAAATTTAGGTTCAGAAATTATGAAAATAAATTACATATTCAGAAACTATACCTCAATACGCTTCCAATAAAAAAATGGCACGCATAAATGAGGTCCGAGTTGACGGCAATCGCCTCGGAAAGTCGGGGAATCACCGGAATCAAACTCCAAAAGGAGGAGGCTATAATTAATTAGGGTTTATGAATATACAATGCATATATATAGGAGAGAGAGAGAGGCGGTTACTATAGCGGGCGCTGACAGGTGGCCCCCCCCACGTTGGATTATTGTGTAAATATTTATTTAATTCAGAAAATCATTTAAAAATTATTTTAAGTCCAAATAAATCAAAATAAATTACAGAAAAATCTAGAAAAAATCTAGAAAATTCTAGAAAATATTTCTAAGTGTCTATAATATAAATAAAATATTTTAACACAAAATATCATTATGTGACCTCGCAGTAAGTTCCAAAAACCTATAAAATATAAATTCTATATGTTTTAATTATATAAAAATTCTCAAAAATTCTAAAAAAATCCAAAAAAATTCTAAAAAAATTCTAGAAAATATTTTTAGTCATTTAAAGCCCAAATAAAAATATATGGTCCAGAAATACCCTCGTATGACCTTACAGTAAATCCTGAAAGTCCTTAAAAATAATAAAATCTTAAATATTAAATATCTAAAAATATCCAAAAATTGTAGAAAATATAAGATAGCTAAATAATACATATATAAGCTATCTAGAGGTCATATGACCTTAATATGGTCATAGCCCACCTACAAGCTTTTGCATGACTCACAATAACCATAAAATTAATCATAAACAAATAAAAATAAAAAAATATAAAAAATTTTGGAAGTGGGCTTACAAATCTACCCACCTTAAAAAAATTTCGTCCTCAAAATTTCAAAAGATACAAATAGGCACAACCAAGAATATCATCAAAATATGACATGACCAATCGATATGAATAAGTACGACAAAAAAATATAATCAAAAAAATAATGTAATGAATGATCAAAATTGATCAAGCATATAGAATCAAAATATAAATACGTTTTAGAAATATAGTGGAAGGAAATCAAAATAGGTTTAAAATATGATGATTCGAAAATAGAAAAATATGAAAGAAATAAATAACTACTAGTTTTAGAGAAGGTGGTAACAAGAAATAAGACATCAAATAAATTTGAAAGAAAAAAAAAATAGTCGTATGCCAATAAAAGATATAGTCGCTATGATATTCGAAAATCATAAGTATATCCGAAACCATTTAACCGAGAATCCATGCCTCGCCAGTATACATCTGGCTGCCGTGAACCCTAGGTTTCATGACTCAAGTATAATATGTTATCGAACACTTTATCAACTCTACCCAATATTGACATAATAAATCAAAAGATCAATAATACAACTAGGATATAGTTTTAGTAATATTTGACAACCTACGCATACTTGAAATTATTTCAACTTAGGGATCATGCCACGCCAGTGCGCTTCTGACTGCAGTGAACCCGCAGTCTCCATAATTCAAATAAATGGGGAGACAGTGCGCATCTGCCTTACCATTGCAAGCCATCAAAAATTATTTCAACTATATCCATAAGAATTTCAAAGGAACTTCAATAAATTCAAATAAGTCGATCATGATAAGAAAATATAAGTATCTGTCATTGAGTAAAAGTATCAGTTTTGAAAACAAAACGATCACAAAATGAACGAAGACGACTTAAATTAATATATAGATAATTGAACCAAGATTAGGAATAAAAAATAAAATGATCGCAAAATAGTTTTGAAAATAAAACAAGGTTTAGAGAAAGCAAAAGATAAAATGGCACAAAAAATGATCAAAATTAGGAATTGAATTATACGAAGTCCTAACTTACCAAACGTATATTCTACCCACCTTGGATCCTACCAACATGTCAAAACAAAATAGCATATTCTCTTAAAAAAATTCTTCGATTTATCTATACCGAGACTTCAATAAATCATTAGCTAAATCACATGGCCTATTTAACTATCTTAACTATCCAGGGGTCAAATTGAATAAAGGACTCCTAGTCCTATTCATTCTCCTAAAATTAAATCAATCCTAATTGTGAATGAGCAATTTTCTAGTTGCAGGCTTGCAGTAGTATGACTAACTTAAGTACTACCACAAGTTCGTAATCTTTTGCAAAATCAGACCTGCATGGGTCACCATAAAAACTTGTCACAACCCGCACCCGCTTTTCGGGATACGAGTGCGTGTCCAAACCCAGCCTACGTCGCGGTATCGGCGGTAGTACGCTGTCTAGCCCACAATAAATAAAATGCTCATAAATACTAACTGCTCATTCACAACAACTAAATTAACTTTACAAAATATAGAAGTTTTACATTTGAAGAAGAATGTAAGCTTTTACATTTATAGAAAACAACCACACAACTAACTAGTCTTCTATAGTTTAGCCTTCGAGTCTCTATCTTCCCTCGTATGGTCTATAGCACAAGAGTAGGCATGTCAACCTCACCTATAACAACGATCCAGTCAGGAAAGGAGCATAGTACAACCATATTACGATTAATGTTGTTAGTCCAAAATAAGTTAGAACAACGAGAAACGATGATGGCAAAGAGTATATAAAGAACTAGTACTAGCAAGGTATGAACGATCAAGATATGAACTAGCAAGATGGGATCTAACAAGATATAAACTGGCAAGATGTAAACTAGCAAGATATGAACTAACAAGATAATAGACTAGATAAGGAAAAAATAGGAACCACTATGTGTGTGTGAAATATGTTTTAATACGTGAACGGCTGGGCTAATACGGCATATCATACGATGGCTATCATTCAGTAATTGGTACGGCTAACTCATACGTGGGTGTGTATGACTTAGCTATCATTCGGTAACGGTAATTGGGTTTGTTCACGTATTTATCGAGTATTTTCCCTCCCGAATCTCTAACAATCAATAACAGTCAATGATACACTAAGAAGGATATGATAACTATAGTGTCATAATTGTGTCTCAATGGAATATCAAGCAATGACTCAACGAAATATCAAATAAGAAAACTATAGAGTAAACGTTATAACGAACTAAAACATAAATGCAATACTGTACTTGCCTGAATCCTTGCATAAACCGTAGTCATAAGTAGAGGATGAGGGAATGCCGATCTAGAAGCTGTCAACCTATAACACATATCGCACCACGAACCGTGCATGAAAACCATAAATCAATTCTAATGTTCTAGTTCTAAATTCATGGAATAGTGGCTAGTTGGGTTACTAATCTAATAATAATTAATTCTAGAATAAATTATTTAAAAACCTAATTTAACCTAATAATAATTTGAATATAATCTAAACATGCAAGTTTGGCCATCGAAAGTCGTGTTTCTCAATTTTGGAAACCATAGCACGCAAATCGAGACGTGCCATTGACTTTTTAGTCAAACATTATGAACTCTAGATTTTGAAAGTGCACCTTGTTAGATTTCAGTGCCATGAGCACGCTAGAATCAACCGTGCCACAAAATCACGCTTTGGTCAAAAGATATTGCCGTTATGGCTAATCGTGACCAAAATGGTGATCAACCGATCAATTCTGAGTTCAACAGAAAAACTAAAATAGTAAACGAATGAAATAATTTTTGGGAAAAATATATGTCGTAGAGCTCTGTGTTAGCTTTCAGAAACTTGAAACGGTTCATGATTTTGATTTCTGGTTCTCCCGGAATCTCGAAAACACCGAAATATATCAAGTTTCGGACAACCGACACTCTACGAATTTTCCAGAAATTTAGGTTCAGAAATTACGAAAATAAATTACATATTCAAAAACTATACCTCAATACACTTCTAATAAAAAAATGGCACACGAAAATGAGATCCGAGTTGACTGCAATCGCTTCGGAAAGTCGGGGAATCACCAAGATCAAACTCCAAAAGGAGGAGGCTATAATTAATTAGGGTTGTGAATATACAATGCATATATATAGGAGAGAGAGAGAGGCAGTTACTGTAGCGGGCACCGACAGGTGGGCCCCCCCGGGTAGATTATTGGGTAATTATTTATTTAATTCAGAAAATCATTTAAAAATCATTTTAAGTCCAAATAAAACAAAATAAATTGCAGAAAAATCCAGAAAAATTTCTAAAAAATTCTAAAAAATATTTATAAGTGTCTATAATATAAATAAAATATTTTAAGACAAAATATCATCGTGTGACCTTGCAGTAAGTTCCAAAAACCTATAAAGTATAAATTCTATATGTTTTAATTATATAAAAATTCTCAAAAATTCTAAAAAATGCAAAAAAAATTCTAAAATATTCTAGAAAATATTTTTAGTCATTTAAAGCCCAAATAAAAATATTTGGTCCAGAAATACCCTCGTATGACCTTACAGTAATTCCTGAAAGTCCTTAAAAATAATAAAATCTTAAATATTAAATACCTAAAAATATCCAAAAATTGTAGAAAATATAAAATAGCTAAATAATACATATATAAGCTATCTAGAGGTCATATGACCTTAATATGGTCATAGCCCACCTACAAGCTTTTGCATGACTCACAATAACCATAAAATTAATCATAAACAAATAAAATTAAAAAAATATAAAAAATTTGGGAAGTGGGCTTATAGTCACCGTCTAAACCTGGCTATTGTCCAAGATAACTTGTGATACCAGTGACCCTTTCATCTAGATGAGTCAGTATATTAGCGACGATCCGCGTGCATGCCTTAGAAATGAGTAAGTAAGGTGTGTGCACGATTTGCAACACAATGTTTGAGCCTAAGATTCAGCTATAACATAAACACATACTTCGATACGAGACGTAGTGTCGTGAATTAAGTCATTGATACTAAGTTCAGAAGTTTATGATTAAGTCATTTCTATGACGAAATAGAGAAAAGGCCTTGGGGCAAGTATTGAGGAAAAAAATACACTATGTTGCGAGGCACAACCTTGATGATGATACGCGAATAGATCTTATGGTACAACTACGATGTTAGCACAAATGAGTTTTGTAGCACGATCACAAGGTCTTGGAGCATGACCACCATATTACAATACGAGTAGACTTATAGTTATGCAATGAACTGATCCTAAGACATGATTATAAAGACAAATAAAATCATATGGGGCACTCACTAAATGAATGTGTTGGTTTTATTTGGGTGGGCGATGGGCTCACTCACTAGTACGGTTGTGTAGTGACAAGCCACCAGTTTTCATGTGCAGGTAACATGTACTTGCTCATTCGAGGCAGAGCTCGCTTGAATGCACTGAGGTATGGAATTCCTTGGCTTTTTGAGACATGCGACCGCGTTGAAGACTTCATCTATACAAGATATAGTGTGTGGACATTGCCTTTGTCAAGTTGTATGCCTCGAGACATGATTATTTCTATTAGGAGATGAGAGAGACCTGAGTGTTTGTATTCATAGAGATTGTGAGCTTGAGAGAATATAATCTTGGCCTAGAGCCAGTCCCTTATAATGTTTTTGTTCTTATCAATAAAGTTTTGATTTTGTTTTGGACACATGTGTTTCTTTTGTTGTTCTACTTTTTCCATGATGTCTTCTATGTGACTCTGTCGTTTAGCTTATAGTCGATCGTTTAGCTATTCACCTTGTGCGAGCACAACTCTAGGCTCATGCTATATCACACACTAGCGAGGACGATCGGTTCTGCAGAACCATGGTGTGATAATTATTGTTTCTTCATGCATGTATACTATATTGTGTAATGTAATGTTATGGTGATCTTGCTCCAATCCTGACTGGATAATTTATTTTTCAGCTTTATACAACATGATCTATCCCGAGGTCTATCGTGAGTATGTTGGCGACATTGACGTCATTAATGTACCAGATTTTAGCATTGATACAAATTAGCATATTTTCTTTCTTATGCATTCACATTACTTAGTGTTCATAGATATGGATTCTAGTTTATCTATTTTATATTTTTCTACCGTGTTTGTTTTCAAGACTATCTGAGTTGTAATGGATTATTTGACGACTTTCTTTAGTTTATTATTTAAGACATTTAGTTATATTTTTCTTGTGAGTAGTGGTGACTTAGCTGTGGATGATATATACGTACTATACTTGCTGTGGACTATTGTTTATCATAGACATTGTACTACCGTCGATGCTGCGGTATAGGCTAGACTTGGCCACAAACTCATATCCCAAAAGCGGGAGCGAGTCGTGACATAGATACTTACCGTCCTTGCATAAGACAATCATTAACATACTGATACTTATCTATATGAAGGTCACTTACGAGACACATGTAGCCATTTTGGACTATATTCGTGGTAAGGGATGGACCTTCACGTGTAGGTTGCGAGTCCGCACCAAAGGCACCGTCTTATCTGTATTACGTTGCACCCTTCTAGTCGGATTGCAAGCCTGTCACGACCCGCTCCCGAATAATCGGATACGTGTCGGACACGTCCAGCCTTCGTTGATGGACACAACAAAATAAGCTGTATAATCTAAGGAAAACTCCAAGTCATAAGGTAAATAAACATCCACAACTTCTATATATGTCCCATAAGAGATCACTACAATCCACTAAGTCATTTGAAAAAATTATACAGAATCATCCGGAGACAAATCTGATAAAAGAATAAATATACAATGTTGAAATCTCTATACAATATCCAGAAGTAAAGTCTAAACAATCTAAGAAATAAATTAGGCTAGATTCCTGTAACTCCAATGATGTCATCCTGCTGACTATGGCCCCAAGCTCACCTGCAACGTAACTTGTCAGGAAAAGAGCAAAGTAAAACCCCACAAGAAACAATCTACAATTTAATCTGAAATACACAATAATAACAATATGGACTAACTACAATATGAAACAGTGGTACAAGAACTGAATATGAAACTATAGTATAAGAACTGGAACAATGAACAAGACAATCAATGTAAATGTGAATTTGAAATATTAAACTAATGTGTGATCGACTGGACCACAATCCACAATATCGCAATAAGGTTTGGCTTAATCGTACGTAAGGTGTACGATTAGGCTATTCACAATACCTAGCTAAGGGTGTGGTCACACACTAGATAATATTTCTCCAATCCCCGCAAGAAACAATGAGACACAATATGATGAGCAAGGCATAATACAATCGTGTGAATCTTGTGTCTAATATGAGAACATGAAGTATGACAGGAATACAAAGTAAAAGTTCAAGTCAGTGTACTTGCCTTGCTCTAGAAAATCGAGAGTAGAAGAGCATACACTACTACAAAAATGGTTAACAATGACACTTTATAGATGACACTCATAAGAAAATGTTATTAATGATCCTTTTAATGTCAGCTCAGTAGATGATCGTCATTAATAACTTAATTAATGACAGTAAAAAAATGATGTCATGAAATATGTATTAAGATGATGATTAAGAAAATAAGGGTCATCAAATTTTTTTATGGATGTCATCTTTTGTGTATGAAAAAAAAGATGTGGGACTAACGATGACATAGTAATATTAAGAGTCATATTTAGTTTAAACAATGATAGAGGCATGTTGTGTGTTATAAAATATTGATTAAAGATTGATATTATTGGATTGAATCCAAATAGGACAAAGAATATGCTAGGAATAGAGTTAGGATTAGTTCTTTAAATTTTAAAATCTGAATATAATTAATTATTATAATTTGTGCTAGGATATTTTGATCTTTCTAAACTTTATGTTTATCTAACAAAAAAATTGTGAAAGTTTAAGAAAAAATAAAATATTGAAGTTATCATTTATTAATAAAAATTTACTATACACTATAAAATATGGCAAATTAGCGACTAATCCAGTGACTGACAATAATTAGTCGCTAGACCAGCGATTAAATAGCGACTGAAAATATACGAATTTGTATTTCAATTCACTGAATGTCGTTTTTTTCGTCCCTAAAGCGTCGGGGCTATCTAATAATTTTATAGCAACTGATTATGTTTCATTGGTTATTAGCCGATGGTTTGGATTTCTAAAAATTGACTATGGAACTACTATCTAGCGACTGAAATTTTTGTTGCTAGGTTAACAGTAGCAGCAACCCCTTTTTTGCATTTCTAAATATTTGATCCCTCCAAATATTTTTCTTTCCCCCCAAACTTAGCCCTCTTCAAGTTTGTTCCCAAACTCCTCATGCTCTTCCCAATCTCAGACCTACAAAGACCCCCAACTCCATATCCTCCTCCAGCCACCTCGTCCTACACCCCACACCAAAAGCCGCCTCCTCCTCCGGCCGCCTCCTCCAGTCGCCTCCTCCTATCCTCTACACCAAAGCCGCCGCCTCCTCCTATCCCCCACACCAAAGCCGCCTACTCCTCGATGACGCCTCCTCACGACTTCGGCTCCTCCTCGTCGATTCCCTCCGCCGCCTCCTTGACGCCTTCGAGGTAAATTATTTAAGATTTCTTTTAAGTTCTTTTAGTTTGAAGTTTTTTCAATGTATCAATTTAAGCGCTAAAATTCTCCAGTACATTATTTTAGGGCTTGGTCTGGAATCGATAGTGAGACAAATTGAGTAGTAATATAATCTAGGGCTTGGTCTGGAATCAATTTAGGGCTTGGTCTGCATTTTGTATAATTTTTCTAAATTACTTTTTGGGAAGAATTTTATATCCATTAAAGATGCAAATGAAGTAAATTCTTTTACTGTATTGAAGTATCACAAATCTAATTCTTTTACTCTTGCCTCAGCATGGTATTCCGTACATGTTGTCTATTATTTTGCTTAAATAATTTGTCCATTGGCCACTGAATCAGAATCAATCCAAGTAGGTACTTTTAGAAATCTGTTCTTGAAATTGATCCAATTGTCTTGAGATTTAAGAACTACTGTTGCCGAAACACAATTATGGTTCAGCAACTTGATGAAAGATATCGAGAATACTACAATTTTCTACCCATGCCTGAAATAGTAACAAATCATCACATTTATTCTTGTTTAAATATGATATATTTTTGAAAATATACTGGTAAATGAAGTAAATTCTTTTATACGGTTACATGATCACTAGTTTATATATTACGACCGATGATTCATTCACGGAATGTATAATTCAAGATGACTACCATAACGCAAGCCCAAATTCATAGTAGCTTTTTGCATGTGTTTTGCAAAAATATCAAATATGTAGTACCCAAGTATTATGCTGTTCAACGCAGACCAGCCATTTTGTGCTAAGTGAATCTAATAATTTCTCCTAGTAAACACTACACCAAAACTGATAATTTGAAATATTTAGCATTTTGGATTTTGGTACAGTGTATAGGCATTCCTAGACCTTGGAAAACTTGTTAATTGTTCCAAATAGCTTAAGTGTTCCTAAAATTAATTTACTTAAAATTAAATAAAATTTTATATTTTGGAACGGTGACTAAATGTCGTTGTTTATGTTCAATTACACATGCTTTGCACATGATTGATAACAAAAGTGTTCCAATTTTAGGCATAACACTCTCTCTCCCATTCTAACCTCAGACCAACTCCCCCACCCCAACCCACCCTTGCTTGCACCTCGCGTCCCCTCCCAACGTTGTTCTCTTTCCATCACCCCTTTCTCTCTAAATAATTTTTGTTCTCCTTCCAAAACTTCGACCTTATCTGCAGGATCGGGAAGTACTCGAAGTCGAATATGTACCACAAGCACTGGCTCTAGGAGATCAAGTCCAAGAATGGTGGGTCCTTCCCCAAGCACGACTCGAAGCCCGCATCTGACAAACTAGCCGATAAGTCATCGAAGTTCTATCTCGTCGACAACGTCAAGACCACTAACCATCGCAGGCCCAACCCAACCAAGCTCAGGTTAGGGCTTTTCCTTTAATATGACTAAAATTAGGTTTTTTTTAGATCTGATGTTCTAAATTAGGGTTTTTTGTTTTTGAATTTTTGTTTGGACAGGGAAAGCATCGCTCCTGGAACTGTGATAACCCTTCTGGCAAGGAGGTTCATGGGAAAGAGAGTTGTGTTCTTGAAGCAGCTTCTGTATGGATTGCTTCTTCTCACCGGTAAGATTTTGCTTGTAAAAGTTTTAGCATTTGTATGATTATGATGGAGCCTCTTCCCAGAGGTCCACGAGTAGATGACATTCTAACACAATTAGCCATGAATCAGAAAATAAATTGCAAGAATTAAGGCTGAGACTAAGAGATTGGGGAAGAACTAGGGTTTGGATTGTATTCAAATTAAAAAGGTGGAAAAAGAAAATAGAACAGATCTAAACTGGAGAAAAGTAAATGGAAACAATTGCATTTTCTCTGATGCTTCTCTCCTTTACAACCCCTCTATTTATATGGAAATATCAATATCGTTCTATATTACATTTTGTATCTGATTTCTGATAATGGCTAACCTAGCTATCCATGCTAGATGACTTGTCTAGCTGTCCTCGAGACTGGCTTGCTGACTAGATAGACTTCATTACTCTCTGCTGACTATTATATCAATACTATCACTGAAGTAGGGGTAGCTAGTAGAAGGGTTCGTATCAATCCCCACCCCTTAAATTGACCTTGTCTCAAGGCCAAGGTAAGGGTAAGTCTTTATGAATTTATCATATGGTACCCACATTGAACCATACTAGAACTGAGCTAGAACCATTGAAACTGATCGATACTGAAACTTTGAAGTCTGATACTAGAGACTACTTGATACTGGACCTTAGCTTGAGCTAACTGGAGCTTATATTCGAGTTTACTGAACTAACTAATACTGGAGATGCTACTGACTTCATAGAGACTGTCTTGAACTGGAATTGAAGAACTATAGCCACTGAGCTAAGGTGCTGAACTGGGACACACTGTACTGGCATTTGCTGATGTTAAGGTCAACTGCCTTGAGACTGTGAGTGATACCACTGCCTAAATGCATTGAATCAGTGTGCACTATTACTGATACTCAGTATACACTGCCTCACTAAGCATTATACTCTCCATCAAACTGAACTGAAGCTAATTAGCAGTTAACTCTAGATACTGAATCAGCTTGGTATTGATACTTCAGAGTTATAGTGAAGTATCATTCTAATTGTACTATTTGTTCCAATTGCTTTATTCATTCACACATAGATTCCCTCTTCCCGCTCTTTGTACTTCTGATACTGGTCTAGATGGAATCATATAAGCATAAGTTGGCCTTCAGTGATTGCACAAGAGCTTTATTGTTCACAGTCCAGTAGATTAGTTGATTGCATAGAACTTCATTAACTAATCCTCACTAATCCTGGATCCCATAAGAGAACCAACACAGAGCACTTGTCACTGAAGCTTTATTCCTGGATCCCATACCCTCACTAGCTTCTCTAGTATATTATTATGGTGACTACAACAATTTTTTTTGTATCCCATGAATGGTGGAGAAAATTGCTTTATTGAAGTGTCTTCTTCCATATATTGCTTCCATCCGTACTCCCCAGTCACCAAGTAGCATGAAGAATCCATAATTCTATTAGAGATCACAACCTTCTCTACAAAAGGTCTATCAAAGACCTCAATCTTTGTTCTCACTATCTCGGACTTTACCTCCATAGATGGATTGACGTGATTTGTATCATAAGTGTAATGATATGCTTCCAGAAGAACTGACTCCAATACTATCCTACCTTCTTCCTAAATATTTTGATTTGTAGCCATCAAAGATGTGTACAAAATAGAAGCTTCATGATCTTTCTCTCATCACCTTCCATTTCTTTTCTCGTTCCTAGGCTTGAGAAATCATAAAATACATGAGATTTGAGTCCTTCCTTTATATTCTTGAACATCTCTCTGAGCTCAGTAATCTTTGGTACATCCCTATAAGCTTCAAAATGACTGTATAACTGATTCACTGCCTCCAACTGTGCAATAGCCTCCTTATACTGATGTTTTGAAGCCATAACCTGAAGCTACTCAATAACTAACACTAGCATGTTATGACGATGAAGAGCAGTAATTGTAATTGTTATATGCTTCTTTGCAAAGTCCAGTGTCTTGATGTCTCGACAAATTTCTGGAACCATGGCTCCACTTTGTCCAGTCTTTGTTTTTTGTTTTAGGTATCTTGTGCATAAGTGGTTCCACACTATATAGTGATGCTTCAATCAGGAACATATGGTTGATGTACTCCAGTGTGCTGGACTTGTCCATGGCTATGACCAACCCATCACTACAATCAACCTCTACGCTCTCCATCTTGGCTTTTAATTCAATAAAGAAATTATCATCACGATTCTCCTCTTTGGAAACAGAAGAATTTCCGATTCCATCCAATGTTGTTGTAATAACACTTCCCTTAGCCATCATATTTCTATCTTCCTTGTCTTGACTTGCTTTAGTCTATTTTCTGAACCTAAACTCGTTCCGAGCACTCATAACCCTGAAGCCAGTTTGCAGTATAACTGCAGATGATCGAAACATTGTGTATGAGTTCCTAAAAATGTATCCATGCAAGTCCTTATGCAACTTTTATGGTTGCTGCTTCCTGCCTAATCTTTTTATATATTTTATACGCCAATTTTCCTCTACAATAAGATTGTAAAAGAATACTAGTCTTCCGTAGCATGATGAACTCCTTGAGAGCCATTTGAGTTCGAATTTGTCTTTGTATAGTTCTCGCTGCGGATCATCCAATTACCTCTATCAAATACAAGCCAAAAAGATACACTGTTGTGGATACATACAAGAAATGGAGAATTCTACACAAAATCAGCCTATAGAGCGATCAAGGACAGTAAAGAAGATCGTATGCAAATATCGGTTCTACCCACCCGACTTTGAAGCATGGGAACTCCTATGGAAGTTAAACTTCCTTTGCCCCAGAGTCCTAATGTTCATATGGAGTTTGCTCACGAATTCCTTACATATGAGGGAGAATATTCACAAATGCATTCAACATTTCAACCCCTACTGCTCACTACCCAAGGTACATATCGGAACTTTGGATCATCTTTTTCTATATCGTTCCTATTTCAGGAAACATGCTAGTCCTTCTACAACATTTCCAATCCCCATCTTTGATTTTAGAGTTATCATCAATTTGATATATTGTTCTTCATTTCATGCTTCAATTGGATTTTCTAGGTAATATTTTTAGCTCTTAAGCCTTTTCATCTTTTTATACGTATTTATAACATTATTTATACTGATTTCCTAACCAAGTTATCTTGGAGTTTCACTAACTAAAAGATTTTATTTTGCTCCTGCACAAATTATCCATAAAAAAAACTAAGTGCATGCTTACAGTTCTGATTAATTTGCATTACACATATCATCTTAGCTTGAATGCACTTTTTTTAGTTATATTTTGATGCTTTTAGTCTAAGATTTCCAATCATGAAATTTCTAATGAAATGTCGATTTGACAAGAAATTGTTGTGTTGATGTTTGCTGCAGTTTTCTTTAATTATAATATGAGGTAGCTCTGGTCCACAAAAATTTGAAAGAAGAATCAAACAAGGTTATCTTGCCAACAATCTTTACATGGAGTTGAATGCAAAAATACAATTTTGGCTGGGGCGTTTCATAACACCCTAGCTAATATTGGTAGCTACCCAGATTACTTCCATCCACCTCTCAGAGGTAGAATGGTGTTCCATGAGACTTCCAGCGAAGGCGTTTTGTTCTGAAACGTTTGATAAACCTTGACTGACTTGAGTGTATGTTATGTTTGCTCAAATTGTTCAACTATGAAGTTCTTCGACGGAATGGATGATGATGGTAGTGAGTATACAAGCTCCTTAGTGTAGAAGCATGGAAAAAAACAAGGAAAGCCCATGCGGCTCATAACAGAAGGAGCCTCATGCGGCTCATAAGCCCTTCAGGATCCCATACGGCTCACAAACAGAAGGAACCTCATGCGGCTCCAAAAGTCCTTCATGCGGCTCGGATGGCACCACGCCATGTGGCCTCACGCTATCCGATCCGACAACTGGTCATAAAGCAGCAGCTTGAATTAATTACTCTGACGGCAGCTCTGACAAATGACAGCTCTGACATAAAAGTCGAAATAATGACTATGACATGATGGTGTGTTCCTAGGAAAAAGAAGAAAATCTTTTATAGCTGGCATGATCCACCAAATCCCAAAGCTTCCTATGCGGCTGCCACCCCTATGCGGCTGCCACCTTCATGCGGCTGCGGTTGCTCTCTTCATGGGTTGCTCTCTTCATGCGGCTGACACTCCTATGCGGCTGCGGCTGTGGTTGCCTTCTTCATGTGACTGTCTCCTTCATGCGGCTGTCTCCTTCATACGGCAGCCACCTTCATGCGGCTGTCTCCTTCATGCGGCTGTCTCCTTCATGCGGCTGCCTCCTTCACGAGGCTGCCACCCTCATGCGGCTGCTACCTTTATGCGGCTTGGATCGTGGGGGCCACCCGTATGCGGTTTACTTAGAGACCGCACTCATGCGGCTCTGTCGGGACATCCCACTCACGACAGTTGAGACACGTGGCGGTCCTCATACACGTGGCGATCCTCATGACAGTTGATACACGTGGCTGTCTTATTCCCTCGGAGTTATGGCTGCTTGCAAATCATAACAACCAGATTTAGTACAATCACCATAATTACTAGGATCAAATCAGATTTGTTGTAATTAACCAAATTGAACACATGGAGGGGGATCCTAGCTTGTCATAACAAATTATGAAGATTCATTGCAATTAGCATTAATTACCCAAAGGATTTGGTGCAATCCACCTTAATTGCCCAGGTTTGTACATTCAGGATGAACGGCCCAGATTGATTAATCCCCAAGTCGCCGACTTTTTGAGAGGGCAATCATTGCAAACCCTAATGATCACACCCCACTCTTATAAATAACAAGGTGCCATTCCGCTGTAAAAGAAGAGAACAGACAGAGACAGAGAGAGAGAACGAAAGAGAGCGCAGAGGAGTCTCCCCACAAGTCCAAGAGCATTTCTTCATCAGAGCCAAGGCTACGTCCGATCGTCCAAGGAGTAAGGCAGAGCTGCCGTCGCTTTCCCGAGCCTCTATCGTCACCCTCCAGAATAAAAAATAAATAATCGTACTTAGATTGCTGTACCTAGGTTTTCATTCCTAGGCTTTCTTTGTACGAGCGAGTTTGTATTGTGAGTCTAAGTTCAGTCCTCCTATAAAATTGTTCTGTACTTTTACAATCAATGGCAAACACGATGGCGACTCTATTGGGGACTAACTTCTCCATGGCTGAGGAGTTGGTGACGCAATCGGACGCAGCCAAACTTGGCTCCATTCAACAAATGCTGGTCGCCCGGTTTGACCAGCAGGCGTTTGAAGAAATGCTCTCCGACGGGAGCGCTGGCCCGGTCCAGCGACGAGCCCGCACGAAGAAGGCCCGCAGGGAGTGGAGGCCCAAATCATTTGCTCCTTTTCAACCTCTCGAAGAAGTACTCTCTGTTGCTCAAGATGGCGTAGAAGTCTCGCAGGCGACCCCTTTTCAGACCATAAAGCACTCTGCTGTCCCCAAGTCCGGCAGAAGAAAATACTATGATACTGGACTTACAGGGGCAAAGAGGAACTCTATACGGTCAAAGCCGCATAAAGGCGCCAGCCGCTTGGAGAAGGCTCATGCGGCCGCAACTGCCAACCGCATGGAAAAAACTCATACAGCCACAAAAGTCAGCCGCATGCAGAAAGCCTATGCGGTCAGAACTGCCAGCCGCATGCAGACAGCCTGCACGGCCATGACTTCCAGCCGCATCCCGGAGGTTCATGCGGCCACCGCTTCTAGCCGCATACCAAAGGCTCATGCGGCCACAAAGGATAGCCGCATGCAGACAGCCTACACGGCCACTGATCCCAGCCGCATACCATCTGTCCCATACGGCTCACGGTCAGTCTTCGACCGCCTCTCAGGCGATCCTGACCCTAGATGCCCTCATGTGCCAATCTCCATGGACTCTTTCTACTATGCACTAGGTGCTAAAAGGAAGCAGTCTCGGGCAGCACGGGCTCGGCGAGCTCAGTCGGCTGTCCCAACTTCTGACTATCAGGGCATCCTGCTGACTATAACGCGGGCCCCTAATGAAAAGTTGTATAAAACTATCCGTGTCCAGCCCCCGGCGGCCAACGAACGGAATAGTTATCAAGAATCTCCCAACAAGGATCAGGGGCAAGTACTCGTGCTACCCCCATATCAGGGAGCATGCCAACATACTCATGGGCTCAGAACTCCCGGGCCCACAAAATGGGTGACTTGTGCAACGTAATTCTTCACAAACATAAGGAAAGAGACGAAGATTTGATGTGCAGAGAGTCCTGTCAGGGACATCAATGCACCCAAGTCATTGTCAATTGCTGCTGCAACAAGGCAGCAGTACAAGAAGACCGGTGGTCCGTCTTCCAACAGCTGCAACACCCAAGCTCAGAAGACGAGGTGCTTCTAGTCGCCTCCTGCAATGCTCCTCTGAAGATTCCTGGTAGCGGTAGAGGGAAGAAAACAAATGTCTCCAGTCCGAAAATCTCCACCGACGTAACCAAGAAACTCTCTTCTAAGCGGTTGTCTACCACTGCTACAGGAGGAGTTTACCAAGGTACCCGCTCAAAGACGAAATCTGCCACACTTGGAGATTCGTCATCCACATCTCTGGGAGGCACTGCAGCCGGGGGTAGCACTCCCCCAAATATCCACGATAATTCGATGTTCCAAAAAGATAATCCAGAGGAAATGATTCACCCAACAGATGCAGCCGATCCCGACGTCCTCCAGGACGTCCACAACTCTCAAGATGAGGCGAGCTCTGAAGCTGGGGGTATCACTCCTTCTGAGTCCGAACCAGAGGAGAACATTCCCACGTACCCTGACGATTTCTCTGTACAAGGGTATGACTCAGAGGGCACATCCTCCACCGTTCTTTCCATCTCTCCTCACGTGAGGACGGTGTTCATGACAGATAGCAACCAAGATGGTTCCAGTGATCGCCAACGCATCGACACTCTGGAGGCCATACTGTATGCCTTGGTCAAGTCCGTGGACAAGATCACAACGGCCTTTCCAACTCTGCAAGAAAGAACGCCTGGCCAAACAAGCTTAGGTTCCACAGTCAATGTTGACTCGAACTCAGCTGCACCAAACCCGGGTGATAATCCTCCTGCAATATCGACTCCCACCGCTGCAGACGAGGCCAAGAAGGCAAGAAGAGAGGTCCAGGAGCTCGGGCTATGTTCCACGCCCGAGAAAACTGCCAAGACCTCAGGATACGACAACCGTATCATGCTGCGTGGAGAATGTTTCCTTTCCACCAAGATATAAACCATTCAACATCAATTCGTATGATGGGAAGACATCTGCAAGCAGGTACATCACCTACTTCGAAGTCACAACTGACCATCTGTCTCATGACGACGCCATCCTTACACGGTTGTTCATCGGGGCATTGGAGGGGGTCGCCTTCGACTGGTACCACAACTTGTCGGACAACTGCATCCATTCCTTCGTCGACTTCAAATGTATGTTCCTGGAGAGGATCTACGAAGTAGGACAAAACATGACAATGTCCACCCTCATGGACGTTGTCCAGGGAGAAAAGGAGCTGACAAGAAACTACATCGAGCAATTTTGCCAGACCGCGATGAAGTTGCCTTCCGGTAACCCTGATTCCTCTTTAATTAAAATTTGGAAAAAGAGGCTGCTTCCCACGATCACCCTCTGGATGGGCGAAAGTCAGTTTAAGGATTGGAAGACTTTCATTATCAGCACCACTAGCACAGAAGGCAAATTGAAGAAAGCTCGCCAATTGAGATTATACGTCTCAGAAGGAGAGGACAAGGGCAAACGCCCTAGCACCAACAACAACAACGGTGGTAACCCCTCCAACAATCGAGACAACAAGGGCAAACAGGCTATGGTGGCCGACACAGTGCCGAAGCCTGAACTGAAGACAGTAGAGAAGCAGTGGCCTCAGATGACCTATTCCTTCGAGGATGGCTATGTCTGTAGAAGCATGGAAAATACTAAAGAAATTGACTCATGCGGCCAAGAAAGACCCATGCGGCTCAGAAAACGCATGCGGCTCAGGGAGTTATGCGACATAAGGAGCTATGCGGCCGGAGGCATTCCATGCGGTTCAGAAGACATGTGGCGTGACAGTGCTCCCCTCCGATCCATGCTGCATTAATTGCTTTGACGGCTGACCCCTCTGAAAAGTTGACAGACTTGACACCAAAGCAGGTAATTATGACTCTGTCATGATGATGAATCTCTAGGGAAGAGAAAGAAATCTCTGACACGATCCCCCGAGAGCAACAAAATGCCACGTGGCCCTGCCACGTGGGTGTGCTTATGCTGCTCGAAGTGAAGACTTTCCATGCGGTTCAGAGTGAAGCTGTCCCATGCGGCTCGAGTGGAATCATCCCTATGCGGCTCAAGAAGATTATGCCCATACGGCTCAAGCAGACACACCATTATGCGGTTCATGCGGCTCATCATATGGTTCAGAAGTCTGAAGGAGGGGGCCACTGCCCAGACAGCCCTGACACGTGTCCCAAGTCTTATGCGGCCCAAAATTCATGCGGCCCAAATCTCATGCGGCCCAATCTGCATGCACAATCAGTGACCATTGGCTCTCAGGACACGTGTCCTCAGTCGATCAATCTCCCAGATTTATGGCAATCCAAGATCGGGTCGAATCCCAGTGATCTGGGGCACATGGCAGGAGAATAAATTTGATTTATTCGCAGATATTAGAGAATCATTATAAGGAAGATTTATGCCAATCAGCATTAATTGCTAATGGGGATTTGGTGTAATCTACCCTTAATGGTTCTGATTCGTCACAATCAGAAACGAACGGCCTGGATTGATCAATCCCCAGGCCGCCGCCATCTCCAAGAGCTAATCATTGGCAACCCTAGTGATCACATCCCACTATTATAAATAGCAAGGTGCCATTCCCTTGTAATAGAGATATAGAGAGATATACAAAAGAAAAAAACCAGAGAAGAATACGTATACACAGAGAGACTTCCCCCATAGTCAGAGAGAGAATATACACAGAGAGAGAAGCCAGGAGAGCAATCAGAGAGAGAGCAAGAAGGCATTTCTTCGTCAACGAACAAGCAGATCTTCCCCGAGTCAAGGCTGCGTACCGATCGTCCAAGGAGTAAGGCAGAGCGGCCGTCGCTTTCCCGAGCCTCTATCGTCACCCCCCAGAATCTAAAATAAACAATCATACTTAGACTGCTGTACCTAGGTTTTCGTCCCTAGGCTTTCTTTGTACGAGCGAGTTTTTATTGTGAGTCTAAGTTCAGTCCTCCGATAATTGTTCTGTACTTTTACAATCAATGGCAAACACGATGGCGACTCTGCTGGGGACTAACTTCTCCACGGCTGAGGAGTTGGTGACGCAATCGAACGCAGCCAAACTTGGCTCTACACAACAGAAGATGGTCGTACGCTTCGACCAATAGGCGTTCGAAGAGATGCTCTCTGAAGGTAGCACTGGCCCGGTCTAGAAGCGCACCCGCACCATAAAAGCTCGCAAAGAGTGGAGGCCAAAATCATTTGCTCCTCCGCAAGCCCTTGATGGGGTGCTCTCTATTGCTCAAGATGGCGAGAAAGACTCCCCTGCGGCCCCACTTCAGACCGTAGACAACTCTGCTGTCCCCAAGTCCGGCAAAAGAAAACACTATAATGCTGGACTTGCAGGGGCAAAGAGGAACTCTACGCGATCCGAGCCGCAGAAGAGTATTAGCCGCAGGAAGAAAGCCCATGCGGCTACAACCGCCGACCGCATAAAGAAAACTCATGCGGCCATATCTGTCAGCCGCATAACTTATGCGGCTACAGTTGCCAACCGCACGGATGAGACTCATGCGACTATTAAAGTCAATCGCTTGCAGAAAACCCATGCGGCCACAGATGCCAACTGCATGCGGTCAGCCTGCACGGTCGTGACTCCTAACCGCATAAAGACTCATCCTACAACAAAAGACAGCCGCATGCAGACAGCCTGTACGGTACCCAATGCTAGCCGCATAGCATCCGTCCCACGCTTCTCTCGATCAGTCTTCGATCGGCTTTCATGCGGTCCTGACTCTGATCATTCTCTGGATGATAATCCAGACTCTGTGGTATTCGACTTAGACTCCTCCTATTACGCACCCACAAGTGCTAAAAAAAGGAAGTCTAGGGCAGCGCGGGCTCATCAAGTCCAGACGACTGCCCCAACCTCTGACTATCGGGGCATCCCGCTGATTATCACGCGGGCCTCTGATGGGAAGTTGTATAAAACCACTCAAGTCCAGCCCCCGGCGGCAAACAGACAAAGTGGTTCCTCTGACCTGCGTGAGGTTATCCTCCACAAACGCAAGGAAAGAGAAGAAGCTTCGGGGTGTAAAGAGCCCTCATACGGACATCAATGTACCCAGATCATCGTCAACTGCTGTTACAGCAACGCGGCAGTGACGGAAGACCGGCCATCCGTCTTCCAAAGACTACATCACCCGAGCTCAGAAGACAAGGCACCTCCTGTTGTCTCCTGCAAGTCCGCGCAGAAAGTTTTCGCCAAGGGAAGAGGGAAGAAAACAAGCATCTCCAGCCCAAAGGTGTCAACTACTGCAGCTAAGAAACCATCGTCTAAAGGGTTATCCTCCACTGGAGTATTTCAACACACCCGTTCGAAGATAAAAACTGCTGCGGTAGGAAGTTCGTCGTCTGCAACATTGGGGGTCGTCGGAACTGGGGGTAGCACTCCTCCAAACATCCACGACAATCCGACATTCCAGGAATACGGACTGGAGGAAGCAAATCCTCCAACGGATACAACAGATACCGACGTCCCCAAGAACATCCTAGACGAAGCAAGCTCCGAAGCCGGGGGTAGTATTCCTTCCGAGTCTGAACCTGAAGAGAACATCCCCACATATCCTGATGATTTCTCGATGCACAGGTACGACTCGGAGGGTACATCCTCCACCACTCCTTCCGTCACTCCTCATGTGAAGACGGTGTTCATGACAGACAGCAATCAAGGCGGTTCCGGTGATCGCCAGCGCATCGACACTTTGGAGGCCATATTGCACGCCTTGGTCAAGTCTGTAGACGAGATCAAAGCGGCGCTTCCTAATCTGCAGGGGGTGACACCTGGCCAGACAAGCACGGGTCCCCCAATCAACGTAGATTCAAATTCGGCGGCACCGAACCCGGGCAATAATCCTCCCGAAGTAACGGCTCCGACTGCGACAGATGAGACCCGAGAAGTAAGAAGAGAAGTTCAAGAGCTTCGAGCCATGTTCCACGCCAGAGAAAACTCTCAAGACTTCAGAATACGGCAACCATATCCTGCTGAATGGAGGGATATTCCATTCCCACCAAGATATAAGCCGTTCAATATCAACCCCTATGATGGCAAGACCTCAGCAAGTCGGTACATCACTTACTTCGAGGTCACTACCGACCATCTGCCCCATGATGACGCTATCCTGACACGATTATTCATTGGGGCATTGGAAGGAGTCGCCTTCGATTGGTACCGTAACCTGCCGGACAATTGCATCCATTCCTTCGCTGGCTTCAAACGCCTGTTCTTGGAGAGGTTCTATGAGGTAGGACAGGACGTCACGATGTCTACCCTCATGGACGTCATTCAAGGAGAGAAAGAGCTGACGAGGAATTATATTGAGCGGTTTCGTCAAACCGCAATGAAGTTACCATCTGGCAACCCAGACTCCTCCTTGATCGAAATTTGCCAAAAGAGACTACTCCCAACAATTAGTCTCTGGATGGGCGAGAGTTAATTCAAGGACTGGAAGGCTTTTATCATTAGTGCTACAAGTGCCGAAGAACGATTAAAGAAGGCTCGCCAACTGGGATTACATATCTCAGAGGGAGAGAACAAGAGCAAGCGTCCCAGCACCACCAACGACAATGGGGGTAGCCCCTCCAACAACCGGGACAACAGAGGCAAGCAGGCTATGGTGGCCAATACAGCCCAGAAGCCTGAGTCGCAACCTGCGGACAAACAATGGCCTCAAATCACTTACTCTTTTGAAGACGGTCACGTCAAGCCTATCTTGGACATGCTCATACAAGGAGATAGGATTCAGCTTCCTCCACCAAGACGGGAGCCTCGGCCGGCTGATCTGGAGAACCCAAAGTTCTGCCATTACTACCGCTACGTCCACCATGCTACGCACGACTGCTACCAACTGAAACGATATATCCAAAACCTTATCGATTCGAACGCTCTGGCCATCGATTTCGAGGAGGTAACCGTGGCAGCTAACATGGTGTCCGTACAATTTGGCAGCTTCCTTCCAACAGAGACCCAGGACGGGGTTATACCCATCCCTCTGGCAACGATAGAGATTGCTAATCTCCCGCCTGCTCAAGCTGCTGGTCTAGTACCCCTCACCACCTCACGAGAGGAAATCATGTGGGTCCATCCGGACCTAGTCCACGAGGTAACTCAGTCCACTCCATCTTCTAAAAAGAAAAGTGGAAAAGTCAGATCCTGTCGTACCACCTCAGCAGATGAAGAGGAAGTCACGGCCGTTATTACTCGATCCGGAGCACAATCTCAACCTGTGGCTGAAAACTCGACTGATGATCATCCGCCCATTACCATGGATGCTCCGGGACCGGCTCAGCCTTCGACGACCGACAAGCCTAGGCCGAAGGAGACTCGCTTCGACAAATCCCTCCGAAAGGAAACATCTCAGGGGCTGGAGAGGCCCTACAACTTCGACATCTTGGCACAATTGGCCAATACACCGGCCAAATGGTCCTTATATGAACTCCTGAGGCTCTCAAAGGATGTCTACACAGCTTTGAGCGATGCACTTCAAAATGCCAACGCGTATCTGGCTCAGGTCAACCTCACGGGAGAAAATCAGCCCGCAGACTTCCAAGACAGTGCCTGTACGGGAGCAATGCCCAACATCGTCTTCACTCCACAAGACATGCTCATCAAGACTAATCTACACGATCGTCCATTATACTACACAGGCTACATCGGCGACATAAAGGTGGACCGGATGCACATTGACCCTGGGTCTTCCATAAGCATCATTCCAAAAGGACTACCGCATCATCTTCGCATTCCGATGCATCGCCTGACCCCTACAAACACCGCCATCAGTGGGTTCAATTCGGGCAGGAGCTACCCAATCGAGAAGATCCGTCTGAAATGTCAGATTGGCGATCTCCAATCAGAAGTCACTTGCTACGTCATAGATGTCGACACTTCATACAACATCCTTTTGGGGCGCCCTTGGATACACGATTACATGATCGTGCCTTCCACGCTACACCAATACTTCAAATATGTCGATAAGCACGGCTTCGTGAGGACAGAATTTGCTGACATCGATCCCTTCAAAGGGGTCGAATCTTATTACTCGGACTCCTACCTATACGAAAAGTCGAAGAGGCACCTTGAAGAAGGAAATGAACAAACTGATGTTGAAGCAACCACGGGATCAGAAGAACCTCTGACAATCCACCTCCAGGCTCGTAAGCCAGGCAATTCCGTACCCCTTACGGCCACGCTGCGTAAGGACGCGATCAGCCTCTCGGCACAGGAAGAGCAGTTGAGAATCCGGCTGCCAAGGTCCGGCCAGGTACCGAGACCCACGATAGGGCCACTTACCATCAGATTGCCGAGAGTCGGTCAATCCCAAACAGAGAAGCTCAATCCCTCCGATAGACCTCTGACGATACGCCTGCCTAAGAAAGGTCGTCACCCCGATGCGAGGTCTGACACTTCAAGCGAACCAGCCACCCCTCGCTCCACATCAAGTACCAGACTGGGGGTTGATAGTCTACCGACAACCCCACGCTCCGCTCCGTCAGTTGAACCTCTGAAGATCAAGCTGACTAGGACGCCCTCTCAATCTTCATTCACACAGGGGGTAGCTGAAGAGAAACCAGAGCTAGCCAAGTATGTGGCTGCCCACACTGACGCTCCCTCCGCAGATAATGTAATCCCTCTAGAAAAGATACCTTACTTCATCAATAAAGGGTTATCTTTGAACTACACCGAGCTCAATAAGCTATGTACAATGTATGCTATGGAACACAGTATAGGCACTCACCTACATACACAGGTGACAAATGTGTACACCACTATCCAACTTACTCCAGTAGAAGACGCTTACCGAATAATCGAGGGAGGGGACCACCCAATCATCTTCGGCCGGACGAACAACCCGCATCCCCTCGCCATGGAAGAAGTCGACTTCGGGTCAGATGCTGGAAGACTACCTCTGTATCTCTATAGCCCTCAATCCAAATATCTCATGCAGAAACAGGGGTATGATCTAGAGACAACGCCAGGACTGAACTACGGTACTGGACGACGATTACCTTTGAAGACACCAGCCCCGACGGGCAAACCACGGAACTACTATAACAAAACCCGATGCGATTTAGGGTATATAACACCTACTACGACCCCTGAAAGCTCAGATGAAAAATGCGACTGGCAGTCACATTCAACCGGATCACCGACTTCCGACTCAGATACCAGCATCGAAGATGTGTTCAGACAAGTCATGTCAGTCAACATGGCATTCACCGACGCTTATAAGGAAGACGAAGACATCCCCGAAATCCTTGAGCTAGAGCCATGGGCCCAGCAATTAGACGCACAATGGGAAAAGCGGTTCGAACTGAGAGAACCTCCTACTGAAGATGAGGTCATACAAGTGGATCTCGGCAGTGAATCTTCTCCAAAACCGATCTTTATCAGTAAAAGCCTAACTGATGAAGAACGAGAGTCGCTGTTAGAACTTGTCAGAGAATACATTGATGTGTTCGCCTGGAGCTATGAAGATATGCCGGGGTTAAATCCTGACATCGCTCTCCACAAACTCAATATACGGCCAGATGCAAAGCCAGTCAAGCAGCAACAACGACGCTTCCGCCCAGGCGTCATGGACGCGATCGAAACCGAAGTCAACAAGCTAATAACCAGCAGCTTCATTCGTGAAGAGCAACATCCTGATTGGGTCGCCAATATAGTACCCGTCCTCAAGAAGAATGGGAAGATTCGAATCTGCATCGACTTCCGCAACCTGAACGAGGCATGCCCCAAAGATGAATTTCCCCTTCCTATCACAGACATCATGATCGACAATACATTCGGCTTTGAACGTATGTCATTCATGGATGGATTCTCGGGGTACAATTAAATCAAGATGTCTCCCGACGACGAAAAGTATACCTCATTCCGAACCCCGATTAGCACATACTGCTACACAGTCATGCCATTCGGTCTAAAGAATGCTGGCGCTACATATCAGCGAGCCATGAGTATCATTTTCAGAGAACATTTGTGCAAGACAGTGGAATGCTATGTCGACGACATCGTCGTCAAGAGTCGCCGTAAGGAAGATCATCTGCAAGACCTGAGAACGGTGTTCAACTTAATGCGAGCCCACAATCTGAAGATGAACCCTACGAAATCGTTCTTGGGCGTATCCAACGGGAAGTTCTTGGGCTTCATCATCACTGCACGGGGTATCCATGTAGACCCCGAGAAAACGAGGGCAATCATGGAGATGGGGCCCCGAGAAATCTCTGTGAACTTAGAGGCCTCCAAGGGAGGCTAGCTTATATCAGGAGGTTCATTTCCAACCTCTCCGGGCGATGCCGACCGTTCACCCACCTCATGAAGAAGGGAGTCTCATTCGTATGGGACAAGGAATGCCAGCGCGCTTTCGATGACATCAAAGAATATTTATCAAATCCTCCAGTCCTGGTGGCCCCGGCCCCTGGAAAACCATTCCTGCTCTATGTACGAGCAATGGAACACTCCCTTGGTGCCCTGCTGGCACAAAACAACGACGCAGGCCACGAGCAGGCCATTTACTATCTCAGCCGAATGATGGTCGGGCCCGAACACCGATACACCGCTGTGGAGAAAGAATGCCTCGCCCTGGTATTCGCCATTCAAAAGACGCGGTACTATGTCACGGGGCAAACCATACATGTGATCTCACGAATCAACCCTCTCAGGGTCCTCATGACCAAACCTGGGGCACTCAGCTCCCGCCTCGCTACATGGGCGATATTGCTGTCCCCCTATCATATGATCTTCGTCCCGCAGAAGGCTGTCAAAGGTCAAGCCCTGGCAGACTTTTTGGCGGCCCATCCAGGATCGAAATCATCCAGAATACACGAAGAAATCCCAGATGAGGTCGCCGATTAAAATACAACCACCCACGATAACATATGGCGGATGTTCTTCGATGGCGCTTCAAGAACCGGACCCAAGGGAAACATCGTCGTCGGAGTCGGAGTAGTATTGGTCTCTCCTACCGGACTAGTGAACAATCGCGCCTACTCTCTCACGGAACCCTGCTCTAACAACGTGGCCGAGTACAACGCTTTGGTCATTGGCCTCCAACTCGCAAGAGAACTGGGGGTAGAATATCTTGAAGCATACGGCGATTCGCAATTAATCGTCAACCAGATTCGGGGGACGTACGAAGTCCGCCATGAAGACATGATCCCCTACCACCAAATAGCGATCAACATTATCTCATCATTCGAGGGATTCTTCATCGAACACGTCCCCAGACTCCAAAATATCGAAGCTGATGCCCTAGCAGGCCTGGCTGCTTCCCTAGCAGTGCCAAACCACTCTCATCATTCGGTCGATGTAATCGGCCATGAGCTGGTCTGCCCCAAGAACAACGTTCAAGCCATGGCGAGTTATTCTGCTCAGATGATCGACGGAGCGCCAGACTGGAGACAACCATTCATAGACTTCGTGGTCTACGACATCCTGCCCGAGAACCCGAAGGAGGCTACTTCTATCAGACGGCGTTCTCTCAGATTCTTCTACGATACAGAGACGAAAATGCTGTATCGCCGCTCCTACGACGGATTACTACTTCGGTGCTTGTCGAACGCAGAAGCCAAAGAAGCTGTACGAGAGGCTCATGACGGTGTCTGCGGGGCCCATCAGCCTGGCCCTAAGCTGCAAGACCGCCTTCGCCGGATGGGCTACTACTGGCCCACGATGGTGGCTGATGCAATAGATTATGCCCAAAAATGCAAGGCCTGTCAAGTCCACGCAGACTTCATTCACCAACCATCCGAATTTCTACATCCGACAGTGGCGTCCTGGCCATTCGAAGCATGGGGAATGGATATCATTGGTCCAATCACCCCACCTTCCTCCCGAGGACATCGCTTCATACTTGCGATCACTGATTACTTCTCAAAGTGGACAGAGGCTGTCCCACTCGCCGAAGTCAAGACTTCAAACGTAATCAGCTTCCTGAAGCACCACGTCATCTACCGCTTTGGACTGCCCCGAAGGATCATCCATGATAATGGTCCGCAGTTTATAAGCCACACATTCTACCGATTCTGCGACAAACACCGCATTCAGAATGTCACTTCGATACCATACAACCCGGCAGCAAACGGGTTAGCAGAGGCATTCAACAAAACAATCATCAAACTCCTCAAGAAATTTGTCTCCTCCAACAAATACGACTGGAACGAGAAGCTCGGTCAGTGCTTATGGGCTTATCGCACCACGGTTCGAACAGCCACCGGGAATACACCATTCTCTCTGGTGTACGGGAGTGAGGCAGTTCTCCCATTAGAGACTCAGATTCCCTCACTCCGAGTCACCCTCACTTATCAATTGACAAAGGATGATAACTACCGACGTCGACTACAAGAGTTAGAGGCCTTAGATGAAAAACGCCTCCTAGCCCAGCAAAGGATCAAATTATACCAAGCACGCATCTCAGGAGCCTTCAACAAAAAGGTCAAAGTCAGAACATTCCAAGTGGGCGATCTTGTTTTGGCAGTCAGGAGGCCAATGGTCATGACTCACAAGACCACCGGCAAGTTCCAGCCAAAATGGGAAGGCCCATTTATCATCGAGGCCGTGTTCTCCAATGGTACTTACCGCCTTGCCAAGCAGAACGAAGACTTGCTCATGTTGCCCGTCAACGGCAAGTTCCTGAAGAAATACTATGTTTAAACAACATTTTCCAGAGTTTCGAGTTATGTGCCCGCTGGTACCTCTGAACTCAACCCCCTAATTTTCTAACTTATCGAGTCACGTACCCTCTTGTACCGCTGAACTCATACCCCAAATTCCCAAGTCATGTACCTGCTAGTACCTCTGAACTTACACTTTGATTCCAACATTCACAGATTTTCGAGTCACGTACCCGCGTGTACCGCTGAACTCATACCCTTCTTCCATAAAGATATCCCAAATTTCCAAGTCATGTACCTGCTGGTACCTCTGAACTTACACTTTGATTCCAACATTCATGTATTGTCGAGTCATGTACCCGCTAGTACCAATGAACTCACCCCATAATTTTCCAGATCTTCGAGTCATGTACCCGCTGGTACCGCTGAACTCACACTCACCATTCTCTAGATTCTCGAGTCATGTACCCGATGGTGCCTCTGAACTCACATCCTGGTCACTCTTTCAGGTAGAAAGTTATGTATGATCATACCACTGAACTTTCTTCCTACAAGAGATCCTCCCTCATGATCTAATACCTGCACTCCCAGTGCACAACAAAGGTAACAGATCCACAAATTTCCGAGACGACCATGTCCTCATTACCTCTGAGTTGTCCCATTTCCGCCAAAAACAAATCACCCCTACATAGAATTTCCATGTCCTCATTACCTCTGAGTTATTCTACGTACCCCCCTTCATTGAGCCCACTCCTGTCATGTCCTCATTACCTCTGAATGGGAAGGCTCCGTCGAAGAAACCTTCATACTTGCCATGTCCTCATTACCTCTGAGTAAGTATGATGATCCCCTTTCCACCTATTACCTGTACCCACAACCGGAGTACGCCAAGGGTAATGGGTCCACAAATGTCCTCTGTTGACCACAAATGTCCTCTGTTGACCGCAAATGTCCTCTGTTGACCACAAATGTCCTCTGTTGACCACCAATACCCTCCGTCGAGTTCGCTCCTTCCATGTACTCATTACCTCTGAGTAGGAAGGCTCTACGATTCAAAAAACTTTCCTACTTACCATGTCCTCGTTACCTCTGAGCAAGTATGTCAGTTCTCTTTCATCCTATTACCCGTATCCTAAACCAGGGTATGCCAAGGGTAATAGGCCCACAAATATCCTCAGCTAAATTTCTTAACACAAACCTATCACCTCATCATGCCCCAGGAGCCCAGCTGCTCTACGGCAATTCTATGTGGCAAATAATGACGTGGCTAGAGGCCATGCGGTTGAATGTCTCCTGTGGCTGAATCACCTATGCGACTGAATAATTCATGCGGCTAGAACTCTTATGCGGTCGGGATTGTATATGTGGCTAATACGGCCATGCTTCTTGTTCAAAGTATTTCAATTTTACAAATTGAAAACTTTGAAGGAGGTCCTGTAGAAGCATGGAAAATACTAAAGAAATTGACTCATGCGGCCAAGAAAGACCCATGCGGCTCAGAAAATACATGCGGCTCAGGGAGTCATGCGGCATAAGGAGCTATGCGGTCGGAGGCATTCCATGCGGTTCAGAAGACATGTGGCGTGACAGTGCTCCCCTCCGATCCATGCTGCATTAATTGCTTTGACAGCTGACCCCTCTGAAAAGTTGACAGACCTGACACCAAAGCAGGTAATTATGACTCAGTTATGATGATGAATCTCTAGGGAAGAGAAAGAAATCTCTGACACGATCCCCCGAGAGCAACAAAATGCCACGTGGCCCTGCCACGTGGGTGTGCTTATGCGGCTCGAAGTGAAGACTTCCCATGCGGTTCAGAGTGAAGCTGTCCCATGCGGCTCGAGTGGAATCATCCCTATGCGGCTCAAGAAGATTATGCCCATGCGGCTCAAGCAGACACACCATTATGCGGTTCATGCGGCTCATCATATGGTTCAGAAGTCTGAAGGAGGGGGCCACTGCCCAGACAGCCCTGACACGTGTCCCAAGTCTTATGCGGCCCAAAATTCATGCAGCCCAAATCTCATACGGCCCAATCTGCATGCACAATCAGTGACCATTGGCTCTCAGGACACGTGTCCTCAGTCGATCAATCTCCCAGATTTATGGCAATCCAAGATCGGGTCGAATCCCAGTGATCTGGGGCACGTGGCAGGAGAATAAATTTGATTTATTCGCAGATATTAGAGAATCATTATAAGGAAGATTTATGCCAATCAGCATTAATTGCTAATGGGGATTTGGTGTAATCTACCGTTAATGGTTCTGATTCGTCACAATCAGAAACGAACGGCCTGGATTGATCAATCCCCAGGCCGCCGCCATCTCCAAGAGCTAATCATTGGCAACCCTAGTGATCACATCCCACTATTATAAATAGCAAGGTGCCATTCCCTTGTAATAGAGATATAGAGAGATATACAAAAGAAAAAAAACCAGAGAAGAATACATATACACAGAGAGACTTCCCCCATAGTCAGAGAGAGAATATACACAGAGAGAGAGAAGCCAGGAGAGCAATCAGAGAGAGAGCAAGAAGGCATTTCTTCGTCAACGAACAAGCAGATCTTCCCCGAGTCAAGGCTGCGTACCGATCGTCCAA
The DNA here is from genome assembly GCA_029216955.1 of Iris pallida. NCBI lineage: Eukaryota > Viridiplantae > Streptophyta > Magnoliopsida > Asparagales > Iridaceae > Iris > Iris pallida. The sequence continues at coordinate 186,314 of JANAVB010002645.1, read as the reverse complement.
GGAGTAAGGCAGAGCGGCCGTCGCTTTCCCGAGCCTCTATCGTCACCCCCCAGAATCTAAAATAAACAATCGTACTTAGACTGCTGTACCTAGGTTTTCGTCCCTAGGCTTTCTTTGTACGAGCGAGTTTGTATTGTGAGTCTAAGTTCAGTCCTCCGATAATTGTTCTGTACTTTTACAATCAATGGCAAACAATGTCAAGCCCATCTTGGACATGCTCATACAAGGAGGTCGAATTCAGCTCCCTCCTCCAAGGCGTGAACCTCGTCCTACGAAAATGGAGAGCCCCAAGTACTGCCACTATCATCGCTATGTCCACCATGCTACACATGACTGCTACCAACTGAAGCGATACATCCAGCATCTTATCGATTCTAAGGCCTTGGCCATCGATTTTGAAGAGGTGACCATAGCAGCCAATATGGTATCAGTACAATTCGGCAGCTTCCCTCCGACAAAGACTCAAGATGGAGTAGTGCCCGTCCCCAGAGAAAGGATGGAGATCGCTAACCTTCTACCTCCCCGAAATCAAGATGCTGGCCTGGTGCCCCTTACCACATCACGAGGGAAGGTATGTGGGTCCATCCGGATTTGGTACCTGAAGTGACTCAATCCGCTCCTCTCTCCACCAGCAAGAAGAAAAGTAGGAAAAGTCAAATCATGCCGTACAATCTCGGCAGAGGTCGAAGAAGCTACTGCTGTTGTTACCCGCTCCGACGCACAAACCCAACATCCACCGGGTAACTCGGCTGAAGACCATCAGCCAACAGCTGCTGATGCTCCAGGACCTTCGCAGCCTTCGACGACCGACAAGCCAAGGCCGAAGAAGACTCGCTTCGACAAACCGCTCCGAAGAGAGATGCCTCATGGGCTGGAGAGGCCCTACAACTTCGACATCTTGGCACAATTGGCTAACACATCGGCCAAATTATTGCTATACGAGCTCCTGAGGCTCTCCATAGATATTCGTATCGTACTGAGCGAGGCACTCCAGAACGCCGACGTATATCTGGCTCAGTTGAATCTCACTGGGGAAAGCTCGCCTGCAGATCTCTAGGACAGCGCTTACACGGGTTCAATGCCGAACATTGTCTTCACTCCGCAGGATATGCTTATCAAGACCAACCTGCACAATCGCCCTCTGTATTATACTGGATACATTGGCGATATCAAGGTGGATCGGATGTATATTGATCTTGGTTCTTCCATAAGCATCATTCCAAAGAGCCTACTACACCATCTGCGCATCCCAATGCATCGTTTGACGCTGACAAGCACTGCCATTATCGGTTTCAATTCAGGCAGAAGCTACCCGATCGGAAAGATTCGCTTGAAGTGCCAAATCGGCGACCTTCAGTCAGAAGTGACCTGTTATCATAGATGCGGACACTTCTTACAACATTCTTCTGGGGCATCTGTGGATACACGACTACATGATCGTGCCCTCCATACTGCACCAGTGCTTCAAGTACGTCGACAAGCATGGCTTCGTAAGGACAGAATTTGCCGACATCGATCCCTTCAAAGGGGTCGAATCCTACTACTCAGATTCATACTTGTACGAGAAGTCGAAAAAGCACCTTACTGAAGGAGATACTCAAGATCAAACTGAGGCAGCAACTGGATCAGAAGAACCTCTGACGATCCACCTCCAAGCCCGCAAACCTGGCATAACTGTACCCCTTACAGCCACTCTGCGTAAGGACGCAATTAGCCTCTCTGCACAGGAGGAACAGATGATAATCCGACTGCCAAAGTCTGGCCAAGCACCAAGATCCGTGACAGAGCCACTATCAATCAGGCTGCCTAAAGCTAGCCAGCAACAAACAGAGGAGTTCAATCCCTCTATCAGGCCTATGACAATTCGTCTTCCTAGAATGAATCGACAGCCGAATGCTAAGCCGAGGACAGCTAGCCAGCCAACAAATCCCCGCCCAGCACCGAGCACCAAGCTGGGGGTGGCTAGTATGCCAACGACTCCACGTCCTGCTCTACCCATGGAGCCCCTGATGATTAAGCTGTCCAAGTTATCCTCCCAGTCCTCATTGACAGAAGGGGTGGTTGAAGAAGAGCCAGGGCTGGCCAAGTATGTGGCTGCTTACACTGATGTTCCAACCGCAGATGATGTAATCCCACTAGAAAATATACCTTATTTCATCAATAAAGGGCTATCTTTGAACTACCTCGAGCTTAATAAGCTTTGTACAATGTATGCTATGGAACACGGTATAGGCACCCACCTGCACACACAGGTGACAAATATCTACGCCACGAACCAACTCACTCCAGTGGAAGACGCTTACCGCATAATCGAGGAAGAGGATCATCCAATCATCTTCGGCCGGAAGAATGATCCCCAACCTTTTAGGGTAGAAGAAGTTGATCTCGAACCCGACACCGGGAGACTGCCCCTTTATCTGTATAGTTCCCAATCCAAGTACCTCATACAAAAACAAGGGTATGATCTGGAAACTACACCAGGCTTAAACTACGTCACTGGACGGCGGTTACCTTTACAATCGCCGGTCCCAGCTGGAAAACCACGAGACTATTACAACAAAACCAGAGGTAGACTAGGTTATGTTACACCGTCAACAACCCCTGATAGTTAAGATGAGGAATGCGACTGGCATTCACACTCAACCGGATCACCAACTTTCGATTCTGATGTCAGCATCGGGGACGTATTCAGGCAAGTCTTGTCCGTCAATATGGCATTTGTCGATGCCTACGAAGAAGATGAAGACATTCCTGAACTTCTTAAGTTAGAGCTGTAGACACAACGACTAGATGCGCAATGAGAGAAGCGGTTCGAACAAAGAAAGCCTCCCACCGAGGATGAGTTTGTGCAAGTTGATCTCGGTGATGAATCCTCTCCAAAGCCTATCTTCGTCAACAAGAGTCTGACAGATGAAGAGCGAAATGCTACTACAGCTTATCAGAGAATACATCGACGTGTTCGCTTGGAGCTACGAAGACATGCCAGGACTGAATCCCGAGGTTGTACTTCACAAACTCAACATCCATCTGGACGTAAAATCAGTCAAGTAATAGCAACGACGGTTCCGCCCCGACGTCATGAATGCCATTGAAGCTGAGGTCAACAAACTTATAGCCAGCGGCTTCATCCGCGAGGAACAACATCCCGACTGGGTCGCCAACATAGTACCAGTCCTCAAGAAGAATAGAAAGATTCGAATCTGTATTAACTTTCGCAATCTGAATGACGCATGTCCTAAGGATGAGTTCCCCCTTCCTATCACAGATATCATGATTGACAACACCTACGGTTTTGAGCGTATGTCATTCATGGATGGTTTCTCGGGGTACAATCAAATCAAGATGTTCCCTGATAACGAAAAGCATACATCATTTCGAACACCAATTGGCACATATTGCTACACAGTCATGCCTTTCGGTTTAAGGAACGCTGGCGCTACCTATCAAAGAGCTATGAGCATCATCTTTAGAGACCACCTACGCAAGACAGTAGAATGCTACATCGACCACATTGTCGTCAAAAGCCGCTCTAAGGCAGATCATCTGTATGATCTGAGGACAGTGTTCAACTTGATACGAGCGCACAATTTGAAAATGAATCCCACGAAATCCTTCTTGGGCGTATCCAGCGGAAAGTTCTTGGGTTTCATCATTACTTCCCAGGGTATCCATATAGACCCTGAGAAGACGAAGGCAATCATGGAGATGGGTCCCCCGAGAAACCTCCGTAAACTCCGATGCCTTCAAGGAAGGCTGGCCTACATAAGGAGGTTTATCTCTAACCTCTCCGGACGATGTCAACCATTTACCCACCTCATGAAGAAGAGCATTTTATTCGTATGGGATGAAGAATGCCAGTGCGCCTTCGATAGTATCAAAGAATATCTAATGAACCCTCCAGTCCTGGTAGCCCCGGTTGCTGGAAGGCCATTCCTGCTCTATGTAAGAGCGATGGAACATTCTCTCGGTGCTCTACTAGCACAAAACAACGATGCAGGCCATGAGCAGGCTATATATTACCTCAGCCAAATGATGATGGGGCCGAAATACCAATATACTGCCATCGAAAATGAGTACCTTGCTCTGGTTTTCGCCATTCAGAAGACGCGACACTACGTTACGGGACAAACCATCCATGTCATATCAAGAGTCAACCCCCTCAGGGTTCTCATGACCAAGCCAGGTGCACTCAGCTCTCGCCTCGCTACCGGGGCAATTTTATTGTCTCCCTACCACATGATCTTCGTCCCGCAGAAGGCTGTTAATGGTCAAGCTCTGGCAGACTTTTTAGCAGCTCATCCAGGTTCGGAGTCAACCAGAATAGACGAAGAAAATCCAGATGCGGTTGCCAATTCAAATGTGGCCTCTCACGATACTGTATGGCGAATGTTCTTCGACGGCGCTTCTAGAACTGGGCCCAAGGGCAATATCGTCGCTGGAGTCAGAGTGGGGCTGATTTCTCTCTCCGGGATGGTGATCAATCGGGCTTACTCCCTCATGGAGTCCTGCTCAAACAATGTGGCCGAGTATAACGCCTTGGTCATTGGCCTCCGACTTGCAAAGAAGCTGGGGGTCGAGTACCTTGAAGCATATGGCGACTCACAACTAATAGTTAACCAGATCAGGGGTTCATACGAAGTGTGTCATGAAGACATGATCCCCTATCACCAAATAGCGATCGACATCATCTCATCCTTGGAAGGGTTCTTCATAGAACATGTTTCCAGGTTCTAGAACATTGAAGCTGATGTCCTAGCAGGCCTGGCCGCTTCCCTAGCAGTACCAAGTCATGCTCATCATCTGGTTGACATCATAGGCCGTGAGTTGGTCTGTCCCAGGAATAATGTTCAATGTGTTGAGAGTTACTCCGCTCGGACAATCGACGAAGCACCAGACTGGAGACAACCATTCATCGACTTCGTAGTCTACGACATCCTGCCAGAGAATCCGAAGGAAGCCACTTCTATCAGAAGACGTTCCCTCAGATTCTTCTACGATACAGAGATGAAAATGCTATATCGGCGATCATACGATGGATTACTGCTTCGATGTCTGTAAATACAGAATCCAAAGAAGCCGTGTGTGAAGCTCATGATGGCATCTGTGGGGCCCATAAGCCCGGTCCAAAATTACAAGATCGCCTTCGCCGAATGGGCTATTACTGGCCCACGATGGTTGCAGATGTAATAGACTATGCACAAAAATGTAAAGCTTGTCAAGTCCACGCAGATTTCATCCACCAGCCATCCGAGTTTTTACATCCAACGGTGGCATCTTGGCCATTCGAGGCATGGGGAATGGACATCATTGGTCCAATCACTCCGCCTTCGTCCCAAGGACATCGCTTTATACTCGCAATCACATACTACTTCTCCAAATAGGCGGAGGCTATTCCGTTGGCAGAAGTCAAGACTTAAAATATGATCAGCTTCCTCAAGCATTACGTCATTTATCGTTTTGGACTGCCCCGAAGGATCATCCACGACAATGGTCCGCAGTTCGCAAGCCACGCCTTCTATCGGTTTTGCGACAAATACCGAATCCAAAATATTACTTCGACACCATACAACCCGACGGCTAATGGTCTAGCTGAAGCGTTCAACAAAACAATCATCAAGCTTCTCAAAAAGTTCGTGTCATCAAACAAACGCGATTGGAATAAAAAGCTTGGCGAATGCTTGTGGGCGTACCGCACTACAGTACGGACGACCACTGGGAACACACCATTCTCTCTGGTATACGGAAGTGAGGCAATTCTTCCACTGGAAACTCAAATCCCCTCGCTCCGCGTCGCCCTCACCTATCGGTTGACAACAGATGATAATCACCATCGCCGACTACAAGAGTTGGAGCTCTAGACGAGAAGCGCCTGTTAGCGCAACAACGAATCGAGCTGTACCAAGCCCGTATCTCCGAAGCCTTCAACAAGAAGGTTAAAATCAGAACATTCCAAGTGGGCGATCTCGTTCTGGCAGTTCGAAGGTCGATGGTTATGACTCATAAAACCGCCGACAAGTTCCAGCCAAAGTGGGAAGGCCCGTTCATCATCGATGCTGTATTCTCCAATGGAGCTTACCGTCTCGCAAAACAAAATGGAGACTTGCTCATGTTGCCCATCAACGGCAAGTTCCTAAAGAAGTATTACATCTGAAACGACATCTGCCAGGGTGTTGAGTTATGTGCCCTGTGGTACCGCTGAATTCACACCCCAACTACAAATCTGCCAAAGTGATGAGTTATGTGCCCTGTGGTACCTCTGAATTCACACCCCACCTACAAATCTGCCAAAGTGATGAGTTATGTGCCCTGTGGTACCGCTGAATTCACACCCCGACTACAAATCTGCCAAAGTGATGAGTTATGTGCCCTGTGGTATCGCTGAACTCACATTCCGAATCCAAATTTCCTAGAATGATGAGTTACGTACCCTCGGGTACCGTTGAACTCACATTCTGAACCTACATATCCCAGATTGATGAGTTATGTACCCCCTGGTAACGCTGAACCCACATTCCGACTCCAAATCTCCCAGATTGTTGAGTTATGTACCCGTAAGTACCGCTGAACTCACACTCTGGTCACTACAGATAAATCTATATCGTATCTTTTAGGTAGTAAGTCATGTATGATCATACCTCTGAACTTTTCTCCTAAAAGAGCTTCCTCCTTATGATCCAATACCCGCACTTTCAGTGCACAAAAAGGGTAACAGATCCATAAATTCTACGAAACAACCACGTCGATGTTACCTCTGAGCTGTTTCCTTTTCATCAAAAACAAACCGCCCCTCACATAGAACTTCCACGTCCTCATTACCTCTGAGTCGTTCTATGTACCCTTCATGGAGCCCCCTCCTGCCATGTCCTCATTACCTCTGAGTGGGAAGGCTCCATCGAAGAAACCCTCATATTTATCATGTCCTCATTACCTCTGAGTAAGTATGCTGGTTCTCTCTCGACTTATTATCCGTACCAAAAAAAAACCCCAGGGTACGCCAAGGACAATAAGTCCACAAAAAGTCTTCCATTAGGGCAACTACTACAAGCAAAGAATAGAGAGAATGTATTCTGTTCATTCAAAATCAGTTACATTCACATGACTACATCTCATGAGCAAGCCAGAAAAGTTCTCTATCATTTTATTCAGACAAGAAGGAAGAAGATTACATTGATGTCCAAAAGAAGCAAAATACAAACTGCAGCTAAAGACATACAGAAATACCAAGATAAAAGATGGACATTTATGAGAGCCTACGAATCCTAGTTATGGGGGCGCATATACCAGTCCCTCAACTATTTTTCATATGAAGGATCTACTTGAGCAAAATCCTCGTCCGGAGCAGGAGGGTCAGAACTTCCGATACTATCGCCGTCAGACTGGGGCTCCTCCTTTACAGCAACTTCAATAGGCGCCAGCCCTCCTTTCTGTTCCTCCGTTTTTGGTATTACCTCCTCCTTAACGAGCAGTGACTCTTGTTTGAAAGGAGGTACCAGCTCTTCCTTCATAAAGATCTCAGCCTTCGACAGTGATGCTACAAGAATCAAAGATAAAAAGAAACAAAGTTAGAAGATGGCCAGAGCCTCATGCGGTCCAATCCAGACGAGCTTATGCGGTCCTGTTTAAGAGGGGCTTCATGCGGTTCGATTCAGAGAGACTTATGCGGCTCTGTACGACGGGTCATTATAAGGTTCAGTTTATGACGTGTCTATGCGGCTACTAGACGAACCCCCATGCGGCTCGAACATGGGGTATACCCCCATGCGGCTCGGACATAGGGTATACCCCCATGCGGCTCAGACGTGGGGCATATATGCGGCCCATACAATTTGAACAGTCCGATGAAGAGGAGGGATGCATTAAAGGCTTGTGCATAAAGCATGCAACAGAGCCGTCTTTACTAGGGTTTCGAAGTATACGATATTCCCAAACCCTTACCAGCAATGGTGGGGTGAATGTCGGGGTGGACTTCGGGCACCGTGGCTGACGAAGAAGCCACTCCCTTACCCTTCGCTGCGGCTTTGGAAGACTTGTGGGCCATTGTTGATTGATGGACGAAGACAGCAACTTAGGGCAAGAAGAGTTGAAGACGAGAGAAAGTAAAGAAGTCTTCCTGTTCCACAAACCCTCTTATTTATAGGCAGACAAAAGAGGGGCTCATGAACCGACGGACGCTTCGATCCTCATGCTGTATAAAGAACAGAATCGACTCTTCGGGCATCGAGGCAAATCTGAATATTTAAAATTGACCCTTGGGATCCTGCCCCAAAAAACAACTTTAAATCCGAGAGCAAATCAAGGGCAATAAATGAGATGCATACGTCGCAGGGAGACGTGGCAGGGAGCCTATGCGGCCAGACAGTCCATGCGGCTAGAAAGTCCATGCGGCTAGAATGTCCATGCGGCTAGGAAGTCCATGCGGTCAGAATATCCTATGCGGCCAGAAAAGCTTATATATAGCCATGCTTCTTATTCAAAGTATTTTAATTTTACAAATTGAAAACTTTGAAGGGGGTCTTGTAGAAGCATGGAAAAAGATAACAAAAGCCCATACGGCTCATAACAGAAGGAGCCTCATGCGGCTCATAAGTCCTTCAGGATCCCATACGGCTCACAAACAGAAGAAATCTCATACGGCTCCAAAAGTCCTTCATGCGGCTCGGATGGCTCCACGCCACGTGGCCTCACGCTGTCCGATCCGACAACTGGTCATAAAGTAGCAGCTTGAATTAATTACTCTGACGGTAGCTCTGACAAATGACAGCTCTGACATAAAAGTCAAAATGATGACTCTGACATGATGGCGTGTTCCTAGGGAAAAGAAAAAAATCTTTTATAGCTGGCATGATCCGCCAAATCCTAAAGCTCCCTATGCGGCTGCCACCCCTATGCGGCTGCCCTCTTCATGCGGCTGCCACCTTCATGCGGCTGTCTCTTTCATGCGGCTGTCTCCTTCATGCGGCGGCCACCTTCATGCGGCTGCCACCTTCATGCGGCTGCCTCCTTCATGCGGCTGCCTCTTTCACGAGACTGCCACCCTCATGCGACTGCTACCTTCATGCGGCTAGTATCTTGGAGGCCACCCGTATGCGATTCACTTAGAGACCGCACTCATGCGGCTCTGTCGGGACATCCCACTCACGACAGTTGAGACACGTGGCGGTCCTCATATACGTGGCGATCCTCATAACAGTTGAGACACGTGGCTGCCTTATCCCCTCGGAGTTATGACTGCTCGCAAATTATAACAACCAGATTTAGTACAATCACCATAATTACTCGGATCAAATCAGATTTGTTGTAATTAAGCAAATTGAACACGTGGCGGGGGATCCAAGCTTGTCATGACAAATTATGAAGATTCATTACAATCAGCATTAATTATCCATAGGATTTGGTACAATCCACATTAATTGCCCAGGGTTGTTACATTCAGGATGAACGGCCCAAATTGATTAATCCCCAAGCCGCCGACTTTTCGAGAGGGCAATCATTGCAAACCCTAATGATCACACCCCACTCTTATAAATAGCAAGGTGCCATTCCCTTGCAAAAGAAGAGAAACGGACAGAGACAGGGAGAGAGAGGACGAAAGAGAGTGCAGAGGGGTCTCCCCACAAGTCTAAGAGCATTTCTTCATCAGAGCTAAGGCTACGTCCGATCGTCCAAGGAGTAAGGCAGAGCTGCCGTCTCTTTCCCGAGCCTCTATCGTCACCTCCAGAATTAAAAATAAACAATCGTACTTAGATTGCTGTACCTTGGTTTTCATTTCTAGGATTTCTTTGTACGAGCGAGTTTGTATTGTGAGTCTAATTCAGTCCTTCTATAAAATTGTTCTGTACTTTTACAATCAATGGCAAACACTTAGCTCGTTTCCTTTTTTTTGCATTGTCGTAACTCTCCCCTTACTTTCAATATTTCCCATGTATTGAATCATCATCAATTTTGTTACAGATCTCAGAAATGAAGATGAGTTCGATTAGAAGCACGAGAGCGAAAGGTATTTGGAGAACAAAAAGCATGTCAGAAAGCAGCATGCTCATTCCCGTAACACTGTTTCTATCACTATTATATTGAAAGGAAATGCCCGATTGCCGATTCCTGTGGGTGATGAGCTAATTTTTGTTTCTCCAGCCATTGGATCTTTTGTGACTTGGCCTAAAGATCTTGTTATTTATCCTGGTTTTAAGCCTGCAACACAAGTAATATTACATATTTCCTCTTCTCGTATTATCCCTTTGTTTTATTTTACAATAAATTTTGCTTGCACATAATTTTAGTATTAAAAATGCATTAATTTATTCATCTTAAATATAGAAATTGAGAGGACCACAACAATCAGTGCCATCGAGCCACCAAAAATTGATATATTCTTTTATTCGGTATGTGGAAACCTCGACAACATGAGTGCATATCCACATGGATTCTGGAGTAGTGTCCCCTTATTCATCGGAAGATTTACAACAATTTGCTAGTATGGAAGAAATATTTGTTCAAATAATTATTGCTTACATGAGGTGTGATCGATTTTTAGCTTAGCAATGCTTTTATTTTCAAAAGTATTTGACGTGTAGTATATTAGTTATGTGTCCCGAATAATCTCTTTATAGATTTTTGTATGGTATGTTGCAAAGGTCAAATTTAGAAAATAAGTATAGACTTGTTGAACCTGGAGTAATTGCTGAAGCACGAAAAACTTCACTTAGAGCTCGTGAGTTGGCCATGAGAATGGAAGTTTGCAACAAAGGTGAAATGATAGTATTTCCATACAATACGAAGTAAGTTTTCTTCTTGTCAGTTTACTTTATAGTTTTGAGTACCAGCAATTTAATTTGTTTTTTGCTCATGATTTGGCCATGACTACTTTTTTATTTTGATACTTATATATGTAACCGTTGTTTTGGGTTTTTACTTTTATTTTGTGTGGTTTGACTTTGTTATATGTATATAACTATCACTGGATGTTGCCGATCCATATGCTCAAAGTATCCAATTTTTTGATCCGCTTGGTCTTGATCCGCGTGATGACTTAAACTACTAAATAATATTAATACTATTGTCATTTTTTTTCATACATTTGTACTAACATCATATAATTGTACAAGTATAAAAAAAAAGAATAAAAAAAGAGAAGAAGAAATTTTTTTTATAAACAAATAAGTAAACAAATATATGTATATATATATATATATATATATATGTATATATATATATATATATATATATATATATATATATATATATATATTTCATAATTAGATGACCATAATTTCAAATTTATATTCAATAGGAACTTTTCACTTTGGACACCCATATAATTTTAAGTTTTGGAAGGGGGATTAGTGTAAAATTTTACCCATGGAAAAGCAAAACAATTGGACCCATGGATTTTTCTTTCGTATGACTCAACTCAATGGGAAGGAAGAGCTGGCTTCATCTTCTCCTTCCCAAGTTCCCATGAGCCATTTGGCCATGCAAGAGAGAAAACCCAACAACTCCCATTCCCTTTCCCTCCTCTATTTATTCCTTCCCCCTTTCAATTCTCTCCACACTACTACTACTCTACTCTTACTGCTGCTACTATGCTACTGCTGCTGCTGCGCCCGGACCCGAGCCCGCCGCCGCGCCCGACGCCGGCCACCCCCGCCACCTCCAGCACCATCTCCATTTCCATCTCCTCTTCTTCAAATTAGGTATAATTCCAAAAATCCCTCCCAATTTTCTCCAAAATACTAGACCTATAATTATTTCCTAGAAATAATTATATATATAATTGTTGATATCTAATTTAGGGTTGGAATTGGGAAAGAAACAGGAAAACCTAGGTCATCCTCGACAAAGGCAAGTCCTCCTACCTTTTTCCTCTTGAAATTTTATTTTCAAATTTTCTTGAGTTTATATATATATTAGTTATAATTCTGAATTTATAAAAATTTCTGATAAATCCAATATTATGAGAACGAAATATGGGCTTTAGGCATAAAATTTTGTAGAAATCTACTTATGAATACAAATGATGTTTGTATGTATGGATTAGACACCAAGGTATAGAACTCAACATACACGAACACATATATATATAACCTAATGAGTTTTTTTTTGCAATGTATATAAAATTCTAATTTATTAAGAAAATTATATTAATTAGTATTGATTCTGAAATTTATAAATTCCATGATTACTTGACTCTATGAAAATGAAATTCATGCCTATAAATCCGAATCAATGCACGAGTATGCTGACATAACATAAGGACACGGGAATGGACACCTTGTTATAAATTGTATATGAATATACATGGACAAATAGATACTTAGACACAACACAAATAGATATTGGAAAACACGAAGTATATATATATGTATATATATAAACTGTGCACAAGTAATGGTCACAACTCAAATAGATATTTGGACACAACATGGTGTATATATATACGTATGATGAGTTGGACACAAGTGTTGGACACAACACAAAGTGATACTCTAAATAAACATGTACCTTGATGCGATATGTGGACACAACACACGAAGTTTTATGGACATTTATAAATCTTAGTGCCACTTGGGAACACAACCAATATGCAATTCATCTTTATTATTAAATCTATACCTAGGACTCACTTTCCTTAGTATGAATTCTACAAATTATGGGTTAATTTCAATATATGGGATTGGTAAATTGTCGATTCATCCTAGTACTTTAATTCTGTCCAAATTAGAAATTTCACTAAATTAACATATTTAAATCTAATTTTACATTCCCAAGAAGTTAAAATATGACACTTAATAAGCATGAGTATGAATATAAATTGGATAATTGAATAATAGTGTAAAACACCATACACTTGAAGGTTTCAATCTTAAACTTTCTTTGCCTACCGAAAGGCTCATATACGAATATATCTAGTAAGTATAAGTTTGATGAAAATTTAAATTTAAATTGATATTATATCAGTTATGTCCACTTTATAAAATATACCCAAATGACATACATTAACTTGATTAATTCAATAAACTAAGTTTTACAAGTGTCCATATATCAAGGTATCTTACATCTAACAAAATTTTAATTCTTTAAACTCTTTTCATATTCCAAACCAATGACACAAAGAGTATAAAAATGAAATTGTAGATTATGACACTTGGAAGCAAGTTTTGATATGATTTATGTTACTAACGATTCTATTTTTGAATTTATGCAATAAATTAGCAAGCTGCAATAACCAGGAAACTTGCTTATTTGCTTAAATTGCTTGCCAAGGTAATAAGCTTCAAAACCACTCTTTTATTATTTTTTTTGTGAGTTTCCGGTGTTGAGAGTTGCTCCACCGAAGGGGTCGGCGAACCCGAATTATTAACTGCGTGGTTTCCGGTGTTGAGGGTTGCTCCACCGAAGGGGTCGGCGAGCCCGGATTTCATATATATATATTATCATCTCTTGTAAAATTTCGGGGTCTCCAAATACAAAGGAGACTCTGCCGAATTTTTTCGAAAATTTCAAGAGATAGATTAATTCTCGACATTTCCAAGAAATTTGGATGATTTTGTAAAGCTTTAGAGAATATTTAGGATATGTATAAGACACGTATCATAAGTTGAATTAAAACTCCTTATATTCCACTTGGTAGTTTAAATCCAAATACTATTTCGGAAAAGTTGATTTCTAAATATCACTCAAGTAGACATCTTACATAATGCATTTTAGCCTCCTTAGATAAATAAATTCCTTATTTATGATTGTAAAATATATACATTTAGAAATCATAGGAAGCATTGGGAGGGGAGAACAACCCGAATATCACCTTTACAGCTCCGCAACATAATAAACAAAGACTGATCAGTACACTAGCTCATTCGTAGGGCCATACGAATTGAGTATGTGAGGCTTAGCTCACTTGGCCCATGAGAGGCAGGGCCGGATTTTAATAATCTGAGCCATCCATTTAGCCCGTGAGAGGCAGGGCCGGATTTAATTCCGTACCATCCAATAATTGCACCTCTTCGACAGTAACATCGATTTGGTAATTTTCTGGGTTCAAGAGAGACTCAGTACATTTAAGCCCAAGAGAGGCAGGGCCGGATTCTAAGCACCGCGCCACCAAGTCATAACCTGATCCCAGGTATACGGGATTGTTGTCGGAAAAAGCTGATTAGGAAAGTATTCGGAAGGGTTGTTCTCAAAATAGCATTTTCATATGTTATTATGCATATTTAGTGTTATGTAATAAGTAGGAATAATTAATATTGAGATATGCAATTTACTCTCATGAAAGTAAAACTAATCTCCAAACTTTCAAGACTTATCATTTATTATTTACTCTCACTTATTATTTCTATCATTTATTTATCTTCCTTGACCGAGGACTTGCTTGTCGTTTCTAAACGACCTAGTAATTGTTCACTAGGTGAGGACGACGTTCCGGAAAATCCAATACCCCTGGATGATGATGAATAGACGATCTGCAAGAATTTCTGGAGAAGGCAACCGAAAGTCGATAGCTAGTCTGATGTATAACATTTTGTTGTAACAAAAATTTAGAATTATTGTACCTTTAGAAATACTTTTGATGTAAATATAATTAAAGTTGTACTTATGAAAGTGATCTGCTCTTGTATTTTTCCATTCTGCTGATTACGGGCGACAATCGCGAATTTGGCGCGTAGCCTGGGAATGTGTTCTTTGACGTCACCATTGTATTTGGGATACGGGACGTGACACGTCTTTTTGTTGGTGGCCCATGCAGGTCAGCAAAGAATGGAAAATTCAGGACAGGTATAGGTCTAGGTATAAAGTAAAAACATAAATTAAGAACCTATATGTAAAACCCTGAATTACAATTTTACGATAGATATCCTTAAAGAAGGTGATATCAAAATTGGTAGCATTTTACAAATTATTATTATTTTTACTATCTAAACCCTTTATTTTGATTTTATTTAAAGGTATACTAACCTAAAAGTTCTTGATATAGATCATGTCCCGATTTGTACCATTTGCAAGATTGGGAAACCACAGCCATAGTCTGGACGAGTATTACGAGTTTGTGAAGAAGATGTGGAAAGTGGCACCTAAAGAAATGATAGAAGCTTATGGAGTCCACTACGAGCTGAAGCACCCAGTAGTTACAGATATAGTGGATGAAAGGGTGGAATACTACAACGTAGTAAATTATTTTGTACTTATTAAGGCCCAACCGTCTGGAGAACCAGGGTCCAAACACAATGGCACCCTGGAAGAGTGGATGACAACCTACCCTGATGCCAAAATCATCAACATAAGAAAAATGTGGATATGAGTGACTGAATGTGTAAAATTGTAAAAATTATGAATAGCAAGAATGTGAAGCCTGACCTATGTATTATTCTGAAAATAAATAAAGTATGTGTGACTTTATATTCTTGCCCCTGTACTTCCAATTATGGTTTAATTAAAAGGAATATTGTGTATGTAGGTATGGACCTTTTCCTTCCAAGCTTGCCATGGGATGGAAGCGACCGTACCCTATATGGGTACCAGCAACACGTGAGGGAGCTTTGGAAAGTACCAGACTGGTATGATATACCAGTCTATGAAGTATACTATGGAGTAATGAACCCTGTCATCCGAGACATTGAAAACAGTGCTGAAGTAGACCACGAAAGGCAGGTCTACTGCATATATATTCGAAACCCCGGACATCTGTACATAGACCCTATACTTGAAGGGTACAAGGGAACACTAGATGACTTCCAGGAGTTACATCCTGAAGTAACAATCCTTAGTTATGAACGAACCCTTATATGTAGGTAACTAGAAATTAGGGGTTCTATAAGGGTTGTTTTCTTCTCTGCTATATAATATAGCAGATATGTATGTATGATGACCTGGAAGTAAGGAAAGTCTGTAAAAAGTTATGTAAAAGTATGTAAGACCCAGCAGCATGTTTGTATAATATCTCAATAAAATATGCTTGCTTTCTAAGTGTGATTTCTTATGAATCATATCTCTCTATTACTAAGCCATGCATTACAAAGGACATTTTATTCAAAAAAAAAATTTTCAGGAAAATGTCTGATCAGGGTCAGTCCCACGCTTCATCATTTCAAGGCTAAACCGAACCCTCTATCTCAGATATGTACCGACTATTTCAACAAGTTTTGGAATCAAACAGTCAACATGCAAATGCGGCACATGCCACTACCGCTCAAGTACTAGATCAAATGCGGGCAACAAGCTCCAAGGATAAGACAATAGCTGATTTTAGGGATCTTAGGCCACCTTAATTTTGCGGGACAGAGAACCCGATAGGGGCAGGACAGTGGATCAGGACCATAGAAGGATTACTAAAGGCGGCCAAGATTAGGCCTGAATATATGGTTTCTACAGTCCGTATTCAGTTGGAGGATGTTGCTGAACATTGGTGGAGTGCGGAGCACCCTGAAGAGTCTGACAATATAGTACCTTGGGGAGAATTCAAGAAGAAATTCGAAGAAAGGTTCTTTCCAAAGTCAGCCAGAATGGAGCTCGAAAGGCAATTTATTCATCTGAAGCAGGGGAGGCTCACCGTTGATGAATATACTGCTGAATTCTTCAGGCTAAGCCGTTTTGCCTCATATATGGTAGCTGATGAGGAAACAAAGGTGTCAAGATTTTTGGAAGGATTAGGAGGACATTTAAAAAGTAAGGTTACAGCCTATCGGTGTCAAACATATTCTGAAATAACCGAAGCTGCCCGAAATCAGGAAAGGATGTTAAAGGAAGAACAACCGTTCCGGCCTCAAGCTCAGAAGAGGGCTCTGGAGTCGGAAGCACCATCCTCCAGGAGTCAGTGGCAAGGACCATCTAAACGACCCCAAGTTGATAGTTCGGACGGACCCCTCATTTGCAATTATTGTCACAAGCCTGGACATTTAAAAAGGAACTGTAGAAAGTTGTTGGAATTATGCCTAAGATGTGGTTCGGCTAACCACCAAACTAGTCAATGTCTACCACAATCAACCACCGGGCCAGTAATCCAAAATTTAGGGCAAGGAGCACGACAAGAGTTCCGAGGGAATCAGGGTAAGTTGATGCTTCCAGGAAATGGTCTTCGACCCATGCTCCAAGCACCTGTACATCAGGCCATGATAACCTATGTGCAACAAAGATCACCACTCGCATCCCAAGCCCATCAATACCAACAAGTGCAGAAGGCTAGACAAAACTAGGCTGGAAAGAAGAAGAAGAAGAAATACGGGCAAGCATTCATGCTGGATACTGAAGAAGCTGAGATTGCAGGCGAAGTGGTAACAGGTACTATATTAGTTTCATCATATCCAGCATCTGTTTTATTTGATTCAGGAGCCACACACTCCTTTATATCTGCTAGTTTTATATCCCAACGGGAAATTGAATCACAACCCCTGGCTAGGAATCTAAATATTCTTACAGGCAATGGCATGGTAAAGGTTAGCCATGTTTGCAACGCCTGCCCAGTAAAATTGGGTGGTAGAGCTTTTCGGGTAAGACTATTGGTCTTTCCAATGAACAATTATGATATAGTACTTGGAATGGATTGGCTAACCAGGACATCGGCCAATATAGATTGTGGAAAAGAAAGAATTTTATTTCAACTCCCAAATAAGAAAACATATGAATTTAATCGAAACCAGAAAGAATTTGATGCTGGAGAATTGGAGAAACTCGAACTGCCAATTCGAGGAAAATTCCAAGAACTGGAGGAAAAACAATTCCCAAAAGTTGTAAAAGATTATAAGGATGTTTTTCCAGAAGATCTACCAGGATTACCCCCGGATAGAGCAGTAGAATTCTCTATCAATTTAATACCTGGGGCAGCACCGATAGCTAAAAAGATATATCCCATGAACAAGGAAGAGTTAGCAGAGCTTAACAAACAAATAAAAGAATTATTATCAAAGGGATTCATACAACCAAGTGCCTCACCCTGGGGTACGCCAGTATTATTCGTAAAGAAGAAGGATGGAACTTTACGACTGGTAATAGATTACAGAGCCTTGAATGAGGTAACAATCAAAAATAAATATCCTTTACCCCATATTGATGAGTTATTTGATCAACTAGGAGAGGCCAAGGTGTTCTCAAAGATTGATTTAAGATCTGGATATCATCAAGTAAAAGTCAAGAAGGAAGATATCCAGAAGACAGCATTTAGAACTCGTTATGGGCATTATGAATTCTTAGTTATGCCATTCGGGTTAACAAATGCTCCTGCTATATTCATAGATTTAATGAATCGAATATTCTATCAATATTTGGATAAATTCGTGATTGTATTCATTGATGATATCCTTATATATTCAAAGAATGAAGAAGAACATGAAGAGCATCTGAGAATAGTACTACAGACTTTGAGAGAAGAACGGTTATACGCCAAATTGAGCAAATATGAGTTTTGGCTGGACCATATATCCTTTCTAGGTCATATTATCAGTGGTGAAGGGATTTCAGTAGATCCAAAGAAAGTAGAAGATGTTAAATCTTGGCCAACACCAAAGTCTGTAGCAGAAATTTGAAGCTTCTTAGGTTTAGCCGGGTACTATAGACGCTTCGTGGAAAATTTCTCAAAAATCGCGGAGCCTTTAACTCGGCTGACCCGGAAAGAAGAAAAATTCAATTGGACGGAGAAATGCCAAGCAGCTTTTGAAAATTAAAGGAAAGGCTGATTTCAGCACCTGTATTAGCATTACCGTCAGGATCGGGTGGATATGAGATATACAGTGATGCCTCAGGCAAGGGGCTAGGTTGTGTGCTAATGCAGCACGGGAAAGTTATAGCCTATGCTTCTCGATAATTAAAACAACATGAGAAAAATTACCCGACTCATGATTTGGAACTTGCAGCTGTCGTATTTGCACTCAAATTATGGAGACATTACCTGTATGGAGAAAGGATTAAGATTTATACGGATCATAAAAGTTTAAAGTATGTATTTACCCAAAAAGAGATCAATATGCGACAAAAAAGGTGGCTAGAGTTACTTAAAGACTTTGATATGACAATGGAATATCATCCTGGTAAAGCAAATAAGGTCGCAGATGCACTGAGCAGAAAGCCAACAGCATTCTTTATGAACACCCCAAAAGAAATCCTAGAGGATTTGAGAAAAATGGGAATTGAAGTAATATGTCCTACAGCAGAAGGAGTATGGGAAAATTTACAAGTACAATCCTCCTTAGGAGATAGAATCAAGGAAGCCCAACAAGGTGATGCAAAACTTCAGAAAATTTAGAAACAAACAGAAGAAGGGCTACAAACCGGGATAAGGAAACATCCAAACGGATCATTAAGATTCAGAGATAGATTGTGCGTACCCGGTAGAGAATTGCGGGCAGAAGTTATGTCAGAAGCTCATAACTCGCAATATTCTATCCACCCGGGCAGTACTAAGATGTACCAGGATTTGAGACAAAATTTCTGGTGGCATGGCATGAAAAGAGAAATTGCTAGGTTTGTGTCTAAATACCTCGTCTGTCAACAAGTGAAAGCAAAACACCAGAGGACAGCAGGACTTCTTCAACCTTTGCCCATACCGGAATGGAAATGGGAGCATCTTACAATGGATTTCGTGACAGGACTACCTAAGACCCAGAAGGGTAATAATGCTATCTGGGTTATCGTTGATAGACTCACTAAAACGGCTCGATTTCTACCTTTTCGAGTTGGACAGTCAACAGAAATACTGGCAGAAATGTATATGAAACAGATTGTCAGTCAACACGGAGTACCAATAAGTATAGTATCCGATAGAGACACCAGGTTTACTTCACATTTTTGGAAAAGTCTACAGGAAAATCTTGGTACTCGGCTAAAGTTCAGCTCTGCTTACCATCCTCAAACAGATGGTCAGTCCGAACGGACAATTCAAACTTTGGAAGACATGCTAAGGGCCTGCACATTAGATTTTAGAGGATCATGGGATGACCACCTACATTTGGTAGAATTCTCTTATAACAACAGTTACCATGATAGTATCAAAGTTGCACCTTTTGAAGCCTTGTATGGAAGAAAATACAGATCTCCAGTATATTGGACAGATGTAGGAGAGAGACAATTGTTAGGTCCAGAACTGGTGACACAGACAGTGGACAAGGTCAAATCAATAAGAAGTCACCTACAAGCTGCACAAGATAGACAAAAGATGTGGGCTGACAAACATCGAAGGATGTTGGAGTTTCAACCCGGTGATCATGTGTTCTTAAAGATTTCACCAACAAAGGAAACAATTAGATTCGGTACACGAGGGAAATTGAGTCCGAGATATATTGGGCCATTTGATGTACTAGAAAGAATTGGGAGAGTATCTTACAAACTAGCTCTTCCACCAACTCTAGAAGGAGTACATGATGTGTTCCATGTATCTCAACTCCGAAGATATGTATCGGATCCGAGTCATGTATTGAATCATTCAGAGATTACTGTTGGTCCAACTCTACGGATAGAGCAGAAACCTGTCGGAATCTTGGACCGAAGAGATAAGATTCTTCGAAATCGGGTCATTCCGTTAGTTCGTGTAGCTTGGAGTAAGGATTCTCCTGGAGATTCAACCTAGAAAAAAGAAGAAGATATGCGGAGGCAGTATCCATATCTGTTCTCTGAGCCAGGTCAGTAATTGCATTTATATATACTATTTAAATTTCGGGGACGAAATTTCTTTAAGGAGGGTAGAGTGTAATAACTACTAAATAATATTAATACTATTGTCATTTTTTTTTCATACATTTGTACTAACATCATATAATTGTACAAGTATAAAAAAAAGAAAAAAAAAGAGAAGAAGAATTTTTTTTATAAACAAATAAGTAAACAAATATATATATATATATATATATATATATATATATATATATATATATATATATATATATATATATATATATATATATGCATATATATTTCATAATTAGATGACCATAATTTTAAATTTATATTCAATAGGAACTTTTCACTTTGGACACCCATATAATTTTAAGTTTTGGAAGGGGGATTAGTGTAAAATTTTACCCATGGAAAAGCAAAACAATTGGACCCATGGATTTTTCTTTCGTATGACTCAACTCAATGGGAAGGAAGAGCTGGCTTCATCTTCTCCTTCCCAAGTTCCCATGAGCCATTTGGCCATGCAAGAGAGAAAACCCAACAACTCCCATTCCCTTTCCCTCCTCTATTTATTCCTTCCCCCTTTCAATTCTCTCCACACTACTACTACTCTACTCTTACTGCTGCTACTGTGCTACTGCTGCTGCTGCGCCCGGACCCCAGCCCGCCGTCGCGCCCGACGCCGGCCACCCCCGCCACCTCCAGCACCATCTCCATTTCCATCTCCTCTTCTTCAAATTAGGTATAATTCCAAAAATCCCTCCCAATTTTCTCCAAAATACTAGACCTAGAATTATTTCCTAGAAATAATTATATATATAATTGTTGATATCTAATTTAGGGTTGGAATTGGGAAAGAAACAGGAAAACCTAGGTCATCCTCGACAAAGGCAAGTCCTCCTACCTTTTTCCTCTTGAAATTTTGTTTTCAAATTTTCTTGAGTTTATATATATATTAGTTATAATTCTGAATTTATAAAAATTTCTGATAAATCCAATATTATGAGAACGAAATATGGGTTTTAGGCATAAAATTTTGTAGAAATCTACTTATGAATACAAACGATGTTTGTATGTATGGATTAGACACCAAGGTATAGAACTCAACATACACGAACACATATATATATATAACCTAATGAGTTTTTTTTGCAATGTATATAAAATTCTAATTTATTAAGAAAATTATATTAATTAGTATTGATTCTGAAATTTATAAATTCCATGATTACTTGACTCTATGAGAATGAAATTCATGCCTATAAATCCGAATCAATGCACGAGTATGCTGACATAACATAAGGACACGGGAATGGACACCTTGTTATAAATTGTATATGAATATACATGGACAAATAGATACTTAGACACAACACAAATAGATATTGGAAAACACGAAGTATATATATATGTATATATATAAACTGCGCACAAGTAATGGTCACAACTCAAATAGATATTTGGACACAACATGGTGTATATATATATGTATGATGAGTTGGACACAAGTGTTGGACACAACACAAAGTGATACTCTAAATAAACATGTACCTTGATGCGATATGTGGACACAACACACAAAGTTTTATGGACATTTATAAATCTTAGTGCCACTTGGGAACACAACCAATATGCAATTCATCTTTATTATTAAATCTATACCTAGGACTCACTTTCCTTAGTATGAATTCTACAAATTATGGGTTAATTTCAATATATGGGATTGGTAAATTGTCGATTCATCCTAGTACTTTAATTCTGTCCAAATTAGAAATTTCACTAAATTAACATATTTAAATCTCATTTTACATTCCCAAGAAGTTAAAATATGACACTTAATAAGCATGAGTATGAATATAAATTGGATACTTGAATAATAGTGTAAAACACCATACACTTGAAGGTTTCAATCTTAAACTTTCTTTGCCTACCGAAAGGCTCATATACGAATATATCTTGTAAGTATAAGTTTGATGAAAATTTAAATTTAAATTGATATTATATCAGTTCTGTCCACTTTATAAAATATACCCAAATGACATACATTAACTTGATTAATTCAATAAACTAAGTTTTACAAGTGTCCATATATCAAGGTACCTTACATCTAACAAAATTTTAATTCTTTAAACTCTTTTCATATTCCAAACCAATGACACAAAGAGTATAAAAATTTAATTGTAGATTATGACACTTGGAAGCAAGTTTTGATATAATTTATGTTACTAACGATTCTATTTTTGAATTTATGCAATAAATTAGCAAGCTGCAATAACCAGGAAACTTGCTTATTTGCTTAAATTGCTTGCCAAGGTAATAAGCTTCAAAACCACTCTTTTATTATTTTTTTGTGAGTTTTCGGTGTTGAGAGTTGCTCCACCGAAGGGGTCGGCGAACCCGAATTATTAACTGCGTGGTTTCCGGTGTTGAGGGTTGCTCCACCGAAGGGGTCGGCGAGCCCGGATTTCATATATATATATTATCATCTCTTGTAAAATTTCGGGGTCTCCAAATACAAAGGAGACTGCCGAATTTTTTCAGAAATTTCAAGAGATAGATTAATTCTCGACATTTCCAAGAAATTTGGATGATTTTATAAAGCTTTAGAGAATATTTAGGATATGTATAAGACACGTATCATAAGTTGAATTAAAACTCCTTATATTCCACTTGGTAGTTTAAATCCAAATACTATTTCGGAAAAGTTGATTTCTAAATATCACTCAAGTAGACATCTTACATAATGCATTTTAGCCTCCTTAGATAAATAAATTCCTTATTTATGATTGTAAAATATATACATTTAGAAATCATAGGAAGCGTTGGGAGGGGAGAACAACCCGAATATTACCTTTACAGCTCCGCAACATAATAAACAAAGACTGATCAGTACACTAGCTCATTCGTAGGGCCATACGAATTGAGTATGTGAGGCTTAGCTCACTTGGCCCATGAGAGGCAGGGCCGGATTTTAATAATCTGAGCCATCCATTTAGCCCGTGAGAGGCAGGGCCGGATTTAATTCCGTACCATCCAATAATTGCACCTCTTCGACAGTAACATCGATTTGGTGATTTTCTGGGTTCAAGAGAGACTCAGTACATTTAAGCCCAAGAGAGGCAGGGCCGGATTCTAAGCACCGCGCCACCAAGTCATAACCTGATCCCAGGTATACGGGATTGTTGTCGGAAAAAGCTGATTAGGAAAGTATTCGGAAGGGTTGTTCTCAAAATAGCATTTTCATATGTTATTATGCATATTTAGTGTTATGTAATAAGTAGGAATAATTAATATTGAGATATGCAATTTACTCTCATGAAAGTAAAACTAATCTCCAAACTTTCAAGACTTATCATTTATTATTTACTCTCACTTATTATTTCTATCATTTATTTATCT
The DNA here is from genome assembly GCA_029216955.1 of Iris pallida. NCBI lineage: Eukaryota > Viridiplantae > Streptophyta > Magnoliopsida > Asparagales > Iridaceae > Iris > Iris pallida. Next base: position 162,320 of record JANAVB010002645.1, on the reverse strand, counting down.
TCCTTGACCGAGGACTTGCTTGTCGTTTCTAAACGACCTAGTAATTGTTCACTAGATGAGGACGACGTTCCGGAAAATCTAATACCCCTGGATGATGATGAATAGACGATCTGCGAGAATTTCTGGAGAAGGCAACCGAAAGTCGATAGCTAGTCTGATGTATAATATTTTGTTGTAACAAAAATTTAGAATTATTGTACCTTTAGAAATAATTTTGATGTAAATATAATTAAAGTTGTACTTATGAAAGTGATCTGTTCTTGTATTTTTCCATTCTGCTGATTACGGGCGACAATCGCGAATTTGGCGCGTAGCCTGGGAATGTGTTCTTTGACGTCACCATTGTATTTGGGATACGGGACGTGACACGTCTTTTTGTTGGTGGCCCATGTAGGTCAGCAAAGAATGGAAAATTCAGGACAGGTATAGGTCTAGGTATAAAGTAAAAACATAAATTAAGAACCTATATGTAAAACCCTGAATTACAATTTTACGATAGATATCCTTAAAGAAGGTGATATCAAAATTGGTAGCATTTTACAAATTATTATTATTTTTACTATCTAAACCCTTTATTTTGATTTTATTTAAAGGTATACTAACCTAAAAGTTCTTGATATAGATCATGTCCCGATTTGTACCATTTGCAAGATTGGGAAACCACAGCCATAGTCTGGACGAGTATTACGAGTTTGTGAAGAAGATGTGGAAAGTGGCACCTAAAGGAATGATAGAAGCTTATGGAGTCCACTACGAGCTGAAGCACCCAGTAGTTACAGATATAGTGGATGAAAGGGTGGAATACTACAACGTAGTAAATTATTTTATACTTATTAAGGCCCAACCGTCTGGAGAACCAGGGTCCAAACACAATGGCACCCTGGAAGAGTGGATGACAACCTACCCTGATGCCAAAATCATCAACATAAGAAAAATGTGGATATGAGTGACTGAATGTGTAAAATTATAAAAATTGTGAATAGCAAGAATGTGAAGCTTGACCTATGTATTATTCTGAAAATAAATAAAGTATGTGTGACTTTATATTCTTGCCCCTGTACTTCCAATTATGGTTTAATTAAAAGGAATATTGTGTATGTAGGTATGGACCTTTTCCTTCCAAGCTTGCCATGGGATGGAAGCGACCGTACCCTATATGGGTACCAGCAACACGTGAGGGAGCTTTGGAAAGTACCAGACTGGTATGATATACCAGTCTATGAAGTATACTATGGAGTAATGAACCCTGTCATCCGAGACATTGAAAACGGTGCTGAAGTAGACCACGAAAGGCAGGTCTACTGCATATATATTCGAAACCCCGGACATCTGTACATAGACCCTATACTTGAAGGGTACAAGGGAACACTAGATGACTTCCAGGAGTTACATCCTGAAGTAACAATCCTTAGTTATGAACGAACCCTTATATGTAGGTAACTAGAAATTAGGGGTTCTATAAGGGTTGTTTTCTTCTCTGCTATATAATATTGCAGATATATATGTATGATGACCTGGAAGTAAGGAAAGTCTGTAAAAAGTTATGTAAAAGTATGTAAGACCCAGCAGCATGTTTGTATAATATCTCAATAAAATATGCTTGCTTTCTAAGTGTGATTTCTTATGAATCATATCTCTCTATTACTAAGCCATGCATTACAAAGGACATTTTATTCAAAAAAAAATTTCAGGAAAATGTCTGATCAGGGTCAGTCCCACGCTTCATCATTTCAAGGCCAAACCGAACCCTCTATCTCAGATATGTACCGACTATTTCAACAAGTTTTGGAATCAAACAGTCAACATACAAATGCGGCACATGCCACTACCGCTCAAGTACTAGATCAAATGCGGGCAACAAGCTCCAATGATAAGACAATAGCTGATTTTAGGAATCTTAGGCCACCTAAATTTCGCGGGACAGAGAACCCGATAGGGGCAGGACAGTGGATCAGGACCATAGAAGGATTTCTAAAGGCGGCCAATACCCCTGGATGATGATGAATAGACGATCTGCGAGAATTTCTGGAGAAGGCAACCAAAAGTCGATAGCTAGTCTGATGTATAACATTTTGTTGTAACAAAAATTTAGAATTATTGTACCTTTAGAAATACTTTTGATGTAAATATAATTAAAGTTGTACTTATGAAAGTGATCTGTTCTTGTATTTTTCCATTCTGCTGATTACACGCGACAATCGCGAATTTGGCGCGTAGCCTGGGGATGTGTTCTTTGACGTCACCGTTGTATTTGGGATACGGGACGTGACACTTAAGATTGTTAATTCCAATGTAAGTGTTTAGCTAATATATATAATAGAATTATTTACCATTTAGGAACCTTTATATGACATTTTTTTTATTGTAGGGTTTTTAAGATATGGCTCGCTCAAAAGGGGATGAAGTCGAAAAGCTTAACATGTAACTGTGTGAATGTAAGTATAAATTTATGTTTCATTTTTTTCTTGATTATTCGTGCTAACAACTTTAATTTTTCACAGTGTTCTAAACAACCAAACAATAGTGAAAGTGGTTCTATGTAATGAAATATATGAAGGATATATTCTAACTTTCTTCTACCAAATTAGACAAAGTGGTAAGTTAGATGTTAAGATAATTCTATTAATATAATATTAGTTGTATTGGTATAAAATGATGTCATTAACATAAAAGTTAGTTTTGTGTTTATTTTTTTGTAGTTTGTTGGGAGAAATGATTACTCCATCAAAAAAATTGATGAAATGAGAGGGAAGCTGGCCAACTTTATCATGGATATTATTAATGAAGACGATATGTATTAAGAAAAGTTTGGAAGTATTTTTAATTTATGTTTGAAGTATGTGAGATGAATGGGTATTGTTTAGTTTAATGTCATGACTTTGAATAATTATAAAATGAATTATTGTTTGTTGGTGTTACATATTAGTTTTCTTCAATGGGATTTCGTATGTACATTTTATTGTTTTGAGCCGTCATTGTTGTATACTCGAAAAAGTCATCTTTTTATTATAATATTGATGTGTGTCGTGCTTTATTTTTTAATGTTAAAAGTCATCTTTTATAACTAATAATGACACACGTAAGTCATCATTTGTAAATAATGATGATGCATAAAAGTCATATTTTATAAACAAAGATAACGTGTTTTGAGCTGTCATGGTTGTACCGTCGATAAAGTCATCTTTTGTAAATATATATGACGCATATAAGTCATCTTTTGTAAATAACAATGACATATATAAGTCATCATTTGTAAATAATAATGATGTGTGTTGAGCCGTCATTGTTCTCCACGATAAATGTCATATTTTATAAATAACGATGATGCATGTAAATCATTGTTAGTAAATGAAGATGACGTCTAAAAGTCATCTTTTAGATAAAAAGATGACATGTGTAATCTGTCATTGTTGTCTCACGATATAAGTCATCTTTCGTAAATAAAGATGACATATATAAGTCATCTTTTATAAATAAAGATGACACACATAAGTCATCTTGCAATGATATAGATGACGTGTGTCAAGTTGTCATGGTTTCCTTATGATAAAGATGACGGTAACGTAGATGACGGCCAAACAAATGTAATCAATCACCATTTTTGGCCGTCATTGTAAACCATTTTTGTAGTAGTGATAAATATCTATGTCCACCTAGAATTTGGTACAAGTTGGTTATGATCTAATTATATCAATTCACTAATAAACTATTTCTACCAATAAGCTAATGTCATCCTCAACCTAGCTCAAATTAACCAACTAAGACTTATATATATTAGCTAGAATATCATATATGTTAGCAAATAAAATTTTTATAATAATAATAGTAGCATAATTTTTATGGTAAAACAATATTAAATTATGGGCACTAATTGAAACAAGAATATTTTACTTATCAAAATAATAGTTTAGTAAGACTTACCATCTAATTATATTAACAAAAGGATATATATATATATATATATATATATATATATATATATATATATATATATATATATATATATATATATATATTTTATTTATTTTATATATATATATATATATATATATATATATATATATATATATATATATATATATAAATTAAAAAAAAAAAAAAAAAAAAAAATATATATATATATATATATATATATATATATATATATATATATATATATATATATATATATATATATATATATACTCAAGTACATTCAACAACTTTACTAACAATAATTAATAATTAACTAAAATTATCTTAATAATAATTATTACTACTGTTAGTAATGCCAAGTAACACTAATGATATAAAATGATAGAACTACAACAATAATAACACTTACTCCCTATTCAAAACCCTGGCCCAGCCCAAAAGTATTTGCCTATTTTTTTCTGCCCACAGACTCAGATCTAACTTCTCAGCCCAATACTCAAGTCCAGGACCTCACTTCTATTCCATGTTCTTCTAATCCCATAACCCAGCCCACGAGTTACAGTCTAGTCCGGCATATCAACACAGCTATAGAAACCATTTCATAAAACTCCCAACCCAGTCTCTATGTCCAATCCAGCTGCTAATTGCAGCTCAAAAATATATTTCCTATTTTTCTACGAACATGCAACCCAACTCTTACCAAATCACCCGGCCCATTACTAACCCTAGGTACATAGACACACACACATACATGCATTATTATCTCTTTATTCCCATTTTTCTCAGCCGCCTCCTTCATCTTCTCCACGAGGAGAAGCCCTAACCCTAGGTCTTATTTTGTTCTTCTTTCCAACAGCTCAAATCAAAACCCTAATCCTAGACTTCCATCACCTTATGGCCGCTCAGTACCAAGACCTATTCTTTATCTCATCTCAAATCCTAAAATACTCTTCATCTTCCTCTTTCTGCTCAAGAACCCTAAGTCATATTCAAAATTTCGAGCTCCCTTTTCCCGAAACCCTAACCCAAATTACAAACCCTATACTCCAGCCACACATGCCATAGAAACCATAAAGAAAATGAGAAGAAAAGAGGGGACAAGTAGATTGAGGCGGGGGCTTACTCAGGCCAGCGGGAATGTCGATCCTCGGCGAGCGGATCTTGCGGCTACGAGTAGATTTGGCTCGGTCGGTGGCTCCCGGTGGCTCGGCGAGGCCTGTCATCGACGAATGGCTTCGATCCGGCGGTGGCAGTACTCAGGTGGCTCGGCTCGAGCCACGATGACTCTGACGTTCGGTCTACGAGGTGGCAGTCACCTCATTACCAAAAAATAGTCAATTGGCGACGGACAAATCTGCCGCTAAGTGAATTTAGCGACGGACTAGCGACAAATTTTTGGCAAAAAGATGCCGTCGATAAACTACTTGTCGCTAAAACAATCCGTCGCTAATAGTCGAAGCTTCGACAAAAATGTGGCAAAAAAGTGACGGCTGCGTAGTGGCAACTTAGCGACGACTTAGTGATGGATACGTTCGATGGATTAGCGACAGACCGCCGTCGAACATATTCGATGACTTAGCGACGGCTTATCGATGTACCCCCGTCAAATTTGCGTATCAAAAATTTTCTGATACACTATAGCGACATTTTAGTGACGGATATCTCTGTCGCCATGCTGTCTCTATTCCGTCACTATCCGTCGCTACATGGATATATGTAAATTTTTAGAAGCTCGACGATGAATTTTTTGTTGCTATTCTGTTAGTATGTCGTCGCTAACTGGATATATGTAAATTTTCAGAAGCTCAGCGATGAAAATTCTATCGTCTGTCCGTCGCCGAGCGTCGCCATTCCGTCAGTAGTCCGTCGCTAACTGGAATTTTTTTTGAAAAACGAAATCCTAAATTCATAGCACCCTATTTACATAATTAATTATTAACAAAATCACACAATTAATCATTATCCAACAATCCACAAACAGAACAAAATATCCATAATAACAACAATCCACAAACATCAAAAATATCCAAAATCACAACAATGCACAATAACTTAAAATTATCCACGACTATTACTTCTGTCGCTAGATTACCGACGGACAAACGATGCCTTGTCGACACTTTTGGATAATAAAAAATAATTGATATTTTATTTTTGTTATTTGATTGGAATCCGTCACGATTCTGTCGCTTAGCCGTCTCTATTAGCAACGAAAAGTTCCATCGCTAATCTTCCGTCGCCAAAACCCTTTTTTTGTAGCGCCTCCCCTGTCAATTCCTTTATCTCCAAAGTGATGGCGCAAGGATCGAAGGATGGCGTGGCTCCCGAGGCGTCAGCAAGAATCTCAGGGGTTAGCTCGTCTATCGAAGGCCAGGTACGCAGATCTAACGACGGTCGACGAGAGCGGTGTCTGGCAGTGCACGAGACTCATGATACCTCGGTCGTCGACAAGTCTAGGTGAGATAAGACAAACCCCGGTGAGGTCTGCAGTGGTGGCTTGGCGGTGTCGACCACGGCGTGGTAGCTCCTGTCGGTGAGCAGTGTCCGATCTGGACACAGGGGTGATGTAGTAGTGGTGAAAATCGGCAAAGATCCTCGTACTCCGGCGAGGTCATAATGGTCGGAGCGGTGGCGCTCAGCCACCGTCAACAGCAGTGATGAACTTTGGGCTGAGTGATGGGAAGGGTGTAAGTGTGTGTTAGTGTACTGTGCATGGAGAACTGTGCCAATAAAATATTATTTATAATAAAATTATGGGGTGTTCCCCAAGCCAAGGACAGTGGCACTGTAGTAATTAGAAACAGATCTGGGGGCCAAGAACCAACTTAATAACTAATTCTCTAACTGAATAACTAACTAGTAACTGATCTATAACTAATTAACCAATTGATAACTAACTTAGTTATTTAGCAGTTAATTAAATTATTTCAAAAATAAAGAAACTGCTAACTCCTCCTTCTAATAAGTATCAACTAAACTCATATTACTTAACTATAATAAACTTGTGAGTAACTTAGCAAACAACTCATCTAATCAATGAATAAACTTGATTATTAATATAAAATATCCTAGAAATTAGTATATAAAATATCAGTAATAACTACTGATTACTATTATCAATATAAGAAATATCATTAGAAAACCATAATATATTCAATAGCATAAATTAGAATTGATTAGTAAATTTATTTATTTTTATTTAAGGAACAATATTATACTCTTGAATTTATAGAAAATTTTTAAATTCACCAAAATTGATTATAGGGAGTTACAAAGCCCAACTGCAGGTCCCGTAATACTTTGTGTCATTTCGTTTGGCACGGTAAATTTTCAATGTTCCTCCTAGATTGAATGATCCCGATGCCGCAGAGCCTATCTCGTTTGAGGAACCAAACGCCTTGTGCATAGGCTATCCATGACCATGTGAATGCGTGAATAGCTGACTATAAAGCACATGCAGGGTATCGAAATGAAACTAAATAAATGAAACATATCTACTCGCAACATTCGATCATCTCACGCTATCATTGCATATCTGATCAATGTTTTGGATGGTTACCCGCAGGCCCCAACATAATGAGGCACTATACCTTAATAAATCGATTTAGGTACCTCACCCCTTTCTATAGTTCCGTAGGCACCATACCCCTTCCAATAGTTTTATGGTTTGAACCATAATTGTTTACATCGATGATGAAGCTTATCATTTGCATACCAACAATTGTGTGGTATTGTGCCACAATTGCTCACTTCGTTGACGAAGCATACCTTCCGTATTTTGAAAGCTTCTATGGTGTTGTGCCATAACTGTCCACTTCGTGTAGGAAGCCATATTAGATAAGTCTTGTGCAAATATGCATGATTCAATACAATTTATTCAATATTCTACGATTTAGTGTTCAATATTCTATATTAGTGTTCAACCATACCTCTATTTCTATTTATCCGAACCAAGCATACGAAACTATGAAGTTACGAGCATACATGGGTACATTTTATTAGGCATGACGGAGTAGAAAAAAATGGTCAGAGTCCACCCACTTATACTTTTCTGCCTATCGCCCCGCCAAGCCGACATTATTCGATTACTTAACTCTGCAAATAGATGTGTTGCACGATCCTCTCATTTGATCTAACAATATGAGCACTTCGTGCTCCTTTGAACTAACTGACTGATTCGACCTCTCATGCTTATGCCTCTATAAACCCTCTAAAATTTTACTCTATATATTTTTTCTCCTTTTTATTATCTTATATTTTAATATGGTATTTATACATTGAATATGGGTACGAATATACAAAAATATATACATGTATGTAAGCCCCCTAAATTTTAGGGTTTAAAAAAAAATCTTTTTTTAATGAATTATTTTTGAATAAACAATTTTATTATAATTAGTTTTGATCATTAAATGTACTTTTCTGTGACTTTAATTTTTGGAGCGTCAGGGATGTCAATCTCTCGAAACTTCCTTCATGAGTTTTGTAGTAGACAAGATTATCTTCATTTTGGTATATCGTGTCCCACTTAAACATGTTCCTTTGTATTCTATTTATACCGCACAACTTTCTGGTCAATTTAGGTCATTTGATTATCTACCGTAAAACTTGACCTAACTTACAATTTAATTTCGAAGCTCGACATCGATCCAACCTAATCGACTCAATATATGGTTTTGAGCTATTTTTAGCCTACTACATGCATGCCACTTGTGGGCCATCCAATTGAGCTTCCATATGCTATTATTTTATCAACGATCATAAATGACTTAAATTGTAGTCATGATCGCTCCAAGCCTAAACCTAGCCAAATCAAACCCAAGTACCCAACCCAAATTCATGTGGCCACTCTCATAACACACCCTAAACACCCACATCAATTTTTCTCACTATAAAACTCCAAACACATAGTCTAACCACTCAAAAATCCAATGGACAACTTCGTTGATCATATTCTTAAAATATGACTTAACCTAGCACCCTCAGCCTTCCCTCATTAAAAACCAACCCAAAAATGGACCAACCATTTAGTGGCTGCCAATCCACTCACCTATCACTCATATGACTAAACCTAAAGCACGACTCCTATACTCAACCGACACACACACATCACATCCTCTAAAACCCTAAAACCCCTATCATCTCTCCTCTTAAATACGCACACCCCCTGGTTGCCAGCAGCCGTATTCTTCCAAGTCCTCTTCCCTTCCTCTGTAGGAACGAAATTGTAAAGCAGAATACTCTAGAGGGGGGTGAATAGAGTAGGCAGTAAAATATTGCTAATTAAAAACTTGTTAGCAGTTAGATCACAGATAAAATAATAATCACAAAAGTAAATGACAGAATTTAAATGTGATCAGAAGGCAAATACAAACACTGAGATTCATACTGGTTTCCCTCTTGTGAGGACTAGTCCAGTCGGAAGAACTCTAGCTTCCAGTTGAATCCACTATTAGAAAATTCTGCTAGTTTTCATACGAAGTCCTTGCAACTTCTACAGACGCGAGCTTTGATACGAAAAACTCGTCCAACTTCAATTGTGAAGAGTTGAATCTTCTATCAAGCCTCTAATTACAATCGCTCTTGAAATTTCTAGACCGTACTGTACTGGCAAATCGACTAAAGGATTATAACTGGCTTGGGATTTGAAAATGAAAGCTTTAAAAAAACTCTTTGGAAGAATGTAAGCTTAAGAAGAGAAGAGATTGAAAGTGAATTAGTGTATTGAAATAATCGAAATGCTTCTTTATTTATAGCTTTTCTAAAGACAGAACTCTAACAGAATTCGGGCAGAATTCGGACAGAACTCTTTGTAACAAACCGTAACTGAAGGATGACCAAGTTCAAAAACCCAACGTTCACTAACGTTCCAAATGGACGAACTCTGGCCGAACTCTGGCCGAACTCGGCCTGAGTTCTCCTGGTGTTCTACCAGTTGATTTTTGGAGAAAATAAATTTTGGCTTTTTGAAAGATCCTTCAGAAGCGTTTTGTAAAAAGAATGTTTTTCAAAAACCTAGGTCATTTGTACAAAATATGATGGTTTTGAAAAATGTTTTCGGATTGCCTATTTGCCAGTACGACTCGGTGTACAATGTATTCCTAGACTCAATAAAATGAAAAAATTACATTGCTTAACAGGAAGTACATTCTGAATGGAAAACGGCTTCAGTCTTGAACATTTTTGATAACCATTGTTGAGCAGTATCCAAAACGTCGTAGGTAAACATCTGAGTTGACTTGTATGTATATCGAGACATAGTTTGATCAATTATTAAAATTAGGTTTGACCGTGACCAATGGGCCAACAATCTCCCCCATTTTGATAATTGACAAATCTTGCCGATATAACATCTAAGCTTGGAATCAATTCAAAATAGTAACTAAAAAGAAATTGTTCATAACCTGTATTCACAAAAATGTTAGATCCTTATTTCTCCCCCATTGTCACTTAGCAAAATAATTACAAAAGAGAAAGCTCTCCCGCAATCAATGCATAAGTAACAAACAGTGAAGAAACACAAAAAATATAGGAATAATCTTTACAGGCATGGTATAAACAGTAAAAGAAAACAGATAGTCTAGTATTTGAGAAAGTATGAAGCAAAAAAGATAGATAGTGCTACCATAATACTGAAACATATACAGTGCTGAATAATAGACTAAAATGCCAAAACTGAGGCATAATCAAAAACCATGTCCATGAATAGTCACATACTAGAAAAAGTGCTTTAAAAAAGAGTACTGATATAATCTTGGAATGTCAGAGCATTTTCAAGTAAACATGAGACAAAAGTAACAGTCTTAATTAATCTAACATCTCAAAACTCATCATCATCATCAACATCAGCTGCAGCTCCAGCATGTCCAGAAGGATCAGCTCTAGAAGTACCAGCACCAGAAGTACGAGGAGTGGCGTCAGCGGTACGATACCAATCATAGGCGTTCCCTGGCTGGAACAGAGAGTGAACCGCCTCGTCGTCAATGCGGTAGCCAGAAATAGAAGGGTCTCGAGGCAGAGAGCTAGCAGAATAACCCGTCTGCACAAACCTCATATCGGCAAAGGAGTTGACAATCGCCTGGAACCGAGTCACATCACGAAACTCATGTTCCCTAGAGGTCTCAACATAAAAAGACTGCAGATCTGATAAGTGCTGATGGATACCTTCAAATGTCATAGGGTAAGAATGAGGAGGAACAGGTGTTGTGGGAGCAGTGGGAGTAGGTGCAGGAGGAGTAGGTGCAGTAGGTGGAGGAACAGATGCAATGCTGCGACGAGAGAGTTTGAGAAACTTGGGCTCGGGGTCGACAGCACAAGGTGATAAATCAATATCAAATCTCTAAAAAATGCGACGAATAGGCATCGCATAAGATAGGTTGCGATCTCTCCTGCGACATCTACCCATTATCTGAATGATAGTCTTAGGGGCAGAAAAAGTAATCCCCTTAAGAATATGATAGAGTGCAGAAAGCTCAAGTGCAGTGACATCATCTTTAGAAGTGGATTTTGGAAGTAAGGTGCAATAGATGATGCGATGTAATTCGTAGTTAAACAATTTCAAGTTATTAGCCTTGAACTTTCGAGGAAGAACGCGTGCGGGCGCACAACGTTTATTCTTGAAACTAACGAGTGTCGCACCATCGGGGAAATTAAAATCAGTGATGTCATCGAGCGGGGGACCTTCGTTTGGGATACCAAAGATTTTCGCTAACGTTTTATCAGTGAATTCGATATCAATCCCTCCGACACGTGTCCTCGCTGTAAAAGTGTCTAACATGAAATTACAATAGAATAATCTAATGGCATTAGTGGCAATTAAGAATTGTAAGGTGACAAAATATTGTAACCCTAATACCTCAAAATAAGGGCGGTGATCCGAAAAGACAGTCCAATTAATCGGCCACCCGGTGCAAATAGTACGCATGATAAAATCGGCGTACCACAATAATGCTTCATCGGAATTTTTAAAATAAAACTCATCCGACGCACCATCGTCCGATTGGACCGGAGAAAAGAGGCAATCCGTATGCGGATCTGAAGACAATGCCTCTTCACTGGCATTGGTCTTCTTCCTCTTGAAGGGATTGAACTTAGGCATTCTTTCCTAAAAATTTTCTACAAACCCTAAGTATTGAAAAGTGGAGGAAAGAAGGGATTATACCTTCCAAGAATTGGATATGTTGTAGAGGATGACGATCTCCGCATGAATCCAAAGTTTTGACGAGAAACTCCACAAGGATTGGAAGAACAATGATGGAGAAGAACTAGGGTTTCGGAGGGACGGAGCTGCTGTTATGAGGATGTGGGGAAGAATGAAAAAGAAGGAAGCCTCGGGTTGGTGCTGGTATATATAAATACCCAGCCGAACTCTGGCCGAATTCGGACCGAACTCGGGCCGAATTCGCCAAGGGTTGCCTGGCTATATATATATATATATATATATATATATATATATAAATTCAAATGAGGCCACATTCTTTTTCATTAATTTATTTCAAATGCTTAATTCAAAGTTTAGTAATTTTAAATCTTAAAATAATATAATTAATATTATTTTACAAATTAATATTCTTTACTCAGCATCTGTTCAGATTAGCTGTAGGAGTACTGTCCCAGCTAACGGAGGTTCACCGGGGAACTCTTAAATACCGCTTCGCTTCGACCGTAGTCGTGGTGACAGACAGACTCTTTTTAGGCTTATCTCGAAAACAGTTTATGAGTATCGAATTGATAATTAATAAAACAAAATTAATTAATATTATTGATATCTAAAATTCCTAATTCTCGACGTAAATAGTTGAAACGATCTTCCGCTAAAGGTTTTGTGAGTATGTCAGCTAATTGATTCTGTGTGTCTATGTATACAAGGTCTATATCTGCATATTGTTGATGATCTCTAAGAAAATGATGTCGAATCTCGATATGTTTAGTACGAGAATGACATACAGGATTCTTAGTCAAATTAATAGAACTAGTGTTATCACAGAAAATGGGTATATGTGTAAAATGCAATCCATAGTCTTCTAAGGTTTGTTTCATCCACAAAATTTGTGCACAACAACGTCCTGCGGCGATATACTCAGCCTCTGTTGTTGATAATACAACAGAATTTTGCTTTTTACTAAACCAAGAGACTAAAGTTTTCCTAGGAAATGACATGTACCGCTAGTACTTTTTCTATCTACTTTACATCCGGCAAAATCAGCATCAGAATAACCGATTAGGTCAAATGACATGGTTTTGGAATACCATAAGCCGACAGAAGAAGTGCCTTTAAGGTATCAAAAGATACGCTTAACTGCGCACAGATGTGATTCCTTAGGATTGGCTTGAAAACGTGCACATAAGCAAACACTAAACATAATGTCTGGTCGACTGGCAGTTAAATAAAGTAAGCTATCGATCATACCTCGATACTTACGTATGTCGACAGGTTTGCCTTGTTCATCAATATCAAGCTTGGTTGAAGTCGCCATTGGAGTGCTAAGTGGCTTTGCTGCTTCTATGTCGAACTTCTTTAGTAGGTCCTTTGTGTACTTAGCTTGATTTATGAACGTCCCATTGTTGGTTTGTTTGATTTACAGCCCGAGAAAAAACTTCAGCTCTTCCATCATGCTCATCTCAAACTCATTCTACATACACTTTAAAAATTCTTGACAAAGAGATTCATCAGTAGATCCAAAGATAATATCATCTACATAGACTTGAATCAAAAGAATATTATTATTCAAAGACTTTATAAACAAAGTAGTGTCAACCTTTCCCTTTGAAAAACCGTTATCAAGTAGAAAAGAGCTTAGACGATCGTACCAAGCACGAGGGGCTTGTTTCAAACCGTATAAAGCTTTCTTCAACTTGAAAACATATTCAGGAAATTTGAAATCAGTAAAACCGGGTGGTTGAGCTACATAAACCTCTTCTTTTATAAAACCATTTAAAAATGCACTTTTGACATCTATTTGAAATAACTTAAAATTATAAAAACATACAAATGCACATAACATGCGAATGGATTCTAGTCTCGCAACTGGGGCATAAGTCTCATTGTAGTCGATATCTTCTTTCTGATTGTATCATTGAGCTACGAGTCGAGCCTTATTACGAGTCACTAAACCATTCTCATTCAGTTTATTTCGGAATACCCATCGGGTGCCAATGACCGGATGATCAATAGGCTTGGGAACAAGTTCCCAAACTTGATTCCGTTCGAATTGGTTTAATTCCTCTTGCATAGCATCTATCCAAAAATTATCACTACATGCTTCATCAATATTTTTGGGTTCAAACTGCGAGACAAAAGCAACACAAGAAGCTATATCTTTATTAGAGGAGCGAGTACTTACACCCTTGGTAATCTCACCAATTACCAAGTCCTTTGGATAATCAGCCGTGAACTTCAATCTTTTTGGCAGACTCCGAAGGTAGCTGGTTCCTGGATCTTCTCTAGGAGGATCAGCTGGTACTTTGCTGGGTACATTGAGATCTTCGTCATTGTCATCGATTGTCGTTTGATTTAGTTTATCAAAGGTGACATTGATTGACTCTTCGATGATCATGGTTCTTTTGTTGAAGACTCTGTATCCTTTACTTTTGCCCGCATAACCTAAAAATATACCTTTATCGGCCTTTTCGTCAAACTTTCCCAAATTATTTTTTGTATTAAGAATAAAGCATTTACAACCAAATATTATAAAATATAAAACTGATGGAATTCTATCAAACCATAACTGAAATGGAGTCTTCTTCGATTTGGGTCGAATTAGAACTCAATTGAGAACAAAATAAGCTGTATTGACAGCTTCAGCCCAGAAATACTTGGGTAGACTAAACTGGTTTAACATTACTCTGGCCATTTCGGATAGAGTTCTGTTCTTACGTTCCACAACTCCATTTTGTTGTGGAGTCCTAGGGTAGGAGAATTCGTGCATAAAACCGTGTGTGTCACAAAATTGCTCAAACTCCGCATTCTCGAATTCGCCTCCATGATCGCTTCTAATATGAGTGATCATGTAACCTTTTTCATTCTGTACTTTCTTGCAAAAGGAGACAAATTCCGATAATGCATCATTTTTGCGTGTCAGAAAATATATCCACGTGTATCTAGAATAATCATCTACAATTACAAAAGCATATAGTTACCTCCGAGGCTAGCAACTCTGCTAGGACCAAATAAGTCCATATGTAGCAATTGTAGAGGTCTAGTAGTACATACAGCGTTTACTGACTTGAAAGTGGATCGAGTAGCTTTGTTCTTTTCACATTGACTGCATATCGAATCCTTCTTGAATGTAATGTCCGGTAAATCGCGTACTAGCTTCTTCGTGGATAATCTAGAAATAGTATCCATATTTGCATGACTGAGTCTCATATGCCACAGATGACTCTCATCGCTTTTAGCCATTAAACATCGACCTGAAATGTTAGTATCTTCCAACAAATAGAAAACATATATATTATCTTCTCTAATACCTTCAAATATAGTACTACCAGTTGAACTATCAATAATAGTATATTTGTCTTTTACGAAGTTAATACCATAACTGTGATCAGCTAAATGGCTTATGCTGAGCAGATTATGTTTTAACTCAGTAACAAGACAAACATCTTTAATCACTGGATAGGGAGCTTTACCAATATCACCAATACCGATTACATACCCTTTTAAATTGTTGTCGAAGGAGACGTATCCTTCTTTATTCCACTTCGACAGTGTTGCAAATAATGAAGCATCACCGGTCATGTGCCGTGAGCAACCGTTGTCGAGGATCCATTTGCTCCTAGCATGTGAATGGCGTCCCACCTACAAAATAATTTGCAGATGAAACTCTTGGTACCCATTTCTTGTAGGGTCCTGACTGGTTAGTTTTCGGTATCCATGCATAAATATTTAAATCTACTAACTTTCTGATTCTACATGCAGAAGATATATGACCAATGAGGCCACAATAATGACATTTAGCATGTTGAGTGTTGAAAGCTGAGTGGTGTGCATGGTTGGTAGGTTTAGGTTTTCTAGTATAGAAGAAAGCATACCTATTATCCTGTTTGGGCATAACCTTTTTAGGCAAAGGTTTGATAGGGTTAGGTCTGACAGTGTTAGGTTTGAGAATGTTCCAATTTTTTGGTAAGTGACACGTGTTAGGGTAGGAAGCAGCAGTCTCAGGCTGTTTTCCTAACCTAATTTCCAATATTTTGGAAGTGTCATATAACTTAGTATAGTCAGAAGTGAGTGCTTCCATTCTGACTTGTGCACTTTGAAGACTTTTCTTCTCTTTAGAAAGTTCTTCTTTCAGTTGGTCAATAACCTTGTCTTTTTCTTCAGATTACTTGGTAGTCTCGTGTAATAAGAGCTTAATAGAAGAAAGCTCACCAGACTCACTAACATTATCTTTAACCTCAGCTAGTAGGTCGGTAAGTCTTCATATTTCCCCTTTGTACTCCTTGAGTACCTTCTTAGAGTTCTGATATTTGCTACGCAGTTTCCTGTAATCACTTAACAGTTTACTGAAGGCTTCTCCTAATTGCTCAAAGGTGAAGTCATCATATGTATCAACTATAGGTTCCGAGAGTACCTGATCGGATGCCATAAAGCATACATTTGCAGCGTCTTCTGATTGTTCATCTTCTGAGTCGCTGGCTTCACTTTTATGCCATATGTTGGTGTTGGCATACTTCCGAGATGTTGATCTCTTCAGGTTCCCTTTCTTGTATCTGTTGCTCTTCTTGCTTGTTGATGAGTTTGTAGGACGTCCTTCTTTATGTGTCCTTTCTTCTTGCAGCCGTAGCAGACAGCGCCATCTTGATACCAGCTGTTGCTGCCATTGTTCTCTTTTATCTTCTTCTCATATCTCAAGAATCTTTTGAATTTTTTTGCAAGGAGTGCTTGATCTTCAGCATCAAATTCACTGTTGTCTGAATCATCTTCAGCAGATCTTCTGTACTGAGCCTTGAAAGCGATCTTCTTCTCCTTTGGTGCAGGCTCTTCAAAGTCTTGTAGCTCTAGTTCATGAGTGAGTAGCTTACCCATGAGTACTTCAAGTGTCATGGTAGTGAGGTCGTTTCCTTCAATGATTGCAGTAGCCTTCGGAATCCAGTTCTTTGTAAGTGCTCGCAGGAGTTTGCGAATCTTTTTATGGTTACTGTAATCTTTGCCTCGGGAGGACAAAGGATTTACAATATCCAAGAATCTCTCGAACATCTGAGTAATTGTTTCGTTGGGCTTCATTTTGAACGCCCCATACTCTTGAGTAAGTCTGCTGACCTTTGATTCTTTGACTTGAGTTGTGCCCTCATGTGTGACTTCAAGAAGTTTCTACACTTCATTTGCAGTTGTGCAGACGGATACCCTATTAAATTCAGTTCTGTCTAAAGCACAAAATAAAGCGTTAATAGCACATGCGTCAAGACTGGCCTTTTTCTTTTCTTCCTCTGTATATTTGTCATAGGGTTTTTCAGCTAAAACTCTATCGACATTTATACGAGATGGCTTTTTATACCCATTAATAACTACAGACCATAAGTCAAAATCAAAAGATTTCAAAAAGAAACTCATACGTGTTTTCCAATAAGTGTAGTTTATATCGTCAAACAGTGGAGGTCTGTTTATGGCTTGGCCTTCACTTGTGAATTTCACAGTTGCCATGTGTAAAGTTGTGATCTATATAAAATTGAATATAACT
The DNA here is from genome assembly GCA_029216955.1 of Iris pallida. NCBI lineage: Eukaryota > Viridiplantae > Streptophyta > Magnoliopsida > Asparagales > Iridaceae > Iris > Iris pallida. The sequence goes on along the minus strand of JANAVB010002645.1, from coordinate 144,726 downwards.
GCTGTTTTACCTTGCTTTACCTGTATAACCCGCTCTGATACCAATTGTAGGAACGAAATCGTAAAGCAGAATACTCTAGAGGGGGTGAATAGAGTAGACATCAGAATATTGCTAATTAAAAACTTGTTAGCAATTAGATCACAGATAAAATAATAGTCACAAAAGTAAATGACAGAATTTAAAAGTGATCAGAAGTCAAATGCAAACACAGAAATTTATACTGGTTTCCTCTTGTGAGGACTAGTCCAGTCGGAAGAACTCTAGCTTCCAGTTGAATCTACTATTGGAAAATCTCGCAAGTTTTCATACGAAGTCCTTACAACTTCTACAGACGCGAGCTTTGAACTCGTCTAACTTTAATTGTGAAGAGTTGAATCTTCTATCAAGCCTCTGATTACAATCGCTCTTGAAACTTCTAGACCGTACCGCACTGGCAAATCGACTAGAGGATTGTAACTGGCTTAGGATTTGAAAATAAAAGCTTTAAAAAAACTCTTTGGAAGAATGTAAGCTTAAGAAGAGAAGAGATTGAAAGTGAATGGTGTGTTGAAATGATCGAAATGCTTCTCTATTTATAGCTTTTCCAAAGACAGAACTCTGACAGAATTTGGAAAGAATTCGGACAGAACTCTTTGTAACAAACCGTAACTGAAGGATGACCAAGTTCAAAAATCCAACGTTTACTAACGTTCCAAATGGCCGAACTCTGGCCGAACTTTGGCCGAACTCGGCCCGAGTTCTCCTGGGGTTCTGCCAGTTCATTTTTGGAGAAAATAAATTTTGGCTTTTTGAAAGATCCTTCAGAAGCGTTTTGTAAAAAGAATGTTTTTCAAAAACGTAGGTCATTTATAAAGAATATGATGGTTTTGAAAAACATTTTCGGATAGCCTATTTGCCAGTACGACTCGGTGTACAAAGTATTCCTAGACTCAATAAAATGAAAAAATTACATTGCTTAACAGGAAGTACATTCTGAATTGCAAACGGCTTCAGTCTTGAACATAGTTGATAACCATTGTTGAGCAGTGTCCAAAACATCGTAGGTAAACATCTGAGTTGACTTGTATGTATATCGAGACAGAGTTTGATCAATTATTAAAATTAGGTTTGACCATGACCAATGGGCCAACATCCTCCTCATAACCCTAACTCCTCTTCATTCCCTACTTTTCTCTTCCTCTTATGGAACGACCATTGAAGTTGCTACTTGGGCTGCTCCTCGTATTATCCCCCGCCGCCAAGGGGACCACCCTAGTGGAGCCTCCACTTCCGTCCACCGCCCACAGGGCCACAGGCTAACCGAACAATAGTATATTGCTGCTGTTATAGCAATATTATTGTACCACTGCTGCTGCAAGTCTTCCGACTTGCTTCGGCCGCCCGACGTCGTACGACAGCTGCATGTCGCCCGACGCACCGCCCATGCATCCACTCCCCTGTGTGCCCTCGTACGGCCCTTTCGCACGCACAAGCAATGTCGCACCCTGGCAGCACACACCGAGCCTACAGCGTGGGTGTAGCCGTTGCTGCTGCACCCAGCGCCACCCCATGCAGCCCCACCACCAGCCGTCGTGCCATGCCCACAACCTCATCACATGCCACCCAGAGTGCCCTCGGTATTGCCCCGCCCCCTCCAACGCACTGTACATTCGATTTCAACATTTTTGTCAAAATTTTGTCGTGATGCAAGTTTTCGACAAAGTCAGAATTGAGCCTCGGGACATCAATTTTGTGCGCATTTTCGTCGAACTCTTTTCCTTATTACAATCTCGATATATAGCTCTACCTACACCAGAATTTTTAGCCGTTAATTTGATCTTTGTTATGTCAAAACTGGCCACAAAGTTGGGTGAATAATTATATTTATTTTTGACAATTTCATGGAGACAACTTCGTGGAATTGTTTCTTCGTCATCGAAGATCCATTTGATGAGCCACCAGTTCCTGTGCACAGCTGGTATAACCTTCTTCTTGTGATAAAAAATTTATTCCATTGTGAGGTCATTTGTTTGGTTGAATTCGTCATCAGAGTTGGCCGTCCGAATTTGTAATATCTAATTTGTAAAATTCCAATTTTGGACCCGGGACTCCGAATTCCAATTCTGACACCATTAGTGGACTCGTGGCGTCGTTCTATCATGAACCGCACCCGATATAAGGGCACGAATGCGTAACAGCGCCCATCCTATGCCACAAAATCGGCGATTGAACGCTGTCTAGGTCTACTATCTAACAATAATATAATAACATGTCATTGCAGCTCATCTCCGAACGAAGGATAAAAGTAATATATAAACCTCAATCACAAGTGTAACATGGAGAATATATGGCATGATAAAATATAGAGATAAAGAGACAACTCAGAGTGCAAAGTATCTACACAAATCCAGAGTGAACTATAATATAGTTATACAAGTCTGAAATAAATAACAAGCATACTGAATAAGCTGGAGACAGAGTCCAGTCAAATCCTAGTCTAACTGAGTAACTGCTAGTACCTCCTCAGCTGGAACTAACCCCTGCTGGACTAGGGTCTCCTGGTCTATGCCCACTACGTCATAAGGACCATAGTAGGTGGTACACTCATCCTCGTCATCGTCTAAAAATATATTCAGTTAGGATGGAACGAGCACATTTCCAACAACAGTTCCCAGTAAATAACAAGTGCAATAAAATAGTAAATAAAGGAAATATACAAGAGCAATAAGATGTACATGAAAGTAGCATAACAAGAGTAAAGCAGTAAACTAGAGCAAGAGCAAGAAAAACTGATCATGGCATGTACAAGAGTCAAGAATCAACTATCTATGTGAGTGAATATTAGCTTTGACATGTGGCCGACTTGGGAACTTGCACAAGGTCTACTGGCCTAGTTATCATATGTAAAGTGTATGCTTAACACTCACAAGGATCTACACATACACAAGGAGGGTATTGACCACACATCTAGACTAATATTCTCCCGTCCTCGACTGGTAGAGTGGATACATCTATGACACGTTACGACATGGGATTCTAAGAGAATGTAGCAAGTCTTCGCGAGAATCGATGTCTATATTGCACAAGAACTATAACGAGATTTGTACAAGGTACACCAAGGTAAACAAGGAATAACATCTCATGATGGAATCCATAAATACCAATCCATGTGACCAATGTGTCAAGAAACAAGTATATCTACACTAAGTACATGAAACATAGTAAATATCATAAATAAAAAATTATTAGAGAATGTACTCACCTGCAAACTGATGTGAAGTATCAACGACGTCTGATACGGTGCCTCGCAGACCTAAATAGGGAATATCATATCAATATCAAGTTTGGAATTGAGAGCAAGTCATACTAGTCAAATTCTAGGTCGATTGGTCAATTCTAGGTCAAATGGTCAAACTGAGTCAACTCTAGGTCAAACTAGTCCAACTAGCCATCTTTAGGTTGTATGTGTCTTTAAGCAAGCTATTGGATCCATATCTTATATATCTAGGTATTAATAGCTATTACCTATGATACATAACCTATATGTGTTATTATCTATCATATATGTACTTACATACATATATGTATTATATATATATATATATATATATATATATATATATATATATATATATATATATATAATATTAACATTACTCACCCTATAGATATTATCTTGGCTAGGTAATATCCATTCCTATGCTACTAAACCCATTTCCCTCATGGTTCAGTCTTACAATTGAACTCACATAACCCTCACTTCTTAGTTCAGTCCTATCTGAAACTAACTCCATTTCCACCTTCTTGTATCAGTCAACAACTGATACACCCAAATCAGTTGGTCCCAAGACCAAACAAGTTCAGTCCTAACTGAACTCACCCTTGCTTTCACTCTCTGTTCAGTCTACAACTGAACATAAAACTCACTCATACAAAATATACGACAATCCACATGTCTGTAGATATAAGCATATATATTAGAATATATATATATATATATATATATATATATATATATATATATATATATATATATATACAGGGATCCTTTTTCTTTACTGGGAAATATATATATAATATATTCTGCCCTGCTACTTCTTGTGAATGCTCTGCTATATACAGGGATCCTTTCCCTTTACTGGACTCAGTATCATAGGCAAACCCTCCTCTTGTCTACTGCATCCATTTCAGCATGATGCTGCAGACTCTAACCTCCATAATCACTCCTACTGCTGCTGCATACTGCAACAGCCCTCTGTTGAATCCCTTTCTCATGTGAACTCCCTCTTCAATTTGAACTAACTCTCCTATCTTGTCCCTCTAACTGACTAAATCTCAATTTTGTCATCCAAATCCTTGGTACTTGCCACAAGGATCGAGTCTAAGAGGAAACCCCTACCTATTGCCTGCCTGTGCAGTAGAAAAACATCCCTTGCTCAACTGCTAACTTCCATATATGTATATGGACAGCAAATACATTAATAGATATTAATATGACACACACACACACTCCTCCAATATCTGTGCCAACCTTCCAATTCTCCTTCTAATCCTTCTCTTCTCTGTCACTCGGCTGCCCATATTTGGTTCAGTCCAAATGACTGAACCTCTAATCTGATAACTGGAAGGAAACCCCCTCCCACAATCCTGCTTCCCGACCCTATCATATCACTATACTGACTGATACTCAAACTCAGATAAATCTTTGATCGAACCCCCTCTTCACTGCCACATATCAGCTAAAGACTGATACCTTAACCCTCCACATGAAATTGATTTAAACAAAGGTTTACTGTCATAAGGATGCATATAATATATATACATACATGTAAGTTATCACTAAGGTACACAAATACACAATGTAGGATATCCCTCATATGTCCCACCTACTGTTACAACCCAAAAGAGGTACCCACATATAGCTACAATACCTATATGTGTATAACACTCATGATACATTATATATATAAGGCCTAAACATATGTATACATATGTATACATATATATATATATATATATATATATATATATATATATATATATATATATATATATATATATATATATATAAATATATATATATATATATATATATATATATATATATATATATATATATATAAAATATATATATATATAATATATATATATATATATATATATATATATATATATATATATATATAAAAATATATATATATATATATATATATATATATATATATATATATATATATTCACTAACCAATACTTTATTGAATGAGGGAACAAAATAAGTCCGAAAGTACAACCACCATAAAAAGACTAGAAAAAAGCTATAGGAATGTCGAGCTTGTGCTTGCATCTTGTCAATGCCTTCGATATTTGTCTTCTAACTTCTCTCTCAAACAAGTCCACCGAAAATTTTAACTCCTCATAACACCATTTATTTTTGTTTTTCCAAAGTACCCAAGTGATTGTGCCGACAACAACCTCCTTTAGATGCAAATTTGGCCTTTTCCACCAAGATTTGAAGTGATTAAGCAGAATAGAGTGGCCCGTAGATACCTGTAATTCTGTTTTGAAAACTTGCCAGACTTGCGAAGAAAGATCCCCATCTCCGAAGATATGCTCCAACTTCTCCTCCTTCGGCTCAATGCAACAATGACATTTCGAAGCTAGTTGAAATCCTATCCTTCTCACATTCTCATCAGTCAGTAACTTATTATGAAGAAGCCTCCATAGTAATATTGACCACTTCGCTGGCATACAAGAACTCCATATATGTGAGAAATATGGTTGTCGAGCTGTTGGGATCCTAATCGCCTTCCACGTCGCATATACTGTGAACCTCCCCGATATTGTCGACGTCCAAACCCAGTCATCATTAGCAGAATTGGTTATATACTGATTTGTGAACTCACGACCTTTAAGTAATCTCCTTCAGACATGTGAGCATTTCTGTAGGGCTCCTGTGTAGTCCAAAGGCTGATATTTGCAATACCTAGCTTTAATAAACCGCTGCCATAGCCCATCTTGTGTTTCGAGTTTCCACCAAAGCTTGGCTGTAATTGCATCCATGGTTTCTTGCAGACTTCTCAAACCAAGACATGCTTCATCAATCGGCCGTGCCATAGTTTTCCAACTTGACCAAATATGTTTCTGAATACATCATTAGTACCCAAAAAAATCTCACAAACATGTCCTCTAGGCGGTTGAGAACTATCTGGGGAGGATTACAAGCCGATAAAGTGTACATAGGAATTGATGATAGAACTAATTTAATAAGTGTTAGTTTATCTCCATAAGAAAGCATTTTTTGCTGCCACCCTTCCAGTCTTCGTCGTACTTTCTGAATTAGCTCCTCATAAAGAGACGCATTCCTCATATCCACGGACATTGGACATCCCAAGTATGTAAATGGGAGGGAATCTCGAATCCAGTAATGGCATGGAGCTCCTCCTGTCTATCAAAGTTAGGAGATACGTAAATGGAGGATTTTGCTGCATTAACCTGCTGTCCAGAGACACATTCATATCGTCGTAACAACCCATGTATGAGCTGTACAGAGCGGACAACGTCTGATGAAAAGATTAGAATATCATCTGCAAATGCCAAGTGACTGACCGCTGGGCAACCACTAGGGAATAATAATGCAAAAACGATTTATTCTCCAACAATTTGTTAAGGTTTATAGAGAGAACTTCAGCATCAAGGATGAAAAGAGCGGGTGACAATAGATCACCCTGATGTACGCCCCGAAATGCTTGAAAGAAACCGGATGTTACTCCGTTAATGATGGTAGAGTACCACACATTGTTGATTAATCTGAAAACCATACTGATCCACCGCTCATCGAATCCAAATCTGCGCATAACAGTCATTAAGAACCGCCAGTCTAACCTGTCATAGGCTTTAGTCATATCGAGCTTGACAGCTATATTGCCTCCTCTATGTTTGGTGTTCATCATGCTGACCATTTCTTGAGCTAATAAGATATTGTCAACGGTCTCCCTTCCCTTCACGAATCTAGTTTGTTCAAGTGAGATCAGTCTAGGAAGAATAGGGCCCAACCTTCGAGCTAACAACTTAGACATAATTTTATTAAGCATATTACATAAACTAATAGGACGGAAGTCCGACATTGATGAGGGGTTAGTGTTCTTAGGAATTAATACCAGGGCCGTACTCATAATGGCTTTAGGTAGCGCAAAACCTGCAACAAACAAGGAGTCTGCCTCCAAAATGTCATCAGCAACTATACTCCAGTATTTGGTGAAGAACAAGGCCGTAAATCCATCAAGCCCCCCAGCGCTCTCTACATCCATACTGTGAATGGTGTCAAATAGCTCCTCCTTAGTAGGCGTCACAATAAGCACTGCATTATCTTCTTCTGAACGAATTTGGGGAATAGCCTTCATAAGATTAGCATCATCAATAGTAGCAACACTTTTATATTGGTCTTCAAAATATACATTTGCCACGTGCTGTATATCATTCAAATCCTGCTTGCGCACCCCACCTACATCAAGGATGTGATGAATCCTCAGCTTTCTCTGTTTGTTATTGACACAGTCATGAAAGTACTTTGTGTTATGATCCCCTTCAACATCCCAACGAAGATGTGCTTTTTGTTTCCAGAAAGAGTTGACAATGTTGTGCCGCTGCTTCAGTAAAGCAGTAGCTTTCTGTAGTTTTATCCGCTTCATTATGGTCCTGTCAGCTTCATACTCCAGTTCTGCATTAAGGACTTAATCCTCCGCTAGGGATACTTCCTGAAATATATTGCCAAACGTGAGATGGCTCCATGCGGACAGAGCCTTCCTGCACGTAGCCATTCGCAAACACATCCTAATTAGCCCATTAGGATGTATGACAGAGTTCCAGGCCTTCTGTACCACATGCATAAAATCTTCATGCTTAGTCCAAAAGTCTAAGAATCTAAAGCTCCTCCGTCCTCCTTCATGACGTGATAGAAGCTTAATTAGAAGTGGGGCATGATCAGACTCTGACTGATTTAAGTGCTCCTCCATGGTTAATGGTGCCGGGCTAAGCCAATAAGAAGTAACCATCATTCTATCTAGCCGTGATCCTTGTATGTCCCCTACTTTAGACTTGAACCAAGTGAACTGACTTCTTGAGAAAGGAAGGTCAGTTAAACCTGCCGCCATTTAGAAATTAAGAAATTCTTGTATAGAAAGCTGGCAAGGAGCCCTTCCTCCAATCTTCTCATCCGATTTGGCAATTGCATTAAAATTGCCACCCACCGCCCAAGGAACACCATATCCAGATCGTAGTTGCAGCAAACGGTCCCAAAGCTCTTTCCGTCCTTCTTTCTTATTATGGCCATGAACAAAAGTAAACATAATAGGCAACTGCAGGAACTCATTTTGGAATGAGACAGTAACTGCTTGTTCAAAGGAGTCTAATAGGGAAAGGGAGCATCCCGACTTCGCCATAACCCATATATTTCCTCGGTCATTACTGAAAGCCTTCTCAAATCCCAACTTTAGTTGATAGTGAAATAATTGATTCTTTGTTACTTTTGGCTCCATTATAGCTAGCAGTTGAACTTTGTTCACTCGGCATAGGTTCTTTAGTCTTTTAAGAGCCATCTTGTTAGCCACTCCCCTAATATTCCAACATAAAATTTTAAACATTAGAGGGGACTTGGGTTTACCGGATTTAATAGAGGAGTTGACCGACTAGAGTACACGATCGTTTGGCTCTGAGAGTTTCTTCTTCCTCTTTTGGATGATCGGTAGCCTGACAGCATCTGCAGTGCCTCGGGCTTGTTCAGCATCTACCTCATCTGCCCAGCTGCGAAGTTTTCCTTCCTCTTCACTATTGCCCACCTCCTCTTGAACATTTTCAGTATCTGAAATAGCAGTATCCCTCTCTGTCTTCTGTATTTAAAAGTTGATCCCCATCTGTATCATAGAGGACACTACCAAAATACAGTAAATTGGCGACGACGTTTTAGCGACAGAATAAATCCTTCGTCCGTAGCGACGGATTACCGACAACCTGGCGACGACTTCCCGGCTAATCGCGTACCAATTTTTTTTTAAGGGTGAACATCTATAGCCTATCCGTCGGTACGCCGTCGGTACAATAGCGACGGAATAAAAACCCATCGGCAAGTAGTCACTCGGTAGTCACTAATTGGCGAGAAAATGTTTAAAAAATTACGAGAAAATGTCACTAATTGGCGAGAGAATTGACGACTACTTAGCGACAGATAATCCGTCGACCAGATGATGGGATATTAGTGACGGACGTACGATCCGTCGCTAAGTGGTCACTAAGTGGTTGGAAAAATTTGAAAAAAATTGCGTGAGATTAACTACTAAGTAGCGACGAATTTTATCCGTTGCTAGTCCGTCGCTAAGTTAAAAGCCTAGCTTAAGTTGAACCGACGGAGGGAAAATTTCATTCTCCCCAATTTTTTCTCTCTCTCTATCTTGGACGCTTTCACTTATCGAGGTAACTCTCTCTCTCTCTCTCTCTGGGGCAGCGGTGGGGGGCGGAGGGGAGTCGGCGGTGGTGGGAGGGGGCGGGCAGCAGGGGGTGCTGGCCGCGGGGGGTGCTGACGGTCGCCGCGGGTGAAGCTGGCGGTGGTGGGGGTCGCCGCGGAGGGGGGTGGGGGTGCAGGGGTCGCCACGGGTGAAGCTGGCGGTGGTGGGGGTTGCCGTGGGGTGTGCTGGCTGTGATGGGGTGGGGGTTGTGGGAGGGGGCGGGCAGCGGGGGGGTTGGGGGTTGGCTGCGGGGGTGAGGGGGGCTGGCCGGGGGTGGAGGGTAGGGTTTGGGGGGGCTGTCCCCGGGGGGGTAAGGTGTGGGCTGCAGGGGGTGTGCTGGCCGCCGAACGGGAGGGGGGGGGGCGGTTTGGGGCGGCTGGCCGCGGGGGTGGTCGGCCGCAGGATTGCGCACTTATGTTATATTTATGCAGTGATCTTAGTTTGATATATGAAGTGATAATATTTATGCATTGAGACTGCTTCCAACGTTGAAGAGATTGCTCCTAAGGTTGAAGTTAATGAGGAGCCACCGTCAGAGAATAGTAGCATGGGGACTGACCCTCCTGTCCCTACAAAAGACCTCAACCAGATTGAGCCTTCGTATGCAAAGTGGCTGAGAGAGTAGTACATGCCTCAACGCAACTATGATCCCTGGCTGTGAGGATTCTTCGTCTGACTTGCTGTATTTGTACGCCAAACCTAAAGATTAGATAGTTGTGTATGTAAGAACGTTATAATTTTATTTTGAATATAATTCTTATAAATGTTGTAATCTATTAGAAATGTGAATAAGCAATAAAGTTTATTTTGAGCATTTATTTATTGTGGGCTTGACAGCGTTCTATTGCCGACTCTGCGATGTAGGCTGGCTTGGACACGCACTCGTATCCCAAAAAAAGGGTGCGGATCATGACAAGTTTTTGTGGTGGCCCATACAGGTCAGTTTTTGCAAAAGATTACGAACTTGTGATAGTACTTAAGTTAGTCGTACTATTGCGAGCCTGCGACTAGGAAATGCTCATTCACAATTAGGATTGAATTAATTTAGGAGAATGACTAGGAATATGAGTTCCTTATTAATTTGATAATTAGGTAGTTAAGGATTAGGCCATGTAATCTATTAAATTTAGACAACTTGGAAGATTTTTAAAGATATACTATTACATTTTGATACGACGATATGACCTAAGGTGGGTAGACTATTTACTTATCAACTTAGGCCTTCCTGGAATCCAATTCTTGACCGTAACCCCTCTTTCTGAAAATAAATTTTATTTATTTGAGTTAAATTATGATTTTTGGAATTTTATTATAATTATAGGAGAGTTTAGTCATGGTTAAGATTTAGAGTACAAGATGACTAGAAATTATGGCACGGATAGTGTGGCCGTGTGCCTTTACTAATGTTCTAGCCATGGTAGAGAAGGTCGAGCCATAGGTGTATCCTAACTAGGAAAACCAGGCTAAGTTGCAACTTGACCTCTATAAAGAATTTAATTAGTTATTTATTAATATTATGATTTTAGGAAATCTGGTTGTACCAATTCAGCCCGGACTGGACCCGAACCCAACTTAAGCCCTAGTAGTCATATATTGCGACCAACGATGTCCATATAGACATATAGATGTGTATATATATTGGTACTCCATTTTAGTCTCGTGAAAATTTTTCATAAACGTATATAATATATGTATTATTTCTATTTAGATTTATATTTTTGTAAATAGGAAAATCCTATCTTAGAATGATATTTTGGGGATTTATTTAGGCTATACATATATACTTGTGTATGAATATAATCATAGTAGGTAGACATAGTACTTTATACATATTTTCCTTGATCTTGAATTTTATATCTCTCTTGTCTTCGGCCATTTCTCCCTGATCAATCGTCTGAAACTCCAAAATCGATACCACACTTCAAGGACAAATACTTGCATTCTTTTTCTATTTTTATCAACTTATATAACTTTTGAGACTCCTTTGAAATTCTTGGGGATATAGTTGGAATAATTTTTGATGACCCGCAATGGCAAAGACAACAGCGTACTATCGCCATTTATTTGAATTATGGAGACTACGGGTTCACTGCAGCCAGCAGCGCACTGACGAGGCATGATCCCTAAGTTGAAGTAATTTCAAGTATGTGTGGGTCATCGAATATTATTAAAACTATGTCTTGGTTGTCCTATTTAATCCTTAAATTATTATGTCAATATTGGATAGAGTTGGTAGAGTGTTCGATACCATATTATGCTTAAGTCATAAATCAAAGGTTTACTACAGCCAGATGTACACTGGCGAGCCATGGATGCTTGGTTAAATGATTTTCGATATATTTGTGGTTTTTGAATATTATCGAAACTACATCTTTTTGGCATGTGACTGTTGAAATTTTTATGTTCCACAATGTAGGAGCGAAAAAAGTGCTTCAAAGAAAGAGTCATCTCATTCATAAGTGATCTGCTTTACGCCTAGCAGAGCGGGTAATCTCTTTACGCCCAAGACTAGGCTAATCAATTTACGCCTAAGCAGGCTGATCATTTTACGCTCGGGTCTACACCCATGATTTTACGCCAAGGACAGAGCAGCCACTTTTACGTTGGACAAAGCTGTCAAATCTCGCATTTAATGCAAACTCTGACATGGAGATATTAATGATGGTATATATCACAAAGGGATTTGTCTTTACACAGAGACCAATGTTGTCGTTTAGTGTGTGGATTGAGCTACTTTACGCTCACACTATGGCTTCTTTTACGCACGAAGATTATACGAGCCTTTATGCTCAACAGTAGACGTGTGCGTAAAGTCTATTTGAGCTGCTTTTACGCTCAAGGTTATTTAATAACCACTTTACGCAGGAAGTCTATGTCAAGGCTATTTTACGCCAAATCTACTGCTTTACGCTCAGAGTACATTGGGCTATTTTTACGCCCTATTCTCCTCCACCAGTTTGGAACGTGGTTTGCTTACGTGGCTTTCATGCCACTCTTCTCGAAGAACGTGTGTACATACATCCTATCCTTACTGAAGTGATGGGACACACGTCAACATATGCAGAGGATGGCTTCGATCATGGGTGGCAGTTGTTAGCGTAAAGATGGAACTTTTGCTGAGTTTTTACGCACAAGAGCCCAAGTCTATAAATAGACTTATTTTTTTCTCATAAAAAATGAGAGAGACAGACAGGGAGAAGAGAAAGAGACATGAGAGAATGCAGAGATCAGAACTTAGAGATTTTGATTCTCCAGAGCATTCTTCTTCAACTTTTCTTTCAGAACAGAGTGAAGCAAAAGCAGGAAAGCATTCGGCCTCGCCATCAGTGCCCAAGTACGTCGATACCTTTCTGGTGACTTAGTTCTTCCAGTTGTTCTACTTCAAGCAGTGATCTTCATCATCATCATATGGTCCAAGGAACAAAGTGATCATTTACGAATCAGACTTCCATAGCAATACTTTGCCAGAATCAAACTTGTACTTCTTGTACTTTTTCTCGTTTTATTTTTAAAAGCCAATTCCTTCAAGGCATTTTGTTAAGTGAAACAAAAATGGCGACTCTGCTGGGGACGACCTTCTCCTCTGACGAGGAGGCAATTGCTCAATATGATGATGTTTTGGTCGATTCGACCAAGAAGACTCTGGTTGTGCACTTCGACCAGACTGCCTACAAAGAAATGCTCCGAACTGGGGGTGGTTCTCGCTGCTCCAATGTTCAAAAGTCTCGCAAAGCACAAAAAGTTTGGATTCCTAAATCCAAAATAGCTTCTGATCTCTCTGTTGCTAACAAGGGAATGCTTCCCTCTCCTGTCGTAGGGGCTCCCGTTCATAACGAGGCAGTTCTAATTTCGGCGTCGCTCTCTAAGAGTGACAATTTGTCTCCCGTCTGTGACGGTGTAGATGATCGGGTTCCACGCCCACTGCGTAAGGACCAGGTTTTACGCCCACTGGGTAAAAACCAAGTTTTACGCTCAAGGTATAAGAATAAGTCTCCCATTTGTAATGTGGCAGATTCTAATGCTTCTGAGTGTAAAAATAAGTCTCCCGTCTGTCACGTGGTAGACACACACAAATTATGCTCCTCGCGTAAAACAAAATCTTCCGTCTGTGACGTGGTAGATAATCAATTTTTATGTTTTACGCGTAAAGGCAAGTCTCCTGTCTGTGACAGTGTAGATAAAATTCACAATGATGTTTGCACATCTAATGTGAATGTACCTAAACATATACAGCGTAAAAATGTTGTTGGTAAAACTTCTGTCCTACACCAACAACCTTCTTATACTGCTTTACGCAAAGTACCAAACTTGTAAATCATGCGCCATAAAGATGGAGTCCTTCGTGCTCAAAAATCTCAAGATTTACGCACACAACTCCAAGCGCGTAGAAATGTACAATTTGGTTCTGCGAATGCTGCTAGTAATCTTCTTTATACACAGGGTACTAAACATTTTTCTACCCCTAATGTGATAAAGAAGAATACTCCCTCCACTCCTTCTGACTTACGTGAATTGCTCATACAAAAGCGTAAGAATTTACAATCTCCGGTGACGCTCCCCCAAGAAAAATATCATTATGAATATTACCAGGTTGTGATCAATTGTTGTTGTTTAGCTTCAAAACGGTCAGTTTTTGATCGATTGAGTTTTAATTCGCTTCAACATCAAGCTGAAGACCAAGAAGATGAGCTGTCATATGTATCAGTCAACATGGCATGTCATACTAACAGAGGACGACGTCCAAGACGGAACATGTCCCAAACTCCAGGTCAACAACAGTTTAACAGACTTCTTGATTCCTTTGAAGGAGTATATCAGAATACTCGATCAAGAAAACAAAGGCAATTGCAGACTTCTGATTCAGAAGCTGGGGGTACTCAATCTTTTGAGTCTGATACCGATAGTGTGGATTCATACTTCTATACAAATCCTTCCGTATCCTCTCGAGAGGTTGAATCCTACGCTGTTGGAGATGAACCAGAGACGTCATCTGCTAATACAGAACAACGTCTCACTGCTGTTGAGCAATCACTGAAAGATATGCTTAACATGGTACAAAGTATGCATCAGATAATTTTGAATCAGCAAACTGCTCAGCCGACGGTAATAACACCAGTACCAGTAGCAGCACAAACTCAAGATAGTCAAGGGGCTGAAATACCTTTGAATACTCAAGAGCCGACTGTTAATCAGAATTCTGTATCTCCAGATCCCATCATTCCTGAAGATGTACCACCTCCAGTGGGGGTTACGGTACATCCAACAACCATTCAATCAAATATGCTTCCCCAAACCAGTGAAGCCATTCAAGCAGTACGTGAGCTCAAAGCACAGTTTAAAGTTTTGAAGCACAAAGATCAACTCCAGAGGTTAGGGATCAAGCAACCTTATCCTCCTCATTGGAATGATGTACCCTTTCTACCGAAATTCAAGCCACAATCTATGGTTTTGTTCGATGGAAAAGCATCTCCCAGTCAATATATCAATTACTTTGATATTATGACTGTACATCTGCAGAAAGATGACGCTCTTCTCACTCGAGTGTTCATCGGGTGCCTGACGGATTCGGCATAGATTGGTATCGAAGTTTACCCGACAATTGCATTTCGTCTTCGACAAATTTAAGACAATGTTTCTCTTCCGCTTCTATGAAGGAGGTATGGACATGAACATGTCCTCCTTGATAAAAATCAAACAAAAGGAGAAAGAAGATACTCGTACGTTTATCGAACGTTTTCTGACAGGCTACTCTAAAGATGCCTCCTGGTATGCCAGATTCAGCGTTGATTGATATATGCAAGATGAATCTACGACCATCCATCGTTGTTTTCACAGGTTTCCAGTTCTTAGATTGGGCTTCGTTTATCATAGCAGCAGTTTCTGCCGAGACCAATGGTAGGTTGGCTCGTGAACATGGGATGATTTTCGCCTCAGATGATAGAGGAAAGAAAAGTAATCCTGGTAATAACTCCGGTAATCGTAATATGAAAGGAAAAGATACCCTCATGGTTAATCTTTCTAAGAACAAAACGATGCCGAATAGTCAGGAATCTTCCAGGCCAAAGGAAGAATACTCTTTTGATGAGAGTGATATCCCAGGGATATTTCAGTATCTGGTGAAGAGTGGCAAACTTCAGATTCCAGAGCCAAAGAGGCCTAATGAGGTGAATCTAACTGATAATCCCAAATATTGTATCTATCATAGATACATTAATCATCCTACAAGTGCTTGCTATATCCTGAAGAAGAAAATCTAGGAGCTGATAAATGGCGGTGCTATCGCTTTAACCAATGATGACCATACGGTTACAACCAATATGGTTTCTCTTCAGTTTCGGGATTTTCCTCTACAGCAAGTCCCAGATGGAATTACCCCAATTTCGAAGGCGACAATGAAGATCGTGAATATCCCGCCTGCCAGAGAAAAAAATGCAGGATTGCTGCCACTCATACTAAAGAATGGTAAAATCATGTGGGTACATCCTGACTTAGTGCCTGAGTTGGAAAGTGAAGATAAAACTTCAAAATCTAAGAAGGATAAGAAAGTCAGAACCTGCAACATGATTTCCCATGTTATTCCAGATCCCGATGACTCGGATCACCTATGGGATGGCCTTCCTTTAGAAGATAGATTGAGAGGACTGAACATCTGTCCTCCAAGTCTAGCTCCACCTACCAAGCTCAAGATTACTCATCAGCAGTGGCTAGCCATGAATAGTATTTTTTTATATCGGACACAACAAATCTTTGCTGCTTATGAAAAAGCTCCGACAGAGATTTCTTCTCGTATCCCAAATCCTTCTCCTCCTGTAGTTACAGAGACATCTATTCCTCATTCTCCTGTGGATACAGAGATCTCTTCTTCTTCCTCTGAGGAACCATTTATAAAAGTCTACTGCCCACTCACTTGTATAGTCAGCAGTTTGTTCATCTCATGAAGAAGATGGGTTATGACTTTCAAATGGCAGAAGATTTGAATTATGATAAAGGAATACGACTTCCTTTACAGATTTAAAGTCAAAATTCCACTCTTGGATTGGGTTCTGAAGCCCCTCATAACAATCCACACAAGAAGAAGGCTAAGAAAGGAAAGACAAAATCCTGTAATATGGTACTTCCTTCTTCTGAGTCTGAAGAAGAATCTTTTGCTGGTACAAGATCTGGAAAAGAGTACCATAAAAACTATAAGGGATCCTCCAAAGAAGCTGAAGACGTAGTGGAGACACTACCAACTCAACCCTCTTTTGTTCCTGCTAATCCTTCTGTGGTTAAAAAGGGGAAACAGAAAGCAGTACGCTTCGACGTCCCATTGAAGTCTGCTTCCAGTCAGGGGGTTGTAATGAAGTCTTACAAATTCGATATTCTAGCTCAGTTAGCCAATACTCCGGCTAGACTATCTATATTTGAGTTGCTTCGCCTTTCCAGAGAAAGCAGAGAGACTTTGAGTGAAGCTTTACTTCAAGCAGATTCATGCTTGGCTCAACTCAAGACTCCTGATAATATACCAGTGTCATGTCCATAATGTCATAGTGTGATGGAAGCAATTCCCAACATCACCTTTACACAAAAAGATATGCTGTTGAAGCATAACAAGCATGATAGGCCTTTGTGCTACACCGAGTATATTGAATCCATTGAAGTTGACAGTATTTACATTGATCCTGGGTCTTCCATTAGCATAATTCTTCAAAGTATGCTAAGACCATTGAGGATTCCTACTAGTGACTTAACTTACACTAGTACCACAATAGTTGGTTTCAACTCTGAAAAGAGCAAACCACTGGGGAAGATTCGTCTGAAGATTCAGATTGGTGATCTTCGAACTATGGCAACATTCTATGTCATTAATTCAGACGTATCCTACAATATCCTTCTTGGAAGACCATGGTTACATGAGCATAACATTGTGCCTTCAACTCTCCACCAATACTTTAAGTACGTGGATTCCCAAGGGGTTATAAAGACTGAGTTTGCTGATATCAATCCTTTCAAGGGTGTAGAAGCCTATTTTTCTGATTCGAGGCTCTACAAACAAGAACATGTAAAGAAAATATCAGACATGGCTGAAGATCGATCATTTGTCGAAGATCAGTCTATTAATGAAGATCCGCCAGAGGAGCAACCTTTGAAGATCATAGTCAAGGGACGAATCCAATCCCAATCTGTTAATGATCAACATCTGATAATCAAGGTTAAAGGAAGAACTCAAACTTCATCTGAGGAATCAACAAATATTTCTGTTAAGAGCCAAGTTCAACCTTTTATGATCAAGGTCAAAGGACGTACTTCTTGTACAAATGATCCAGAACTACCATTGATTGTCAATCTTGGCAAATCTACACAGAAGACGGATAATGGTCTACTGATGATTAATCCGAGACGTAGCAGTCAAATCGTAAATGATGTAAATATTGATCATTCTGTACTTTTTGATATCAATAAAGATTTCCTTTTCGAGTATATGACTGTCAAGTTTATCGAAAGAATGATTTTATCTTCTGATAATCAAAGTCATCGATATAAAGACGACATCGAGCCAGAAGAAACTTTATACATCGATCATAAGGAAAATTCTTTCCCTTCTCATATAGATGTTGGACCTTATGCTCAAAGGTTTCTAACATCTTCTCCCTATCTTCTTCCTGTAGCCGCTTCATCACAAGCTTGTGTAACTTTTAGACGTCACGAAGAATCTTATTTTATGATTCCGTCTGATAAGAAAAACAAGCACCAAATTGTGTTTGGCCTGGCTAGAAATATCCCTGTTGCTCAGACAGATGATCTTAGAGATAAAGATAAAGGAAGAATCCAAATTGACAGATATAGTCAATAATCTCTCAAGATTATTCAAAATATGGGATATGATTTAAAGACTATGCAAGGTCTTAATCAAGGCAAGGGTAGACGATTACCATTATGTGGTGATCCATTTTACCAGAAAACTCGTCACGGGTTGGGATATGATCCGTCCCATATGTTTAATGACGATATTCAAGAAGAATTCTCTTCTAGTTCTTCACAATCATCAGATTCGAAAGAAATCCAATTTATTGAATCTGATACATCTCACCCCTCATATGTTAGAGGAGACTTTATGATGAATCTGAGCAAATATTTTCAGTTAATATGGTTCAAACTGATGGTAAATCAGAACTATTTGAGAATGATCCTTGGGCTCAACAGATGGATACTCAGTGGGAACTCCATTTTGAACAACGACAGCCACCTACAGAGGATTAGGTCATCCAGGATGATGTTGGGGATGGAACTACGTCCAAACCAATATTCATCAGTAAAAATCTTGCTGAAGATGAAAAGGAAGAGTTGATAAAACTTATCAAAGAATATATTAACATCTTTGCATGGAGTTACGAGGATATGCCAGGGTTAGATCCTAAAGTTGCTACTCATAAACTCAATATTCTGCCCAATGTCAAGCCTGTAAAACAACAACAACGGCATTTTAGACCAGATATGATGGATGCAATTGAAGCAGAAGTCAAAAAGTTGATCACATGTGGATTTGTTCGTGAAGAGCAACACCCGGATTGGGTTGCCAATATTGTTCCTGTCATGAAGAAGAACGGAAAAGTTTGAGTTTGTATAGATTATAGAGATCTTAATGCAGCTTGTCCAAAAGACGAATTTCTACTTCCAATTACTGATGTCATGATAGACAATACATATGGTTTTGAACGCATGTCTTTCATGGACGGATTCTCAGGATACAATCAGATCAAGATGCATCCAGAAGATGAGAAGCACACCGCTTTTCGTACACCCCTTGGGGTCTACTGCTATACAGTTATGCCATTTGGTCTTAAAAATGCCGGTGCCACGTATCAACGGGCTATGAGCAACATCTTTCAAGAACATCTATGGAAGATAGTTGAATGCTATGTAGATGATATCGCTGTTAAAAGTCGATTAAAGGATGATCACATTCGAGACTTGAGGATAGTGTTTGAATTAATGCGTCAGCATCAATTGAAAATGAACCCTACTAAGTCTTTCTTAGGGGTTTCCAGTGGCAAATTTTTAGGATTTGTCATTACTTCTCAGGGTATCCATGTTGATCCTGATAAAGTTGAGGCAATTCTTGAAATGCGTCCTCCTCGCAATCTGAAAGACTCCGTGGCTTTCAGGGTCGTATTGCTTATATCAGAAGATTTATATCTAATCTTTCTGGAAGATGTCAACCTTTCTCCCGTCTATTAAAGAAAGGTGTATCTTTTGTTTGGGATGAAGCGTGTCAGAAAGCCTTCAATAACATTAAGCAATACCTTACAAACCTACCTGTTCTGGTACCCCCGGTGGTAGGAAGGCCATTTTTGTTATATGTTCGAGCCTTGGATCATTTACTTGGCGCTCTTCTTGCGCAGAAAAGTGATGTGGGTCATGAGCAAGCAATTTATTATCTGAGCAAAATGATGGTCGGAGCTGAACACAGGTATACTCCTGTAGAAAAGGAATGTCTAGCTTTGGTTTTTGCTATCCAAAAGATAAGATATTATGTGACAGGGCAGACTATTCACGTCATCTCCAGAATAAATCCTATTCGGGTATTGATGAGAAAACCTAGCATTCTCAACTCCAGGTTGGCTACCTGGGCGATGTTGCTTACTCCTTATGACATGGTTTATGTACCTCAGAAATCAATAAATGGTCAAGCATTAGCTGATTTCTTAGCTGCTCACCCTATACCTGAAACATCAAAGCTATATGAAGACATTCCAGATGAAGTCATGGATTGTAATATGACTTCGAAGAATGATATCTGGCAATTTTACTTTGATGGAGCATCACGGGTTGGACCTAAAGGTAATATTGTCTCTGGGGTAGGAATCGTCTCGGTTTCTCCTGACAAAATGGTCATATACCGTGCCTATTCTCTCAATGAGCCATGCTCTAACAATGTAGCAGAATATAATACTTTACTGATTGGTCTTCAAGTCGCAAAACAATTGGATATTGAATTCCTGGAAGCTTATGGAGATTCTCAACTGATTGTTAATCAGGTTAGAGGGACTTATGAAGTCAGAAATCCTGATCTCATCCCTTATCATCAAGTGGTAGTCGAATTGGTCCTTTCATTCAAAGGATTCTTCGTTGAATTCGTACCACGTTATCAGAATGTGGAGGCTGATGCTCTTGCTAGCCTAGCTGCAGACCTAGCTGTTCCAATCCGAAGGCAAAATACAATTACTTTGTTAGATCGAGACTTGTTCTGTGTCAAGAATAATTTGTACATTGAACAAAGTTATACTACAGAGTCAAATTCCCAGCATAAGGATTGGAGAACCCCATTCGTTGATTATGCAGTTCATGGGATTTTGCCTGAAGATCCAAAAGAAGCTGCATCAATCAAAAGACGATCGTTTCAGTTTTATTATGATTCGTCTTTACATATGTTATACCGTCGTTCCTATGATGGACTCTTGTTGCGTTGTCTCTCAGAAAGTGAAGCTAAACAAACACTGCGAGAAGCTCATGATGGTATTTGTGGCGCTCATCAACCAGGTCCTAAATTACAAGACCGCATTCGAAGAATGGGGTATTATTGGCCTTCTATGATAGCAGAAGCTGTAGACTATGCCAGAACATGTAAAGCATGTCAGATTCATGCTGATTTTATTCATCAACCATCTGAATTTCTATATCATATAGCAGCCTCTTGGCCCTTCGAAGCTTGGGGTATGGATGTCATTGGTCCTATTAATCCTCCTTCTATTAAAGGACATCGGTTCATATTAGCTATAACAGATTACTTTTCTAAGTGGGCAGAAGCAGTTCCCCTTACGGAAGTAAAAACATCTAATGTGATCAGCTTCATCAAGCACCATGTCATTTATCGCTTCGGGATTCCTCGACGGATAATTCATGACAATGGTCCACAATTTGCCAGTCAAGCATTTTATCGATTCTGTGACAAGAATCGAATTCAGAATTTGGCTTCTACGGCTTATAATCCAGCTGCTAATAGTTTAGCTGAAGCTTTTAATAAGACAATCATTAAACTTCTCAAAAAGTTTGTCTCTTCTAATAAACGTGATTGGAATGAGAAACTTGGAGAATGTTTATGGGCTTATCGAACAACAGTCCGAACTCCTACTGGTTTTACACCATTCTCATTGGTTTATGGATGCAAAGCTGTCCTCCCATTGGAAATCTAGATCCTTTCTCTACGAATAGCCATTGCTAATGAGCTAACTACAGAGAATAATGATCGCTTATGACTCCAAGAACTTGAAGGATTGGATGAGAAACGTCTTCAAGCACAACAGCACATTGAACTATATCAAGCCCGCATATCTTGAACTTTCAATCGTAAAGTTAAAGAGAGGGTATTCAAAGTTGGCGAACTTGTATTAGCTGTTCGGAGACCGATGGTGATGACTCATAAAAGTAAAAGGAAATTCCAAGCAAAATGGGAAGGCCCTTATGTAATGGAGTCCTTATTTTTCAATGGCGTCTATCGATTATCAATGCCCAATGGAGATCTGCTCATGATGCCAATCAATGGCAAGTTTCTTAAGAAATACTATGTATAAAAAAAGGGGAAGACAGAATGAAAATAAAGCTCCTTTTATTATTTTTGTTCGAAACAAAAGACTAAGGACGAGGGCCACTCCCTTCATTATTGAATACATAGTCGGCCAATGCATAGAAGGCGTCGTTTCCTGAACTCATGAAAAATTTGCAGACAGCCATCCTCGACGCTTCTTCTTCAGGAGTTTTCCCTGGCTCTACTAAGCAAGCAAGGATGTCTTCGGATGGCTTGGGCGTAGAAGAGCTTCCACCTATTTCGGTTGAGCCTGATGAGCCTGATACAGGGGGTTCAACGGGGAATGTCTCAATGATGCCCTCGATTTTTCGGGGGACTTCATTCTTTTGTCGTACATCCTCGGAAGACATTTCCAATAGAGGAGGAGCAATAAGAATGAAATGTTACAAGCAGTTCTCACCTATTTATAAAAGAGGACTGTTGATGAACCGGTCTTTGAAGATTGAGAACAACCTTTCATTCCCAAAAAGACCTGTCCGTTAATTCCATCGGGTTCATTCATTTCAACATAGAATCGAATCAATGTTTTTTTTCTCGAAAAATACGTTGGTTCGTCCATCGTTTTGACCCATATGTTCATGACATCTGTCTTCTTAGTCCCCAGCTACCAAGGTTTGGTTAAGCTGATTTTTTGTCTCCTGGGAAAGGGATTTTATATCTTCTATTTTATCAATTGATTAGAAAGTGGGATTCGCTATTTATCATGTTTCCATGACCTCTGAATAAATATTAAACCTACTTTCTTTTCCTATCTATCACTTCTATTTGACCTCTGCATAGATATTAATCTAATTTTCTTTTGAGTTCATATATACTATTATGTCCATATTACCTCTGATAGTATCATATACTCTAAAACAGAAAATAAGATTTCATTTATCTATCATGTCCATATTTCATCCAGATAGATACAAATCATTGATCATAGAAGAATCATTATTTCCATAAAAAGTCTATTACATTTCTTAGACTTTCTTACAAGTTATAATGGAAATCTATTACATTCTTAGATTTTCATTCTATACACACAACGATAGCCTAATGGAGATCTGCTTCTTCTTTTTTGGATCTTCTTCGTCGAATTCGTTGTTGGTGTCAATTCCTTGCTGTCCAAGCCTTTGTGGCGACAAGAACAGAAGGAATCAAACTCTGGTCTTCTCTCTCAGACGAGAGGAGAACCCAAGAGTATGGCAGCCCGAAGACGTGTCGCTGCCAATACAATTGGTGGATTAGTGGCGGCACCTCAAAGGAGATAGGAATGTATCCAGCATTGGGATACGATTCCTAGTTCTGCCGTGAAAGGAACTCTACTACCCGATTTCTCGGGGTAGAGTTGACTCCACCATCCAACTCTCCGTGTATAAAGGCTCTTCCTACCAACAGAGGAAGACCCTTCTATCTCACGAAGAGTTCTGAGTTGTCTGATTTGCGCGTCAAAAGCGCATGAGCTCCCTGATGTTGATGTCAGAAGAACGCTCCTCACAGCGTCAAAATCGCCAATGCCGGTTCTGGAAAAGCTGTTCAGCCAAACTTCTGCAGAAAACAACAAAGAAGAAGTGTTTTAAAGAAGTATTATCAGATGCGTATTAAAATGCTAACCAAAAACAGATCACAAGGCTTTTTACGCCAGTGCTTCAGCAAGGCTTTTACGCCAGTGATTCAGCAAGGCTTTTTACGCCAGTGCTTCAGTAAGGCTTTTACGCCGGTGATTCAGCAAGGCTTTTATGCCAGTGATTAAGCAAGGCTTTTACGCTAGTGATTCAGCAAGGCTTTTATGCCAGTGCTTCAGCAAGTTTTTTTTTATGCTCGTCAAGAATTTACACTCATGAATAGATGTTTTCAACAAAAAAATTCAAAGACAGATATTTGCTTACGATCGGACTTACCACTTAAGTTGAATGGTTTGGCTCTAATAGTGGTTGAATCCACGTCTAAAGACTGGGCGTACAAAAGAACGCCGTGGGAAAGCTCCGCCATTGTCATTTGTTGGAGAACAACATCACAGAAAGTTATCTTCAGAGGAATGAGTACGAGAATATATGAAACATTCTCGGCTATTTATAAAGGCTGAAGAAACTGTTGGGATGAGTCTATTTCGGAGGAAGATCCTATTTAAAAGCTCTCATAACCACAAGACAGATGCCACGTGTTGGTTTGTTTTTTGGGAATTAACAACTATAGAAACAGTCAAAAGGAGTGCATAAACATGTGCGCATCAATAGATAACGGTTGCGTATCCCAAATTTTATGCTGGCAGATCAAATCTCAACTTTTACGCTTCTGTTCAAAGTGTTTCAAATTTTGGAGATATTTGAAAACTTTGAAGGGGGTCTTGTAGGAGCGTAAAAAGTGCTTCAAAGAAAGAGTCATCTCATTCATAAGTGATCTGCTTTACGCCTAGCAGAGCGGGTAATCTCTTTACGCCCAAGAATAGGCTAATCAATTTACGTCTAAGTAGGCTGATCATTTTACGCTCGGGTCTACACCCATGATTTTACGCCAAGGACAGAGCCGCCACTTTTACGATGGACAAAGCTGTCAAATCTCGCATTTAATGCAAACTCTGACATGGAGATATTAATAATGGCATATATCACAAAGGGATTTGTCTTTACACAGAGACCAATGTTATCGTTTAGTGTGTGGATTGAGCTACTTTACGCTCACACTACGGCTTCTTTTACGCACGAAGATTATACGAGCCTTTACGCTCAACAGTCGACGTGTGCGTAAAGTCTATTTGAGCTGCTTTTACGCTCAAGGTTATTTAATAACCACTTTATGCGGGAAGTCTATGTCAAGGCTATTTTACGCCAAATCTACTGCTTTACGCTCAGAGTATATTGGACTATTTTTACGCCCTATTCTCCTCCACCAGTTTGGAATGTGGTTTGCTTACGTGGCTTTCATGCCACTCTTCTCGAAGAACGTGTATACATGCATCCTATCCTTACTGAAGTGATGGGACACACGTTAACATATGCAGAGGATGGCTTCGATCATGGGTGGCAGTTGTTAGCGTAAAGATGGAACTTTTGCTGAGTTTTTACGCACAAGAGCCCAAGTCTATAAATAGACTTATTTTTTTTTCATAAAAAATGAGAGATGGCTTCGATCATGGGTGGCAGTTGTTAGCGTAAAGATGGAACTTTTGCTGAGTTTTTACGCACGAGAGCCCAAGTCTATAAATAGACTTATTTTTTTTCTCATAAAAAATGAGAGAGATAGACAGGAAGAAGAGAGGGAGACAGGAGAGAATACAGAGATCAGAACTTAGAGATTTTGATTCTCCAGAGCATTCTTCTTCAACTTTTCTTTCAGAACAGAGTGAAGCAAAAGCAGGAAAGCATTCGGCCTCGCCATCAGTGCCCAAGTGCGTCGATACCTTTCTGGTGACTTAGTTCTTCCAGTTGTTCTACTTCAAGCAGTGATCTTCATCATCATCATATGGTCCAAGGAACAAAGTGATCAATTACGAATCAGACTTTCATAGCAATACTTCCCCAGAATCAAACTTGTACTTCTTGTACTTTTTTTCGTTTTATTTTTAAAAGCCAATTCCTTCAAGGCATTTTTTTAAGTGAAACACACAACTTCATAACTCTCGATTAAAATTTGATTAGTTCTTAAGCTTTCATTTCTTGAACCCTTCCTTTTATCTTTTTACTTTTCGTGCCGTTATTAGTCTTCCTAGAAATCATCTAAACCTATTCATAAACATACCTAGATCATGATTCAATGATCGTGCCTACCAAATTGATCGTGCTAAATATGATTTTGATTTGGATCGTCCTTAACGACTTTTGATCGCAACCAGACCATTTGATTATATTTCGATCATGTCAACTCGTATATTTTCTAGATTCTGAGTCTGCGATCGTGCTTAAATAATCTTGCCTAAGCAGTTAAGCGAGTTAATCATGTCAAACAAATTTTTATCGTTCTAAACATGTTTGCTCGTAATTAAACTATTTTGACTATAGTCGTGCCTACATTTCAAACTCTACTATTAGTGCTTAGATTTCATTCCATTGTGATCAGGGCTATTTCGATCATATTCATACACGTGCCAAATTTTAATCATGCTTGGATGACTTGCATGATTAGCCTCGATCGTGACTGCATCTTAGTGTATCTAAGTGATTTAAACAAGTTTAGATTTTGAATGTCGACCATGCCCATACCCAATAGTAGTTAATCGTGCCTAACGACTTTTCTTGTTTGATTAACCCTATTTCGATTATGTCCTTGACCATGACTATACTTTAATCGTGACGCGTGGTATCTTTTCTTAAAAATTTGATTCCATTCACGATCTAACTCCAATTTGATCATTGATTATATTGTTTCCTGATTAGGTTCTTAAATTGTGCCTAACTACATCCTTTGAAACTTCGATGACCAATTTTTTTAAGGTGGGTAGAGCCCATGATTGATGAAGTGTCCTTGAGGTTATTTTTAACTTTTATCGAATTTCTGAAAATAATTAGAGCATATTTCAAGACCGTAGCCAAAGGTTCTAATACCAAACCATACCTATTTATCCTTCCATTACCACCCTAGCCGGTCAATGCTTTCATTATAGAAAATTTTATTTTATTATGAGCATCTTCTTCTTTCTTTCCTCTTCTTTTCATCTATTTTTTCAATATTTTTGTTATCATAATCTTATCATACTTTTTTGCTGATCAATTAACTCCATCTATCTTGGTAGGCCTTAAATTCAATGACGAATTTATTTTTAAGGTGGGTAGATTTATAACCCTTCTTTCCAAAATTTTCTAAATTTTTTATTATTGTATTTAAAGGTGATTTTTGCCGAGACTTCCTAAAGAAATATTTTGTTTGTCGGCTTTCTAAAACTGTTTAAAAATTCATGGTTTAAAGGTACTAACTTATTTTAAATAATTTTCGTATTTTATTCTTGAAATTTTAGAAGATGTTTTGATCATTAATTTAGACTTCCAAATAATTTTATTTTGAAAATGGATTTTAGAATTATAAATATTTTATAGACAAAAGATTTGCCAATTTATTTTCAAATATTATGATTATTTTGAGATAGTATGATAAGCAACTGTTTAAGATTAGAATTTATATGCTTAAATCATTCGGTAACACTTAATGTTATTCTAAAGAATTATGTTGATCGCTTATTGATTTGGGATTGGAATTCTTACAATTTAAATTACTTGGTAATATAATAATATTTTATTTATTATTGCAATCGTTCATAAGTAATGCGATTGGACCAATCCGCATTTGAATTCAATTTGACTGGAATTAAATTTATGTGAAAGTTTATCCATTAGAATTTGAATTATTTGATAACGCTAAGTACCCGTGTAAATTATTATTTGTAATCCTTATATGGATTTCGATTAGATTAAATTCGTATTTGAATTCTATCTAAATTTAAGGGAAGATTATCTATTGGGAATCCTATGTCTTATCTACTTAGGAACTCTCCATATATTTAAGAGGGTCTCGTTTCCTAACTTTCTCGTCTAGCCACAACCATCAACCACATACATCATCCATTGTGCCTGTGCATCGTGTCCGTGTCCTCCAACCATTCCATTGTTCACCCTTTTACATACACATATTCAAACAACCCGACACGCCTGCGACCTCGCCTTCTCCTCTTTGCAAAGCCCCACCATCCCTGCAGTATCTTTCCCGCCATCAACAACTCCAGTGCCCATCAATCGACGACCACCTCCTTGTTGAACCTGACACCCAAGTAGCGCCACCCGTCGCTGCCGAGACCACATCAATGCAACATCCGCCTTGTCGTTTCCTCAACCTTCCCAGCTGAATGACACATGCACCTCCCCACTACCACAACCAGTCGACCAGCGGCGAGCAGCGAGCCAAGCACCTGGCCACCACCACCACCTCCACCGTTGTGACAACTACCACCATTTCCACCATTGTGACAACCACCACCATCGTACACATCCCGACTTCCCCTGTACTCCAGTGCTGCCGAACCCAATCCCCGACCCCACACCACGACCATTGTCGCCTCGCCTTGCAAATCGTCTCCGGTCATACGACCGATCACCATACTAGTGGCAATGCCACAAAGGAGCGAGAAGATAACTCCTCACCTGAGCCGTGCCCACCGTAATATTAATCACTCCGCCTGCATCGGAGATCGACTGCACAGCACGTACCAAATCGTGCCACTCCGCTCGACGAGGCCACAACCTTACCTCTCTCGACGTCGAACCTGTCCCCGACCCGGTGTCGTGCCATAAGTCGGCCGACCCATCTCCAGAGTCATCGTCGTCCTCCTCGTATTTCTCCATGAGCGCTGAACTCCCAGGTGCGACGAAGACTGGGCCACGACCTCTCTCCTCGACCTCGCACTCTAGCGTACGCCGGATCTGGCGACGAACAGCAGCCGAAGCCGCCACGGGAGCGACTCTCATTTGCGGTGAAGCTCCCGCTGCGCCTCACCATC
Source organism: Iris pallida (assembly GCA_029216955.1). Classification (NCBI taxonomy): domain Eukaryota; kingdom Viridiplantae; phylum Streptophyta; class Magnoliopsida; order Asparagales; family Iridaceae; genus Iris; species Iris pallida. The sequence continues at coordinate 116,216 of JANAVB010002645.1, read as the reverse complement.
GGGAACCAGCGCCCGTCTCCTTGCCACCTCGAGCCCCAGATCTGCCGGCCGCAAGCTAGCCCGCGGCCATGATCAGCGACGGTCGGAGCACCGTAGGTGAGCCCTCTCAATTCTCCCCCTTTCGTTCTCTCTCTTCATATTTCCTAGTCTAAACAGCTTGAATTTTATTCCATTGTTTAGTATTTTAATTAATGTTTTATGTACACCAATTGGAACATGTAATATATTATTTCTTTATGCCTAATAAGGAGTGTATTAATGTTATTAACAATTGTTAGGATTAACATATTATTACAGTTATTTTAGTAAAAACTTTTGTTAATATGTAGCTAGCAAATAATCCAACTAGATATCTAACAATATTGATATTCTTAAATATATATATATATATATATATATATATATATATATATATATATATATATATATATATATATTTACTCTTCCAAATTTATATTATAAATATATATATATATATATATATATATATATATATATATATATATATATATATATATATATATATATATATATATTTACTCTTCCAAATTTATATTGTACATAAAGAATTGAATTTAGCCTTAAAAATGAATTACCTAGATTTTGTATTATTTATTTGAAATATTTTACAGTGGGGATATGGTTCTTGAATATAATAAATGTTTTCCAAAATAAAATAATGTGTATATATGTTACTTCTAGCTATATTCAAAATAAACTATGGACTTAGAAGCTAAAATATGATTATACATTTATGGTATTTTAATGTAGCTTTGTAAACTAACGGACATATTTGACAAAATTAGAAATTTAGATCAAAAGTGTATATATTTTGAAGAGTAGTTATCTAAGTAGTTTGACTAATACGAATATAGTTTTCTAGAATTATAATTATTTCTAAAAGTTATATTTAATTATACTTTCTTCAAGTCTCATCTTAACCGTGAGTAGTCATACGTCCCTATTTTATGTGATTCTGACTTCGTCATACCGATCCTAGGCCAATCGGACTATCCCGGACCCAATAGCACGGTATGTTCCATCATTAGAGGCCGTCTTGCACACTTACGACATCCGTGACTATTTTGGACCTAACGGGATTATTGGTTTCACCAGCAAAGGACCACAGGCAAGTGCACTTTCTGATTGCTTTCGATTCATAGTAGTTTCCATTTCATGTTTATACATATGCTCTCCTGCTTGATGACACGTTGTCACACGGATTAGTATCATGGATTGGTTTGTACCTCTTGACTTTTATTTACATGATTACCATGCTTGCGACTTGATTCCATGAGTACTAGCTGGGCGGAGAAATATCTTAGTAGACATGTGAACTACCCAGAAACATCCCCAAAATGTCTATTCTTGTCTGATAGCAGTCGCACAATTCACGTGCGGGGTGCCGGATTTACCCCTTAGCCGTTCACATGTCGAATAAGATTATTTCAAAACACATATATAGTTGTCTTTTACTTGTTTTCCTTGTTTTCTTTACCACTTGCCATGACATCCTAGTTACATGTTTCTCCAGTTGATACATCTTGTTGTGGAGTTACCTACTTGCTTTCTAGACATGCCATGACATCAGTTATTTTCTAGTTTCATTTCACATATGTTATTTTCATGTCTTGTGAATTCTATTTTGTTTTCGCACTGCCGTCGGTTTGTGTGCTTGTTCCTTCCTGACTGGAAATCAACATTTTTCAGGTTAGCTGTGGCTTCTTTAGCATTCGAAGATTCGGGTGTATTTGCAGGCCAAACCTAAAGATTAGATAGTTGTGTCGTAGTTATTTCAAATATGTAAGAATATTGTAATTTTATTTTGAATATAATTCTTGTAAATGCTGTAATCTATTAGAAATGTGAATGAGCAATAAAGTTTATTTTGAATATTTATTTATTGCGGGCTTGATAGCGTTCTACCGCTGACTCTGCGGCGCAGGCTGGCTTGGACACGCACTCGTATCTCGAAAAAAGGGTGCGGGTCGTGATATCCTTCTTGAGAGAATGTGAGGAATGGTTGAGGAAAGAGTGGAATTGAGAGAGAAATCAATGGTGGGAAGGCTCTTCCTTTGGAAAGAACTCTTGAATAGGAAAGTAGAGGCTTGTGATGAATGAAGTGAAATGGAGAGGAGACCCTCTTATGGCCGACCATGTAGTGTTAGGTTAGGACAATTCAAAATGTCTAATATGTCCCTTAAGTTGTCATTTGGCTAAATACATAAAATGTGAAGGGTTGGGCTTATTTTTAACGAAAACCTAATTACTTAATGAACTAATTGGTCATGAATGATTAGTCTAATGGAACTAGTTTAATGACTTGGCTTATGGGCCATGCTTTGCTAATCATTGGACTCTAAATTAGTGTCTAGGCTAACCGGTCCACTAACAATAGTCTAAAATTAGGCTAGCCCCTAACCCAACCAACTAACCTAAATAAATTAAATAGATACACACAATATTCCTAAATAAATATTCACAATATATATTAATTTATAAAATGACAAATTTACCCTTATTTGGAAAATTGGTAGTGACACGTTCTGCCTAGAAATCATATATAATTTGCTGAGTTTGGAGCAACGCGGCCCTGGCACGCATTTTGGTGCAAATCGGGTCCTACGATCTGAGTCAACAGGTCATTTTGAGATCGACTCATCAGAATCCAATTCTGGATATACCTTTGCGTTCATATCATCATTCTGGACTCATTTAAATATAATTTGCTAGATTTAGGAGACTTTGACTCTGGCACGCATTTTCAGGCAAACTTGGCCCTCTAGTTCGGGTCAACGGATTATTTTAGGATCGGCTTATCGGAATCCAATTCTGGATATACCTTGGGATCGTATCATCGTTCTGGACTCGTGAACATATAGTTTGCTAAGTTTAAAGGACTTTTATCCTGGCATATTTTTTAGTGCAAAGTGGGTCCAACGGTAGACCGTATTTTGATCCAAAATTACTATTTTGCCCATGTGTCCAGAATTAGACTTTTGGGTAGTCTATTCTAGCTATGTTCCTTTATTCTGGAAGTTGGTGATGTTTGTTTCAGCATCTAGGGACGTCTGCAGAAGTCCCATTGTTGTTGCTTTTCTTTGGCTTGATGATTTTGCCTGCAGGACATCATCAGATCATTGCATCACCTCCAGACAAGTATACATTGCCAATTTTGATTTATAGTATTTACATGCTTGTTCTCTTATCAGTCGTTCACCTTGGATAAACTGTTACATGATTTTACCTGCTCCCCGTTCAGTCTATTACATGATTATATTTGCTGACACACTAGACATAGTACATAGATTCGTATTGTATGGCATATAGACGACGCATACATGATCATTGATATTACTTGTAGATAGATTTACATGTATATTTGATAGTCTAGTGTTACATGTTAGAGTCAGACTGGACGTGTCGTGAATACGACACGGACAGTAGCCTTAGGTGGAAAGAACAGTTACTAGGTGTAATATCCCATCCCGCTCAGTTCAACTAGAGGAATCGAAACGTAATAGCATTTGGAATTAGCCATGCAACGGCTTGCTCGAAGTCCCGTTCGGTTGAGGCAACTTCTCGCTCAGATGGGTGGATTCAGTGAACTTGTCTCAACTTGGCCTCCACACTAATAATTGGATGTTTTCAATTGCACTGAGTAGATATGCTAATAAAATAGACGAATCTGTATAGCTAAAGGAAATAATCCTGTATTGATTCAAATAAGTATAGAACATGAAATGGTCAAGTTGCTACCTAGATATCATCCCACGATGGCTTTCAAATTGACACTCGGTCCTTTGTTCCGTGGCTTGGGAGAGAGAAAAGTTTGTCTATGTTGCAACTTGGCTATGAACTTAGCGTAGTCATAGGAGTCGAACGATATAAATGCTCGATAAAGCATGCATTGTCCCACCGTCCAATGCTTGGTATAGCCTAATTGTTCCACAGCTCAATGCACGTTTCTACGGTGCAAGTCTTGACATCACCTTTGCTCGCCCTATGGGTTAAGTGTATCATAGGATTTATGGCATAGTCATGGCACTGATAAAGAACATGGTTGTTCAAGTTGAACATGTATACGACCCTACCATATCAAGGCCCATTGTATAGAGTAAGACACATTTATGAGCACTTCAAAGGAAGATGACTTGTGCAAGTTAAGCATGAGGGCTATCAAAATAGTCGTTCCTGAGTTAAGTCAGAAAAATAGTATGGTGACACTGAAAGTCGAAATGATATGGTAACATGGAAGGTTCTTAGGACCTGTAGTCGCCAAAGCAGTCTCTAAACCGTGGAGCTGCATAGAGATGTAAAGAATGAGAAGTAAAGATGAGAAAGAGAAATGATACCGAGAATGGTAAATCAAGTTGAATCTTGCATGGTCATGGACAACTTGTGCACAAGGCGTAGTCTTTCTCGAATGAATCACCGGGGCACTGGGATCATATCGGCCTAGGAGGAAGCAAGATAGCAAAGCAGGATGCTAGATATATCGCATAGGAGATTCGGGGCTTGTATGGGTTAATTATCCTGGATGATCGGCATCTATCCTAGGCGTACCACATAGGAGATTCGGGGCATCCATTGGATGATCACCATCTATCCTAAGCTAAGACCAAGAGAGCTTGACATTGCTAGTGACCCTTCATATAGATGAGTCGGCATAATAGCGGTGATCCGCGTGCATGCCTTAGATTGAGTAAAAAAAAGTGTATACACGGTGTCGGTTAAGTCGAAAGGAGTGTAGGCATGGCACAAATGAGTCAAAAAATATGTGCACAAAATTTGCAACACAAATATGAAGCCTAAGACTTGGCTATAGCAAAGACACGTACTTCGGCATGAGGTGTGGCGTCGTTTGTTGAGTCGTTGACACAAGTCTATTAGTATGCTTTAAGTCGGATTCTAGTAGAAATAGGAAGACCATAAGGCAAGTATGACTGGGTTGCACTATGTTGCGAGGCACGTCCTCGATGTTTGTCACACCAATGGGTTTTATAGCACGGTCTTAAAGTACTTGATAGTATGATCACGTTGGTTGCAAATGAATATGCCAGGAGTCTCTGTCCTAAAATTGATCCTAAGGCAAGAATAGAAAGACAATCAAAAGAATAGTTTGCACAAACTAAAATGAACGTGTTGGTTTTGTATGGGTGGCAAGGAGCTCATAATACCATTATGGTTGTGTACTGACACCCCACCAGTTTTATACGCAAATAGCAGGTACTTGCTCGTCGGGGCGGAGCTCGCTTAGACGCACCGAGGCATGGACTTTCTTGGCGTTTCGAGATGTGCGTCCGCATGGGAGTCTTCATCGATACGGGACACAATATATGGACATCGCCTTCTGAAGCATCCGAAAGTTGCAGCCTTAAGCCTTGTATTGAGAGATGAGAGAGAGAGAGTTGAGTGATTGTATTCAGAAAGATTGTTGTATTGGGAGATTGTAATCTTGTCCATATGCCCCCTTTGTAATTTTGTTGAATATAAATAAAAGTTCTAATTTTTTTGTAACACTTGTGTTCGAATACTTGTGTTTCCTTTAAGATATTCAACTTTTTGCATGGGACTTTTGTGCGATGATCCCGTCGCAAGCTGCTATAATCTTCCGTTATAGAACCCGCCTTGCGTAAGCGCAACCTAGGCTCACACAGCATTACGCCTTAGCGAGGATGATTGCTCCTCCAAAACCGGGGCATGATATTAGGCGTGAGGGCTACTATGCCATATCACTATTTACTTAATACTATACATCCTTATCGAGGGATTCTGTCACCGGAGTTACGTGCCTCTCATATTCACCGTGTGACTCTGTTAACGGAGTTACAACTATATTTATCATGTGACCCTTTTATGACTATATTTACCGTGAGACTTCGTTATGGGAGCTACGGGTAGTACCCCGGCGACTCTGTGTTCGGAGCTACGGATTTTATATTTTGAAATCCCTAGCATTGATAGTTGTCCTCATTTGTATATCACACAGACTAGATGGTTTACCTAGTAGTAGTTTTACTTGATCACCTATTTATTACTTTAATCACATGTCTATTACCTGGATCACATGTCACTACCTATATATGATATTTTTTGTACTTTATATCAGCATGTATATTATGTATCTTGCTACATCCCGCTGAGGACCTGGTTTCCTTCCAGGTTGGTTGAGTAGGTTTGTAGAGTTTCTTGCTGGATTGTTTCTGGTACTCATTTTATTCCAGGTTTTCACTCTTTCGGAGTTATATGTTTCATTTTCAGCTATTTGTATCTGCTTAGTAGCCTAGTATTTATTGACTCATATTATTCTTTTCGAGTCTATTCGGGCAAGTATAATTATTGGACTACAGACTAGTATTTTTATTTTTCTCTTCTTATACTTATGTTATATGGATTGAGATATAGAGTTGATTATAGTGATAGTTACACCATTTTTATAGCTTATATATATTTGAGTCGGACTAGAGTCTGGTTGAATACGTAGCTAGCCATGCCACGTGGCTTGGCCCCGCATATTTTGGGACTGGAGAGTGATATGGTTTTTGTAGTGGCCCATGTAGATCAAGATAAATCGTTACTGTTACGTTACTGTATCAAACGAGCCTCTATTAGGATAATATATTAAGATCTCAATCTGCTGCTGTTATTGGAAACTCCTTTGACTTCTATTATCGCCTTTGAATTTCATATTTGTGCTCAATCATGGCTTCCTTGAGTTCCCATTTATGAACTCTCGCCCTTACCTATCTCAGATGGGCAAACCCTTGTGATTGATCTCAATTTCGATTATATCTTATTATAGATTGTGACTAAGACAGATAACATATTTTATAGGTGATTATTTAGGGTATATAGGGGTTTGGACAGACGTCACCACTAGATGGACCGATAGAAAATGTATGACATTTCTACAAAGATTTAGCTCCTATAGGAAAATCTTTTGATTGAAAGTGAGACCCCTTGACTAAAACATATGGAATTGAATTAGAGGTTTACATATGTATAGATATGTTAGAATAATTTCTAGTAATGATTGAGATGACTACGAATACGAATAGAAGACTACAAAGATCGACTGGGATTAGATAAAGATCGAAAAAGTGCTATCTCTATAATAGAATTACCAAATGATATGACTTGAGAAAAGAATAATTCAACGAGTCATGAATTGGTGATTTGACTTCAGCCTATAAATTATCTAGAAGGTTTTACTTGGGGGGATATAGAAACATATGCTTGGCAGGACTAGGTGATTAGCTAAGGTGGGTAGACTTTTATAGACACTCCACCAAGATATGATAGAGAGTATAGTACGGTACCAGGCTTAGCCCTAAAGAGAAGACTCTAGGACCATGCCACCCTCTGCTTGAGTTAGATAGAGTTCTGGAGAAAAATTATCACAAACCCATACAGGTTGACTAAGAAAAATATGGGAGATTCCTTGGTCATAAAGGTTGAGGTAAGTGAGAATGCAACTTGGAGGAAGACAACTTGAAATAAAGTGCCAACCTAAGGGATAATAATAATTAAAGTTTGAGGATCTTGTGAGGACAAAACAAACTAGTAAAGCAAGATGATCATGACTAAAAATAAACTTTTGGAGTTATATCATACTGAAATCTTGAGGAATTTTCACGTGGAGGATATAGAAATCAGGAATATAAAAAAAATTGATGACGAGGAACCGTCCTAGGAAGATTAGGTATCAGAGAGAAATATGATCTAGGAGTAGGTAAGTCTGAGATAGACTAGTCAACCATCTCCATATTGGTTGAGACAAATCTTGAATGACCTGTTAGAAATCGGGACTAAAAAATTGACAAATGGAGTTAGACTATGATAGAGGTATCTGAAATAAGTATTTACTTAACCCAGCCCCAAACCTTACCTGGCAGATAGGAGTAAAATGGTTAGGCGTGCTTGTAAGAAATGTATAGTTTGCTTATGGTTAGAAGGAGTAGAACATTGATTATGTTGCTAAAAGATTTGACCTATGGCTTGTAAGAGTATGGTATAGAATTTGAGGTATTGATTGAGTTGAGGATTGATTGTACCTTTCTATCTTCGATGGTTAGTCATAGCCAAGGATCTGGAAATAAAGTTAGAAAAGTCGTACCTCAAGAGGCAGATTAGTAAAACCTTCGTCGATGTAAGTTAGATAGAAATCCTTGAGATATTGTAACTGGAATAATTGTATTTGGTTTAAGAGTACGTAGTGAATATACAGGAAGAAAGAATTATAGGAGCACTACCAGGATTAGGTTGAACAATTGAAAAAGAACAATGGTGGAATTGCAGGAAAAGTGCATAAAGAAATTAAAATGTATCAGTTGAGATGAGGGATACGACCGTGATTACCTACGATGACTTGCGAGGACTATAGAAAAAAGTATATCTTAAACAAGACCCTTGAAGTTGAGATTCGAATAAGAAAGATGAGATTATTTCGAAGAAGTAAATTATGCCAATTTTAAGACATATCAAAATGAGGTTAGAAAATTAATTATGATATACCAAAATTTTAGGAAACCAGCACCGTAGGTTATAGACAAACAAATGATCAAGCTTAAGCATTTAGAAAACAAGGAAAAGAAATAAAATGATATAAGATGAGAAGAAAACAAGAATTTTAAGATAAAAAAGTAGAGTATTCTAAAATAGATTGATGAATAGGAACTAGAGTTGAGCAGTACATAGTGGATGATAAATTTTTAAAGATGAAGATGTTTTGTAGATGGAGGAGAACTTAAGAATTAAATATTGTGTTGAATTTTGAGAATCTAGGACATTTGAAGACCTTGACAGATTATATTATGAGCAACTTGATATTGTGTTATTGAGAGTTACCTCTAATGAAGCTAGGCCATAAAATATAGTGTACTAGTGGAAAAGAGATAAGACAGAAGACCTTTAAATAATATTAGTTAGATTCTGGATTAAGATTAGGCCAGCCGTGTTTAAGGAATCATGTGTTATCTTAGAAACCAGATAGATAGGATAAAGCATAGTATGAACTAGTGTGCAATCTCTTCAGCTTGTTTGACTATCAGATTATCCTAAATGACCAGAAGTTGTAGTACAGACTGTGTCGCTATCCCTTTATTCTTTGATCACCTATCCTATGTTCGCAATCATAACTTCGTGATCATTCCAAATATGAGATCGAGAATGATCTTATCCCTTCCCTAATCATGTCATAATCTTAAAATCAAATCCTTGATTTCTATACCTCATTGTGCCTAATATTTGTATTACCATCGGCATCGTTTCTTCCAAATTTCTTGACCAAGTGCCTACCTGGTCGAGCCTTATTTTCGTAAAAATTACTTCATGAACTTATCAAAAAAATTACTGCAACTTTTATGTACGTGATTCTCTCGAACTTGTCTCCTTATTATGCAATTATAAACCCCTCTATGCCACCTCGCTCTAGTTAGGTCCGACCGAGACAATTTCTTCTAACCTGTTGTGTCACGCCCAGTCCCAAAATACACAGAACTAGGTCCTATGACAATGGCCAGCTACGTATCCAAGTGGATTCCAGTCCAAAATTGAATCAGCTGTCCTAGATTGGTGTAACCACCTCTATAACATATTTATATCTCAATCCATAGACAAAATCATTAAGAATGGAAAACATGAGAACCAGTTTGCATCCTAATAATCATATTGCCCGAATAGACTCGAAAGGAATAATAAGAATCTATAAATACTATACTATGAAACGATCAAAACAGCATAAAATACAACATATATACTACAAAAGAAGGAATACTTGTAAAGGGTATATACATGAAATATAACTGGAGCTCATCAAAAATCTAGCAAAGTTCTCTGTAGACCATACGGTTAACCTGGAAGGAAACCAGGTCCTTAGCGGGATGCAACACGGTACATAATATACAGGCCAAGTGTACGACAGTAATGAAATAAATGGATAAAGTAAAGTATGCAGAAAGAAATGGGTGATTCTAACATACCAAACTAAAATAATAATGCAATTTGAGAAACATCACTCGAACAAGCGAGCTTTTATGGTGTACTTCGGAGATCTGGTATGGAATTTTGGTAAATATGATGAATTCGCAGTTCCGGTAAGGAACTGTGGTAACTATGAATCTCCAAAGCTCTGGAAAAGAGGCAACGGTAACAATGTGGGAAGGTAGCCCAAGCATACGGTGTATGTTCTCCCCGCCCATGTGACTTCACGAATTGTATCTACGACATGCTCGGCCATAACCTCTAGCTAGGACATCGAGTCATAATAGAAAAAATAGTACATGTATATCAATGTCATCGTCCTAGAATCAGACACGGACTTGCATATACCAAGACAAGTACGGAATCCATTAGTAATATAGTATCACATGAACATGTCCTAGGGTCTGAGTTTCCCCACAAATAATTATCGTGGTAACGCAAATATGAATATCTAGTATCGATACCCGATGCCGCTAACGTCCATCGGCACCCGAATGTGGTTCGGACACAAAGTACTGAACACGGCCCTAGGTATTTCAAATAACATAAACATAAATAAATATTTGTAACTACCTCGATTTGGGATTTCTATTTTCGAAAAATTTGAGTTATAATTTTTTTCCAAAAATTTAATTTTATTTTTGAAGTCAATGTCATTGTTTTTGAAAATATAAAACCATTTTTGGATTATTTAATTTATTTCTAAGCCCAATTATTGATCATTTAATTATTTAATTTAATTTTGAAATTATTTTATTATTAATTGTAAGCCTACCAAGTTTAGACTTGGATTGTGGGCTAACTACTATAAATGCCTACCAAGCTTGGGCTTTGATCGTGGGTCTATGATTTGGGTTGGAATAGTTAATTGGTTAATTAGTCTTGATTACATATTAGTTACTAGCTATGGTATTAGTTAGTCATTAATTGATTATTAGCTAGAGCAGTTATTATTCTTTACTAATCACCCCCAGATCTATTAGTATTTACATAGGGCTGCCACTAGAGTTGACTTGGAGCACACACTATTTTTTAATATAGATATTGGGGTGTACCCAGTTATTTTATTACATTAATTTTTGACATCACATAGTACTTTGACACCACTGCTCTTCACTGTTTACCCGGCCATCCTCCGTCGATCACCATACGCTGCCCTCGTATGCCGCCAGTGATCTGGCCGGTATTACTTCCCTCCTCTTCTTGTGTTTCCCTATTCCCGACCTTATCCTCCGCTACACCCCCAGTATAGATCTGGTTGAACCGATCTGACCGACCCTGAAAATTTTTTCCCTCCTGTATCGTCTCCCTCGTGATCTACGGTCACTCGACACCACCACCATACATGAATACCACAACCAACCAAACACCATAGTCTACCAAAAAAAACTTCGGCCACCCCGTCAACCATCACCACAAGTCAACAAACACCAATATCAGCCCCAAAGTCAACAATCACTCACCTGAGATCGGACAACTGCGGTGCCTCGCCGTCGCATAATCAGCCGAGCCATCACCTAAGAAGATAAGTAGTGCCGTTTGAGCATCATCTGAATCGCTCGTCGTTGCAAATGAGCCTCGCCATTGGATCTAAACTGCCACCACCGTGAAGATCACCATGTGAAGCTGTCGACCCTATCACCTGAGTTCCCCACCGTTCGTCTTCTTTTTGTCGCCTAGAGCCGAAGCTCACTGCCGAGGCCGAGCCTCCACTAGTGGCTACCCCTCTCTTCCAGATCAACCGACTTTCCACCACTCCATAGCCTCCCTTGTCCCGTTAGATGCACAGATCCGCTGCTACACCTTAGATCCGTGCAAATCAGACGACATTCGTCGACCCCGTCGGACTTTGCCACTCGTAGGCGACCGTGTCCCCGTACTTTGAGCCAGCGCCTCCGTATCAAACCAGGTGTAGAAGCATAAAAAATCTCAGCTGAAGACATCCCTTCGCCAAAGCGCGGAAGATGTAAAAGACTCTGGCTCAGTGATAAAAAGACAAAACAGAAGATATGGAGAGAAGTCCCTTTATTGTCATGTCTACCAAAGTCTAGTACAGACACATCAAGAAAATACATAAGGGACTAATTATGTTTTTCTACAAAGGATCTAGTACAGATTCGACAGAAGCCTAGAGGGGTCTACAAGGGATGCAATCTTCATCGAAGCACAGCCTTCCTTCTTCTTGATATACACGCTGGAAGATTAACTTTTACCGAAGCATGTTCTGATATTCTAGCGGGCGTAGCCTCTCAGAAGTATATCAGTAACTCAGCACTTTGAAGAGGCCAGAGCCTTCAAGCCAGAGGCACAGCCACTTGCCTGTGCCAACCTCAGAAATTAGATGGTGGTAGGGCCCTCCTCCCCTTCTTTTATTCTAGAAGCCAGTGTCTTCACTTTAGAGGCACAGCTATCTGCGTGCACCAATCTCAGACACACAAGGGTATCATGTCCTTTCTTTTGCAGCCAACGCCATCACTGTTCAGAGGTGCAGCTACTTACCTACGTCCGTATGAGGCACATGATGGTGATATGCTCACACCATCTCCATTACTACAGTACAGTTATCTGCTCCAGATCAGAAGCTTAAGTCACTTCTCTACAAGAGACTTGGGAACTCCCATCGCAACCAATGCAAGTCAAGCTGTCGCTCCAAAAGCACAGTAACCTCGCCAACCTGAAGCACAAGCCTACTTGTCGCCTATAGCACAGTGACTCTGGTAGCCCAAAATACAGCTTTGTAAGTTGCTCTATATGTACAGAAATCTCGTCATCATTCGAAGCCAAGTCCACTCGTCGCCTGAAAGTACAGAGGTTCTATCGTCTCCAAAAGCACGGTCTACTCATCACCACAGAATCACAGCAGTACTTAGTCCTCACCAAAGGCACAGGAAGCATGGGTCCACCCCAATTGGTTTGTTTAAACTGCTTTTTGCAGAGAAGATTGGGATTAAATTATGATTGATATCATATCAGGTTGATTTAAATCTTAGATGAGAATCAATTAGACTCCAAATCTAAGATGAAATCATAAGATATACTCGGCTGTATCCGAGCAAGCAAATCGGCATGCGCCACGTGTCACCTCCTTCGGTTATATTTATAACCACCAGTGATCTCGATTGAGGGAAATCTCGATGTTCGCCACATGTCAACGCCGCAGAAGCCTGCACATATAATGACAGCAGATTCTTTCATATCTCAGGAACCCTAATGCACATCGCATATGTGCTTGGTTCTCTATAAATAGAAGGATTTCTTCTTCCACCAAATCGAGATCGATAGAGGAAAATCGACAATCGACAATCTTCAAGGGAGCAGCGATCTCCATCCACGAAGAGTCTGTAGTAACCCTAGAGGGGGGGTGAATAGGGTCAAGCTAACTAATCAAGCACTTAGCACAAGCTAATTGACAATTTAAAAATATAAGTGCAAGAGAATAAGCAATAACAATACCAACACCCGATGTATCCTGGTATCCTCCCTAGAGGCAATCCAGTCCCGGAACTCTCTCCGAATTTAATCCACTATTTGAGCAAATAGTTACACACGAGTTTGGATCTGAAGAACTCGCCAACTTCTTACACGAGAACTTTAATCCGAAGGCCTCTCCGACTTCAACCGAGAGTTTGGATACGAAGACTCTCCAACTTCAACCGAGAGTTTAGATACGAAGACTCTCCAACTTCAGCCGAGAGTTTGGATACGAAGACTCTCCAACTTCAACCTTTCACAATAGGTTTTGATCTTCTTATACAATAAGATGAAGATCTTACTTTTCAACTTAATAACTCTAACACAATTTGTGGATGGCAAATGAAAGCTTTGTAGAGTTGTTTATGGATAGGCTTTGGTGGTTTAGAAATTTTTAGTCTCAAAGCATCAACCTTGAATGAAGGGGTTCAAGGCTATTTATAACCAAAGCTTGAAAAGAAGCCAAAGGTAACTTTTTAGTCACGAACCGGCATACCGCCGGTATGACCCGGCATACCGGCGGTATATCGGTCTGGGATTACAACGGCTAGAAATATAGCCGTTGGGATCATTAATGGCTGGAAATTCGACCGTTGGAATTTCAACGTTTCGGAAGCGGTATACCGTCGGTATGGACCGGTATGCCGTCGGTATGCCGGTTTTGTAAGCAGAAACTTTCTGTGAACGAAAACCGGTATACCGTCGGTATACGTCGGTATACCGTCGGTATGCCGTTTTCCACCAAAAATGATCCTGGGCTTATTTCTGCCCTAGCTTTCGATTTTGCCATCCATTTCTTGTGTTTACAATAATTCCTAAGACTCATTACAGACTCCAGATAAACTTAGGCAGGTGCAGGCTTCTTCAGAGTCTTGAAATGATGATGGCATGGCTTGGCTTCTTCCTTTGATAGATGCTGGCTTTTTTCCTTGGCGGCAGCTGTCCAAAGATGTCATCGTAGTGGTTCAAAAAAATCTTGTGGGATCCATCGTCTTTGGCCCACCATGATTTCTTCATTGCATATGTCCACGTTGATCTTGCTTATTGCTTTTCTGCATGTACATGTTAGACGAACAAAGCAATATACGTAGTAGCAACTATGATAGGTTTAATGCACATTAGGACAATGTTGAGTTTAAGTATAAGTGCTAAGGCGATAGCATAAATGTTAGTGATATCATAATGATTAAACTTAATTGAATGACCGTAATCAAAAACATAGTTTTGATTTTGGCAACCCGATTAAATTTAAGATAGATAAGCTCATATCACTAATATGTAAACCAGTAGGCACATATCACCAAAGGTATAAGTATAAGTAGAAATGCTTTTAGCGATAGTATGAAGATTGGTAATAATGAAGTGCTAAACTTAACATATTAACCATAATAAAAAGCATGATACAATCATTGGGCCAACAGAGTCGACTACCTTCATCCACCTATCAACCAAAGAACCAACCAACCAACCATCTTCAAGGGATCTTCTCCTCCAGACAGCCTCTTGATCGGTGACCCCAGAGTCCCATCAAAGACGCCAGAGAGGCATAGCAAGGTTGATTCGTCGTCAGATCGTCAATGGAGTAAAGGAGCCGCTGCAGTGCTCGATCTCCACCATCATACTTTCCCAGAAACCACTTCTCCATGTACTTAAAATATCTTATTTAGGACTTCCTTCTTTGTACATAGATACCTTATATATTTAATAAAGCAAAAAGTTCGTTCATTTTGTTACGTCAAACAAAATGGCAACTCTGCTGGGGACTACCTTCTCCTCCAACGAGAAGGCGGTGACACAATCTGATGACAACTTACTGGAAGCTTCTCAAGACATGCTGGTCGTACGCTTCGACCAGCAGGCTTTTGAAGATCTCCTCTCTGATAAAAAGTTGAAGACTTCGAAGCGGTTCGTACAACCGAAGAAGACTCGACGTGTCTAGAGGCCTAAGGCGGCTGCAGCCAGCAGCACGATGGCAGGAACTGTGTCTCAGGACCCCTTCAACCTCAAGTCCACAGAGAAGATCTCGGCTGCTACAGCCTTATCACCTCGCCCGATTTTTGTCCCGAGAAAGAATAACGAAGAAGATGGTGGTTCCATGGTTGATCTGACGAAGGAACGATGTCGAAAGAAGCGCACACCGGTCCAACCCCTTACGATGGGAGTATTACCGACAAGGAGATCTGTCTTCGATAAAATTGCTTTCCCTTCAAGTAAACCATCGATGGACACGAAATACTACTCATCCGCTGGGGATACTAGGAAGAGATCCTAGGTGGATAGTACTTTGTACAAGAAGTGTGTGACACCAGCGACAGGCCAGAGGCCTGTATTGATAGAAACATGTACAACCGACGGAAAGTCATACAAGACTGGCTCTCGCGCTACGATGCCTCAACCAGTCGAATCTTCCTTCCACTGGGGTACTCCTGTGTGTAAGCCAAGCCAGGGGTACGTCCTACAGAGAGGGAGCCACACGAGCAGTGTTCCCGCAGGAGCGACAAGAGGCTTCCTCGCCAGACCCGCTCTGACCGTGCTTACATGCAGCTTCCCTGCATGTACAATGGACGTGCCTAAATCAAGGCACTCTTGTACCCAGATTACCATCAACTGTCGTTGTCAGCAGACGGCTGCACCATCGTCGAGCAGGCACTCCGTCTTCCAGAGACTCTACTCCACGCCGACTCCACGTCAGAGGCCTAACAAGAGGTCGGTGAGCCATAGAGAAGATGAGCCCCGCATCGCCATATGCTACGCGGTACAGGGTTCCAGAGATTTCAAGGAGCCCTTCCAGAATCCTCGATCGGTTGCCAAACCGAAGAGGAGGTCAGAGAATAGCAAAGCTAAGGTACCCGATGCAGGTGTATTCCAAGGCACTCGTTCCAAATCTGCATTAGATGCCTTATCAAAAACAAGGGGTAGCCAGCCTCCTACCATGCACAACAACCCTGTGTTCCAATATAATAAGGCACAATACGACACAGATGTCTCCATTAGCACAGCCAGTCACCAGACCTAGGGTAGCAACCATACTGAGTCCGAAGAAGATCACATTCTTACGGTATATCCTCAAGGCAGTGAGACTCAGGCGTCTGAGCCAGAGAGTAAAGGATCTATGGCTCCCTCGAGTCATCCTCACACTCGGTCTGTCTTTATGGCCAACGACAATGAGGAGGACAACAACGAAGCTCTCAGGCGTATCGAAGTCCTCGAGACGAAGTTGAATACGCTGACGGACACCATGAAGACCCTATCTTCGATCATAATCGACCTCAATTGTAGCACGGCCCCCGCTGCCTCTACACATGTACGTGATCCACCATCCAATGACAAATCCAGCATGTTGCCTACTGCCAATCAGGCAGGACCATCCTTGTCTATTCTATCGGTTACAGGCTCCGCAATGCCAACCGAGATACAACAGGCCATCAAGGAGTTGTATGCTCATTATGATGCCAAGGAGACGCAAGAAACACTCTGAAAGATAGGGATCCGGCAGCCATACCCTGCCGAATGGGACAACAACGTCTATCCTCCCAAATACAATCTGCAGATGCTTACACCTTATGAAGGGAAGGGGTCTCTTCGATAATACTTGAGGTACTTTGCCCCAGTAACGGGGCACCTGCCAAAGGATGGCGCCCTCCTGTCCTACATATTCATAGGAGTCCTGCAGGGGGTAGCCTATGAGTGGTTCTACAGTCTTTCGAACGACTGCATCTCGTCATTTGAAGACCCGAAGACTCGATTCGTGGACCGATTCTACGAAGGAGGCATGGATATGACCATGTCGACCCTTATGGAAATTGTCCAGAGGAAGAAAGAACCTGTTCGCACATACATCGAGCGCTTCCGCCAGGCAGCCCTCATATTACCACCCGGCATGCCCGAGCCCATGCTTATGGACTCCTGCCGCAAGAACATGCTGCCCGCTATAAAATTGTGGCACAGTACTCCTTGCATAGAGTGGACGCATTTCATTACAGAGGCGGATGCCACACAAAGGAATGCCCAGGACGCGCAGCTCCTAGGGTTACACTTTTCTGCGTCCGAAGACAAGGGGATACGCTCGTACAGCAAACCCTAAAGACGAAAAAGGCAAGCAAGGTGTCACTACCATATTTTAGCTTGAGGGTAATTTGGTCATTTTGGTTTTTGTGAATTATTTTATTGTTTATTGTATTGGTGTTTTGATTTTTGACTTTTGCTAGTTGTCACTTTAGAGACTAGCCTAGAGTTTGACTTTGACTTTAGTGACTTAGTTAGCATGGTGTGGGACCCTAATGTAACTTAAATTGGTCTTAGTTGACTTGAGTGTGGCTAGGGTTCATTAGAGGATTGGGAGAGTTCATTTTAGTTTGAAGGTAATTTGGTCACTTTGGTTTTTGTGAATTATTTTATTATTTATTGCATTGGTGTTATGATTTTTGACTTTTGCTAGTTGTGACTTTAGAGACTAGTTTAGAGTTTGACTTTGACTTTAGTGACTTAGTTAGTATGGTGTGGGACCCTAATGTAACTTATGTTGGTCTTAGTTGACTTGAGTGTGGCTAGGGTTCATGAGAGGATTAGGAGAGTTTTGTATTTGGACTTATATCTAAGGGGTTGAGCTAGCTAGCTTATGAACTTGGCTCAAAGCCCATTTACATGAAACCCTAACCCTAATCCCCTACATGGCCGTCCACCACATCCCAATTATAACCTAATTTCAGCCTATATAATGTCTCTTTGTCACGACCCGATCCCAATTTCTTGGGTCGACTCGGATCATGCCCAGCCTACACCGTTGTTGAGACGGCGGCAGTAAGCTGTAATCCATATGCAGGTACAATCAACAACAATTGATACTAATAATTGCCACAACATTTATTTAAAAGATAAAATAAAACTTGTTCATTACAAAGCTTGTCCACAATTTTAACATAACATTAAAAAGATAAACTAAAACTCCTACTAAGCGGAAGTGTCATCATCATCATCAGGAACCTCCTCTGGGAGCACAGCAGGGTACAGCTCCGGGTCATAGTAAGTATTAATCAGAAGCTCGGATTCATCAATAGAACCTATTGGGGGTGGGGTATCCAGTCAGGAAAGGAGCAAGTACAATTATGAAAATAACAATTTGCATAATGATTAGAAACTTGCAATATTAAATAATTTCGAAACAACAATTTTCAATTATGAAGTAAACAATGTGATTGAGTATGCAGTATCTATGATCGGTTTAGGATGATTCAATTGTATCCTATTGATACGGTCCGGCCTAACCCCGTGTAAAAAGGGGTAAGCTCGCACATTCATTAACTATTGGGCTTTGATCATAGATAACTACGCTACTCCCCATTATCCCGATGCAATGATTCAATATGTAACTCTAGGAGAGAGTACGTGTAACAATTGTGTATTTAACATGCAAAATTCTAATATTAATTAAACTATAATTAACCACAACCGTACTTGCCTTGGATTATGACTGGAAAAAGGATTGTTGATGGAGACTAGTACCGTCCTTGAAATCCTACAATTGAGAATCCTGACTCAGCATCAGAAAATTGAACCATTCTAAGTGTGCTAGTTACAATCTCTAGAATTGGTCCTAGTCCAGTTTTATGTTGTTACTAAATTACACGCTTATCGAGATAGTTTCTATAAATCAATTTGCGAAGGAACTAAATCATGTTAACATTTATTTGAGAAAATTCGTTTCTTTCCGACTGTTTCGCAAAACTTGTATTTTTTTGTAGTATATATATAAAATTTAGGTTTTTCTTTTAATGAGAAAGTTGTGAATTTGTTGAATTACAAACTTGTACTTTTCCTAGTTATTTATTGTGAGAAAATTATTTTAATTTCTATAATAAAATAAATATTTATTTATTGTTTTACGTGTTTTACGTCAACCAATAAACCAGAAAACAAATAAATAAAAATACTAAGCTATTACAAACTTTACACACCAACAAGAATGAATGGACTTATGCCTTTACAGACCATTTACATAAATTTAAATAAGAGAAAACATTTGGTTAGTCTTTATAAATTATCCTACAACTAATAAATTAAATTAAATTGATTTCGAGTCTCAGACTCTGGTCCAAACTTCATTTTCAACTGCTCTGCCTCAACGTCCGGTCGAACCGGTGCGTTTGTATTGCGTTGGGGCCCAGTGACCGTTAAGGTCGTCGCCCAAAAATATTTAATCCGAAAAATCATTTTAAAAATCATTTAATAAATTTCCCAAAAAATTTCGGCAGCACTCCCTCTATTTTCGGTCAACCCAAAAACTGGGAGTGCTTCCGTTAACCTGCAAATTAATTCCAAACCCGATATTTATATAACCATCCATATAGAATATTTTCCCGAAAATTCTAGAATTTCGAATTCAAGTCGGAAATCCGATTTCACAACAGAACCCAAATGAATCCAATAAACCATTCTGAAATATTCACCCAAACTAAGAAGACATCCAAGAATCAACCAGAAACCATTCTCAAACCACAGAACTAGAATTGAACTCAACAAAACCGAATTCTTGGGTATAAATTAAGAATTAAAATTGTAATCTCCAGAACACTTCCGAGATATTATCGAAAATCCGAGAAATTTTTCCAAAGCACAGAACTCTTCCGGAAAGTTTCTCGGAAACCCCAAGAATTCTCAGAACATTGTTCTGTCAGGAATATCCAGCAAAAACAGTTCCGACAATTTTCGGAAAAATAGCAACGTAACTTTTACGTTGCCGAAATCCGAAATCCCGAAGGATTCGGGGACCAGAAATTCATCATCGACAAATATAGAATATTGGGTCAGAGTGTACCAAAACCGAAATTGAAGCTCGGAACGGGAACGGGTCAGCACTGAAAACGGACGGGGCAGTAACCGGCGGTCAGCGGGTCGCCGGAGGGTCGGGCGCCGGCCAGGGAGCGGCGACAGGGCGCGGGCGACGGTGACGCGGGGACGCGCGGGTCGGCGGGAGGCCCGGGATCGGGTGTCGGGCCACGGAAAGCGGCGCCGGGGAGGTGCGCCGAGTAGGGGACGGCCCGGGAACTCCGAAAAAGGGGTGGATCGGCTCAAGTTCGCCGGAAAAGTACTAGGAATTTCTCAGAAACTGGGGAAATGGTGGTGTAGGGAAGAATGGTTGAGATGAAGGGTTTATATAGGAAAATAAAGTTGGAAGTTACCAACTTTAGGGAGGGGAGGAGTCCCCCAGCCTTTATGGCCGGCCGGCGTGGAGGGAGGCAGTGAGTCGAGCGTTGGGGAGAGGAAGAAGAAGAGTTCTTCCGTTAAGAAAAATCAACAGAGAACCCAACTCTCCAACATAAAGGAAAGTTATTCCTTTAGCTAAGACACAAACCATTATGAATGAATGGTTCAGCAAACATTGGTTTCAACTAATGTATTATTAGTTGTGATCTAAAGGTTAACTATGGCTCTAAAATAAATGAGCCAATAAAATTATTAATTTTAAGACTTTGGGCCAAACATAAATTCATTTTTTTTTAAAAATATAATGTATATTTTATAATTCAATAATTTTGTTTAAAAATTTATTTTTGAGTACAAATCAGGTTCGGGTCTGGTTAACACTCAAAAATCCAAGTTTAGATTTTTCAGAAATTAATTTACACTAAATTGATTGTTTAACTATTAATTAATAACTTTTAAAAAAATAATTCTACACTTTTATTAATTATCAATATTAACAAATTATCTAACATTATTCTAAAAATTTAATTTAGCAATAAAAAAAATTTAGAGAAAAATGCAATTTAAAATTATGGGTTTCACACTCTTCATAACCACTTGCCTCTTTTTGAAATTCTCCTTTAGGAAACCCTAATTTCTTCTCCCTTTCATCATTCCTCCACCAAATTGATCCCAATCTTTTGCATTTGATTCCAAATCTGGAGTAGAAGAAGAAGACTAGCTGGCAAGGAGGAGAGCACATTGGGACATTGCTTGAGGAAGGTGACTTCACTATTTGGGACTTTTTCTTAGAGATTGGATCTCTATAGGTAATCCCTACAAATCACCTTAAAATCCTGATTTAATTCCATAGATGCATCCATCTAGGTGTCCCCTAGCTGTAGGAAAAGTTTGGTGGAAATTCGTGTTGATTTGGTGTCTGTATCAGACATGTATCAGTGTAGGCTTATAGGTGTTTGATGAAATGCCTCAATGGCAATTTTATTGCTATTTTTGAAATCTTTTTTAACAAACTTATAGAGCTACATGTGCTCTTGGATTTCGTGCATGACTAAGTCGACCATTGGCTCGTGTCGTATCGAATGAGGGGCTGGACACGCCGTACAGACCATGCGAGCAGTGTCCTGCTACCCGACAGCAAGTTCTCCGTGTCTGTGTCACTTGGACACGTGACACTTGATAAGTGCCTTGGGGCAGTAAGTGACACGTTAGCCCCCAAGTGGCGAGTCGATTCGTATCGTGTCGACATCATATTTGTGAGTGCACTGATTTTATGTATACTGTGCAATAGCCGTGTCTAGGCTCTGATATACGTGTCGTACAGAGCGTAGACACGCCATGGACACGAAGTGTCGTGTCTAGAGTATAGCCCTATGTGTGGGCAATACGTGGACACAACCACGTGACTTTACATGAATCGTGTTGTGTCCACGAGCTTATAGACTTGCCGCACGAGCCTGTTCAGTGGCCGTGTGTTGGCGAGTGCTCGTGAGTGTTTGGACACATCGTGTCCTATTGTGTGGACACCATACGACTCGAGGGACACACTGATATATACAAGAGTATTTATCAACTATTAATTTGGAATTTTTACTTGATTTTGTGTTGGATTTGGATTTTTCCCCAATGTTACTGATACGCGTATAGTAACTTGTTTCCTCGGATTTCGAATGTGTGTATTTAATTTCAAATGTAATTTAAATGTTATATATATGTGACATCAACTCTGGTTATTTGATTTTGTGTTGGGGTTCAATATGGAGCTCGATTGCTGTGTGGGTGAGGATGCATGGGTTAACTGATACCAGGTTTTGTATATTCGGGAATGAAGGGTTATGCATATATGTGTGATGAATTGAATGAGAGTTACATGGTATTTTCCTGAGATTTTAAATCATTTCACTGTTGTATACAAAACCAGACATTAAACTCTTCCCTACCATGTTCTGTACACACTATACACTAGCGTACATGATACTACACACACAAGGTACTTGATGCCTTGACTGAACCCGAAAACACTATGAAACTAACACACACACACTCCCTAACCCACTGACCACACAGTTGAACACACACACTCACTGATACACTCATAACCTGATTTCACACATATCCTATCACCCTCACAACTGTACACACACACATACACATCCTATCACACTATGAAACTGTATACACACACACTCTAATTACTGTCACACATAATACCCCTATACAAACTACATATGTATGCCAACAACCACTCATACACACTTTCTACTACTCTATAACCTGTTCACATACACACACATACACCCCTTGACACCATGTATCCTTAACCCTTGGATGTAACCCCAATACACACACACACATGCCACTCACTGACACACCATGAAACTACACACACACACACTACCCAGGTATGCCTATACACACACCTCCTAACTTGCAGTCCACACACGCACACCATATCACTATCCACTACAATGTTGACACACACACTCACCCTATTTATATATGTATACCATGTTGTGCCTTGCTTGTGTAATTGGGCACTAGCCTATATGAATACATATATATATATATATTTTTTTTATATGAATACATATATATATATATATATATATATATATATGATATATGATATATATATATGAATCCGCGCTCTGGCGATCGCCTAAAACCCTAGCCGCTCCCATCTTTGTCCACGACTCCGGCTTGGCCTCTGGCCGGGCCGACGTCCTCTGCCTGTGGAGACACCCGCTCCATCGGCGTCATGGCTAAGACGTTCGCCGAGGCGGTGGCGGGGACCCCTCCTCCGCCAACCCCTGCCATTCCGATCCGTGCTCCTTCGTTCTCGCGAGGGATCCCGGTGATCTCCTTCTCCGAGGAGGAGGAGACTATTCTTGCGGATCCGTTCCACTTCGCCCTGATCAAAAAGTTCTCCCACTCACGTCCTTCCATAGATGTGATCAGGAAGGCCTTCCTCAACTTCAAGTTCACGGGTCTGTAGAAGCATGGAATTTCACAACCAGAAAGCCCATGCGCCAGACACTACATGCGCCAGAACTCAGACGAAGAACTTCACAGCAAGATCAATAAAGATAGACATTCGAAAGAAGACTTTTATATACAGAAGTCTATTACATGTCTAAGAAAAGGTTGTACAAAGGAGAATTTCTACAAAGGAAAGATCCTAAGTCTACAGCCAGCGGCTACCACGCGCCTCCAGATAAGCGCAGCAGCCACCATGCGCCACCAGTGAGGCACAGCAGACATCATGCGCCTCCAACCAGGCGCATCCTGCCATCTCTTCAGCAGCTCAGTTATGTGCATCCAGCCCAGCTATGTGCATCCCTTCGTCCAAATTCTTCCAGCCAGGCTCACCTGGCCGAGCAGAGCCCAGTTATGCGCCGCTCTTCCAGCCAGGATCCACAAAGCATTTAACCCTCTGGCTGGAACCAAGGAAGAGAGGAGCACGGCAAAGCTGTGGCCAGGGGAGGCGTCGAAAGAGCCTCCAAAGACCAAGGAAGACCGTGATCGAAATCATGGCACAAGGAGCTTTCAACACAATCAAAGTGGGCGGCACCCACTTTGAAGGAAGAGAGAACCTAGCACCGCCATTCCGATCTACGGCTCTTCCGGAACAACGGAGACGAGGCCCGAACATCCTTATCTTTGGATGCAACAGGCACCTTCCGCCTGCCTCAGAAGCCCTCGACTCCGTCTTTTGGATGTAACAGTCACCTTCAAGTGCATCGAAGACAACACGACGTCTCATCTTCACCCTCGGGAGCACTTCGTCAACAGAATGTACCCGCATGTTCAAGTTCATATTGGAAGTACGTGAGGGAATGAGAAGCAAACCTTCTCTCCATGCCACTATTTATAGGCCGGGCAGATCAAACCCACGCGCCAAGTGGATGGCCCTCCGAATTCCGTGCAATGAATTTACATTAAATGGATGAACCGGACGCCTCGAATTCAGCCAAACGGCTATTCATAGCACTCAAAGAACGAGACAGCCGCATCATTAAAAGACATGTTCGATGCGCCAGCCAGACAGCGCATCACACGGACGCGCCCTTCGGCATCAGGCGCATCACACAGACGCGCCCTACAGTACTCGGCACATTACAGAGGGTGCACCCCCACACATCTCTATACCGAGTGGAACGCCAACTGACGCGCCCACTCAGCTGTCCATCGAACGTCACCAACATTAAATGCTGAACTGACAGAGTTGGCAGCACGCCTCCCAAAGTCTGAACAGTCGACAGCTTTTTCAGAAAACGAAGCGTCGACAACGTCAGCATCATCATGACTTTATTTCGACGGCTACTGCCACGTGGCCACTCAACCAACAGCATGCGCCTCTACGGCCATGCGTCCAAACCAGCATGCGCCTCAGACTCTTCACTGATCCCGAAAGACAGAAGGAGAGTCTCCAGTTGAAGCTTTGCATGCGCCTCAAAAGCCATGCGCCCCAGACTGATCTCTGATCCCGAAAGACAGAAGGAAGGTCACCTTCATGCGCCCCAAAAGCCATGCGCCCTAAATGATTTGTAACTCCTAAAGGTTATGAACCGCAGCCTCCTCCTGCGCCCAGATCCAAGGCGCAGCTCACCAGATCACTGCCCCCCCCCCCAAATCCGAGATCTTCGAGCCATGAGTCGACGACACGTGTCCTTTGACTCAACTCATCCAAGATTTCAGCAACGGAAAGATCTTCTCTCTGCTACGTGCCAGCTCACAACAGCAGTATGAAGAGTTCTCCCCCTCGATCAGGGCGCAGCATCCATGCGCCTCCATCAGCAACCTCCACGTGGCGTCCCCACACCGGCGCATCCTACATGCGCGCATGAGCAGCCAGCCTGCAAAACTATAAATAGAAGGATCATCTCCTTCACACACACGGAGGAGACTCAAAGAGGCTGACAAAAAGACAGGAGACTCACAACACAGAGAGAATCCACAACAGAGAATCACCAGAGAGGCAGTTCTAGACACTCAACGTCTTCCTCCTCTCAGCAAGCTCCAGCACCCAGAGCAATCAACACCTTCAGAGAACCGATAACCGTCGTCAGCCGGTCAACGGAGTCAACGCATTACCACTCGCTCCATTGGCACTAAGGACCCAGCTTAAACAAAAGTGTACTCCTAGGACTACATCTAAGTCCTACATTGTAACACTGTTCTGTTTGTATTAAAATTTCAATCAAAACAATTTTAATGGCAAACAAGCTGGCGACTCTGCTGGGGACTTCTTTCTCCTCTACCGAGAAAGTCGTATCACAGGCCGACGACGTGAAGGTGGGCTCCTCCCACAAGACGCTGGTAGTGCGCCTCAATCAACAGGCGTACGAGGAGTTCATTTCTGAAGGAAGTACGAGTCCTTCGAAGCGGCTGTCGAAGCCGAAGAAGACCCGCGCAGTCTGGGTGCGCAAAGTCAACGCCTCGGGCACCACCGTTGAAGGGGATGCGCCCGTCCAGCCTTCCCTTCTTGCTGACGTCCTCAGCAGTCAAGGTGCGCCCGCTGATGCAGCGCATCTCTCGGGGAAGCGTGCGGCTGACCACGTTCCCCAGCCATCTTCCTCTCAGGCGAGGAAGATACGTCGACGGAGCAGGGGCGCAGCCAATGCCCCGCGCATCACTTCTGATGCGCCACAAAGAGCCTCTGTCTTTGACAGACTCACTCGCTGTAATGGCGAGGAGAATTTGGATGCTGAGTACTATGCGCCCCAGCGGGCTGGTACGAAGAAATCCAAGACGGCACGGGCCATGCGCCACAAACGTGCTATGCCAGCAGCCGGCCAGAGACACGCGCTTACAATCACGCGTGCTGCCGATGGCAAGCTGTACAAGGTTGACTCAAGTGCTTCTGCACCAACAACGAGTCGACCTTCAAAGTCCTCATCTCGCTTGGGCGCATTCACTGCGTGCACAACCAAGCCGAGAGAGGCAAACTCAGTGGTCTTGAACTCCCGCGCCTCCTCTGGTTGTGCGTTTGAGGTCCGTTCAAGTCACTTCAAATGCTGTGGTTCCCCCACTACTGATCGTGATGCCTGCTTGGTATTAGATCAGGGGGCGCAGCACTCACCCGACCACCCCGGCGCTTGGCCCTGCCATGCGCCTGAGAGGGGTGTGAGGGTAGCACTCTCCTCCAACGACCTGCGCAACGTGATCACTCACAAGCGTCGGTCAGGAGAGTTGACCAACAAGCACAATGCGCCTCTCACGGGGCACACTTGTGCAGTGGTCACCATCAACTGCTGTTGCAAGACGGCAGTACCGCCAAAGCAGTCGGTCTTCCAACGGCTACAGTCATCGACACCCCTCCGACATCGCCTTGGGACGAAGGTGTCAGCAGAAGAGGAGCTAAAGGTTGCTTCATGCAACGTGATCTCCAACTCCTCATCTGTCCGGAAGACGACTGCCAATTCCTCGTCTTCATCCAAAAGCCAGCCGAGGAAAACCAAGGCAGCTGTCTCGACCTCTGGAGTGTTCGAAGGCACTCGGTCGAGGAAGAAGTTCTTGGAGGAAGCTGGGGGTAGCCAGACCCTTGTCGAGCCTCCTTCCGAAGACGAAGATGTCCAAAGCACAGCTGCGGCGGATCTTCATCAAGGCGAAGATGGCCTCCCTGAAGCCCCTCAAAATGACGATGTCCTCCAGGACACCGCCGGGGGTAGTGCTAGAAACGAAGAGGCCCTTCAAGACAGAGCTGAGGGCAGTCAGGCCCTTGCAGATGCGCCTGTCGAAGACGAACTCCAGAATGTGGTTGGGGGTGGCCAAACACCAGGAGAAGTGACTCCCCCACATGAGAGCGAGGCTGAGAGCGAAGCCTCAACTAATCTATCCACTTCCGGCCGTGTCATGACAGTATACATGACCGGGGGTGATCTTGAGACTGATGCGCCGCCACAGGACATTGTCCAGCGCATAGACTCGCTAGAGGGAGGACTCAAAACCCTCTCTGCCTCAATACAAGCACTGACTCAAGCAGTGTTTGAGATGCGGTCGGCCTTGATCAGGACACCTTCAAATGGTCCCGACCCAGGAGCCAATGGAGAGTCGAGTGTGCCCCTCCAACGGACACCCTCAGACACAGAAGCACCCCGGACGTCGGAGCCCTCAAACGCTCCACTCCAGGTGGTACCTCCTTCCCCGACTCCTAGCTCCACGGAGGACGTGGTCGAAATGATCAAAGATCTGCGGGAGCGCTTCGAGTCCAAGAACAGGCAGGAGGAACGCCAGAAGATGGGCATTCCCCAGCCTTATCCCCTTGAGTGGAACAAGGTGGTTTATCCCCCAAAGTATAAACCACAAACACTCACGCCGTATGACGGGAAAGACTCTCCACGACGATACCTGACGTACTTCCAGTCGCAGACAGGGCATCTTCCGAAGGAGGACGCGCTCCTCACCAGCATCTTTGTTGGGGCCCTGAAAGGGGTGGCGTATGACTGGTATTGCAGTCTTCCCGATAATTCCATATCGTCCTTCGACGACCTGACACGCCTCTTCCTCGACCGCTTCTACGACGGTGGAAAGGACATGACGATGGCGTCTCTCATTGAGATATGCCAGAAGGACAAGGAAACGGTTCGGGCATTCATCGAACGCTTCCGTCAGGCCTACTTCAGGCTACCTCCAGGCATGCCAGAGCATGAGCTTCTCTCCGCTTGCAGTATGAACATGCTGCCTGCAGTAAAGCTCTGGCTTAACTCTACTCCCCCTTCCGACTGGAGCTCCCTAATCATCGAAGCTGAAGCTGCAGAGAAGAAGGCGGCCAATGCACGTCTTCTGGGTGTTAGCTTTCCCGCCTTTGACGATAAGGGGAAAAAGTCCGCAATCAACAACTCCGGACGAGAAACAAAGGGGAAACAGGCATTGACTGTTAATGCCTCGAAGGGCGCATCTGCGCCTACTCAAAAGCCTCCACTGGCACCGAGACCCAAGGAGGTTTATTCATTCAATGATGACGACACCCTGCAACTCTTTGAGATACTGAAACAGGGTGACAAGATCAAGCTTCCGGACCCGAAGCGGCCCGATGAAGTCGGAAAAGTGGACAACCCGAGGTACTGTCACTACCATCGGTTTGTCGGACACCCGACCAAGGACTGCTACGTCCTCAAAAATTACATCCAATGCATGATCAATGCGGATGTAATCTCCGTCGACTACGAAGAGAAGACGGTGTCAGCTAATGTGGTGTCACTTCAGTTCGGCACCTTGCCGCCGACTACCACACAAGATGGCGTCGTCCCCATCCCTAAGGCGACAATAGAGGTGGTGAACTTGCCACCCACCCGTGACAATGTGAGTGGACTTGTCCCACTCACCACATCTCGAGGAGAGGTCCTCTGGGTTCACCCCGACCTCGTCTCCGAGGTAACTCAACCGGAGGTACGCCCTACCTCCAAAGCAAAAGGCAGGAAGAACAAGTCTTGTCGCACGGTCTCTTTTTCAACGGAAGAGGCGCTTCCTGTGCAGACGCGTGCACAACAGAACTCCCAGCCCGGTGAAGCTGCCGCCGAAGTGGTGCCTCCTGGCACCATCCCTGAGGAGGGTCCATCCAAACCCTCAGCAGCCAATAAACAAAAGCAAGTGGAGGCCCGTTTCGACAGACCTCTGTGGAAAGAAAATGCTTCGGGGCTAGCCAAGCCCCACAATTTTGACATTCTGGCACAACTGGCCAGTACTCCTGCACGCTTGTCTTTGTTCGAGCTCCTGCGTCTCTCCAAGGACTCCCGAGAAGCTCTCTGCGAAGCTCTGAAGGATGCCGAATTCTTTCTCAGTCAAATCAAGCAGCCCGAAGACCTCCCAACTACTTGTGCACACTGTCATTGTGCGGATGAAGTTATCCCAAACATAACTTTCACCCAACAAGACATGCTGCTCAAGCATCACCGACATAACCGACCGTTGTATTACACAGGGTACATCGGTTCGGTAAAGGTGAGCAGGATTCAGATCGATCCGGGGTCTTCCCTAAGCATCATTCCAAAGGCGCTGCTATCAAAGCTGGGGATCCCAATGTACCGGCTGGCGCCCTCCAATACGACCATCAGTGGCTTCAACGTTAGCAAGAGCGAGCCACTGGGCAAGATCCGGCTGAAGTGTCACATCGGCAGCCTCAAAACTGAGGTGACTTGTTATGTGGTGGATGCCGAGGTCAACTACAACATCTTACTCGGACGACCATGGTTACATGAGTACATGGTGGTGCCCTCCACGCTCCACCAATGCATGAAATATGTATCCACCAACGGCGTCATCCGGACGGAGTTTGCAGATATCGATCCCTTCAAAGGGATTGAGGCCTACTTCACCGATTCTGACTTGTACAAGCCACTTGACGAGGAGGAAGCCAACGACGCCGATGATGAAGCAGAGACGGCAACAGAGCCGGACTTGGAGCCCGAAATGACTCCCGACGCCCCCCTTGAAAATCCGATTGAAGGGCAAGCCTCCCCAGAAGGCGCCTCCAATGAGCATCAAGCTATCAGGGAAAGCACCAACTCACGAAGCTCCCCTGAAGATACGCCTCAAGGGAAAGCCACCTCAAACAGCGGCTCCCCTGGTGGTAAAATTACAAGGGAAGGCGCCACTCATCGGAGGCGCAACCGAGGCACCATCATCATTAACTGAGAAGAGCATGCGCCCGAACAGGCATACGCCCAGAAATCATGCGCCCTGACCTCCATGCTTCTTATTCAAAGTATTCCAAAACTTATTCAAAAGTTTTGAAAACTTTGAAGGGGGTCTTGTAGAAGTATGGAATTTCACAACCAGAAAGCCCATACGCCAGACACTACATGCGCCAGAACTCAGACGAAGAACTTCACAGCAAGATCAATAAAGATAGACATTCGAAAGAAGACTTTTATATACAGAAGTCTATTACATGTCTAAGAAAAGGTTGTACAAAGGAGAATTTCTACAAAGGAAAGATCCTAAGTCTACAGCCAGCGGCTACCACGCGCCTCCAGATAAGCGCAGCAGCCACCATGCGCCACCAGTGAGGCGCAGCAGACATCATGCGCCTCCAACCAGGCGCATCCCACCATCTCTTCAGCAGCTCAGTTATGTGCATCCAGCCCAGCTATGTGCATCCCTTCAGCCAAATTCTTCCAGCCAGGCTCACCTGGCCGAGCAGAGCCCAGTTATGCGCCGCTCTTCCAGCCAGGATCCACAAAGCATTTAACCCTCTGGCTGGAACCAAGGAAGAGAGGAGCACGGCAAAGCTGTGGCCAGGGGAGGCTTTGAAAGAGCCTCCAAAGACCAAGGAAGACCGTGATCGAAATTATGGCACAAGGAGCTTTCAACACAATCAAAGTGGGCGGCACCCACTTTGAAGGAAGAGAGAACCTAGCACCGCCATTCCGATCTACGGCTCTTCCGGAACAACGGAGACGAGGCCCGAACATCCTTATCTTTGGATGCAACAGGCACCTTCCGCCTGCCTCAGAAGCCCTCGACTCCGTCTTTTGGATGTAACAGTCACCTTCAAGTGCATCGAAGACAACACGACGTCTCATCTTCACCCTCGGGAGCACTTCGTCAACAGAATGCACCCGCATGTTCAAGTTCATATTGGAAGTACGTGAGGGAATAAAAAGCAAACCTTCTCTCTATGCCACTATTTATAGGCCGGGCAGATCAAACCCACGCGCCAAGTAGATGGCCCTCCGAATTCCGTACAATGAATTTACATTAAATGGATGAACCGGATGCCTCGAATTCAGCCAAACCGCTATTCATAGCACTCGAAGAGCGAGACAGCCGCATCATTAAAAGACATGTCCGATGCGCCAGCCAGACAGCGCATCACACGGACGTGCCCTTCGGCATCAGGCGCATCACACAGACGCGCCCTACAGTACTCGGCGTATTACAGAGGGTGCGCCCCCACACATCTCCATACCGAGTGGAACGCCAACCGACGCGCCCACTCAGCTGTCCATCGAACGTCACCAATATTAAATGCTGAACTGACAGAGTTGGCAGCACGCTTCCCAAAGTCTGAACAGTCGACAGCTTTTTCAGAAAACGAAGCGTCGACAACGTCAGCATCATCATGACTTTATTTCGACGGCTACTGCCACGTGGCCACTCAACCAACAGCATGCGCCTCTACGGCCATGCGTCCAAACCAGCATGCGCCTTAAAAGCCATGCGCCTCAGACTCTTCACTGATCCCGAAAGACAGAAGGAGAGTCTCCAGTTGAAGCTTTGCATGCGCCTCAAAAGCCATGCGCCCCAGACTGATCTCTGATCCCGAAAGACAGAAGGAAGGTCACCTGCATGCGCCCCAAAAGCCATGCACCCTAAATGATTTGTAACTCCTAAAGGTTATAAACCGCAGCCTCCTCCTGCGCCCAGATCCAAGGCGCAGCTCACCAGATCACTGCCTCCCCCCCAAATCTGAGATCTTCGAGCCATGAGTCGACGACACGTGTCCTTTGACTCAACTCATCCAAGATTTCAGCAACGGAAAGATCTTCTCTCTGCTACGTGCCAGCTCACAACAGCAGTATGAAGAGTTCTCCTCCTCGATCAGGGCGCAGCATCCATGCGCCTCCATCAGCAACCTCCACGTGGCGTCCCCACACCGGTGCATCCTACATGCGCACATGAGCAGCCAGCCTACAAAACTATAAATAGAAGGATTATCTCCTTCACACACACGGAGGAGACTCAAAGAGGCTGACAAAAAGATAGGAGACTCACAACATAGAGAGAATCCACAACAGAGAATCACCGGAGAGGCAGTTCTAGACACTCAACGTCTTCCTCCTCTCAGCAAGCTCCAGCACCCAGAGCAATCAACACCTTCAGAGAACCGATAACCGTCGTCAGCCGGTCAACGGAGTCAACGCATTACCACTCGCTCCATTGGCACTAAGGACCCAGCTTAAACAAAAGTGTACTTCTAGGACTACATCTAAGTCCTACATTGTAACACTGTTCTGTTTGTATTAAAATTTCAATCAAAACAATTTTAATGGCAAACAGGGTCCTGTCCAAGTTGGGTCCTTGGACCCAAAGCATTTACTCATTAGCCTCAAGAGGAGGCGGATTTCCTCCGTCTTCGATCGAAGGATCTCTGGTTCAACACTCGAGCACCTATGAGACTTTTCAGATGGCACTCAGACTTTTCTCCGACGGAGGAATCCCCCTAGCACCGGTTTGGATCTCTCTCCCTGGACTCCCTATCCAATTTTTCAACAAGAATGTATTATTCTCTCTTGCCATGGGCATCGGCAATCCTCTGCGTCTTGATCGCGCTACTGAAGACCTGACACGTCCCAGCGTGGCCCGTGTTCTGGTTGAACTTGATGCTAGCAAAACTCCCCCCCTCTTCTGACTATCCAGTTCTCTAATGGTAGGAAACTATCTCAAAAAGTGGAGTATGAATCTTCTCCCACGTTCTGTTCTTTTTGTAATCACTAAGGTCATATTCGAAGCTCCTGCAAAGTTTTACAAAACGACAAGCAACCTATGAAAGATCCTCCCACGCATAATACGCGTGCTCCCCAAGTACAGGCTATTTTGGCTACTGGAGAATGCTCCATTCAAGTTCCGGATGAAGGAGGACTTAATAATGACAAGGCTCTACCCATATTGAATGAACCGTCGACGGATCCCAATGCGGCATTAAGTACAAACCCCCCACACGTGACCCTCCCCACAACTCCCCATGTCCCAACCAATCCCAAACTGCCACATCTCTCTCCAGATAGACAGGCCCCAGCCAATCCTGACCTGCCGCTCCAGGGTGATGGCGGCATCAATCACGTCGAATTGTCTAAGGCCCCTGTGGACAACAACGACGGGACCTCTCTCATCAACCCTGTCTCTCCTCTTGGTTCGGAGGCTCCTCCGGTTGCCTCCATCCCTCCTGCTCCTACACTCGTTCCGGACGTCCCGCCGGATGACCAGCTCAAGGAGGGAGAACTCAACCCTGCCTTATCGTGGGCTCAACAGGTTGAGGAAGAAGAAGAACGTTCGGGTCCAGTTGCGACCATCGTTGGACGCCAGAAGAAGGTGCCGCCGCCGCCGTCGTCTAGAGTCCTTCGATCTTCAGCTAAGCTCACTCAAAACCCCTCTGTCTCCTCATCCTTTCATGATTGACATCCTTTTTTGGAATGTCCGGGGCATTGCTAACCCTATGACTCTTAAGAGAATTAAGACTCTATCCCGCATGCATAAAGTTCCGCTCTTAGCTATTATTGAGCCGAAAGTCTCTCCGGCTCAATTACACTATTACCAGGTTAAACTTGGTTTTCAAATGTCATTATCGAATGACAAAGGCAATATCTGGATCTTTTGTAACAAGGATGGTCAGATCTCCCATGCAGCATCTACGGACCAGTCTTTATCAGTTTTCTTCACTCATCCTCTTCTTCCGGCTACGTCTTTGATTTCAACAATGCATGGCAGTAACACTAAGGAAGGGCGGCGCCTGCTCTGGGACTGATTGCTGCATCTTCAAAACCTCTCTCCCTATCCTTGGTTGATCGAAGGCGACTTTAATGCCATATCTAGATCCGAGGAGAAGTTCGGCGGCCTTCCACCTAACGAGACATCTATGAGGGAATTCAGGGATTTTCAGTTGGCTGCGGGGGTTTCGGAGGCTCTTTTCACTGGAAGTTGCTTCACATGGGTCAAGACAGACGTAGGGCCTGATCGTCAGGGATCTAGGCTTGATCGTGTGCTAATGGATAGAAGTTGGTGGGACTGGGCTCCTCTCACTTCGTGTGATCATTTGAATCGAACAGAATCAGACCATGCTCCCATCCTCGCTCAGTTCCGCGCTATGAGCTGCTATCCCTAGGAAGCCATTTCGATTTCTCTCCTTCTGGCCAACTCATCCTACTTTTTTTCATACTGTTGAACAAGCTTGGGGGTCGGTTCATCATCATAATCCTCTTACCAATTTGGGCTTGCGGCTATCTGCTACTAGAAAGGCGTTATCCTCGTGGAGTCATAATACATTTGGAGACATATTTCAATCTGTTAAGACTGCAGAAGACAGAGTTGTTGCAACCGAGGTCGCTTATGAGAATGACCCCTCTATGAGATCGGAGCTTCATGCAGCACAAGCTCACCTCAAACAACGGATTCAAATTGAAGAAGCTTATTGGAAACAAAAAGCCCGTTTGAAATGGGACTTACAAGGGGATCGAAATTCGGGGTATTTCCACTCTTGTGTTTCGAATAAGCGTCGACGCCTACATATTCATCAATTACGTACGGAGGACGGGACTCTTGCTACAGATCTTGAGGGGATTCAACTCATTGCTAACACCCATTTTGCTAATATATTTCTTCCTGAACCAGTTATCATTGACGAGGATTTTATGGCGGCTCTTCCTAAGATCCTTAATGAGGAGGAGAGTGCTGCTCTTACTACTAAGCCCACTATGCAGGAAGTTTACAACACAGTTAACTCGATTGATCGACATAGTACCCCAGGTCCTGATGGGTTTTCAGGGATATTCTTCAAAAAATGTTGGCATATTATCAAGGATGATGTACTGGCGGCAACCCACATGTTCTTTGATGGTTTCTCTTTGCCGAAGAGTATCACGAGTACTCTTCTAGTCTTGATCCCAAAGAACAAACATCCAGCTTCTATCACTGATTATAGGCCAATTAGCCTCTGCAATTTTGCTAACAAGATCTTCTCTAAACTACTTGCTAATAGGCTTTCGCCTCTGATGACTCGGATCATTTCTCCAGAGCAAAGTGGTATCATCAAGGGTCGGGAAATTGTTGATAACATCATCCTCGCGCAGGAGATGTTCAGTATGCTAGGTCATGACAATTGGGGGCGTAATGCTGCTATAAAACTCGACATGAGCAAGGCGTATGATCGAGTTAACTGGAGATTCCTTTTCTCGACTCTTCGAAGGATCGGCTTCAATGAATCTTGGATTAACATGGTGTTACATCTTGTTAATATTGTTTGGTTCTCTACATTGATCAATTGCAACATGTCAGGATATTTTCCAGCTTTCCGTGGACTTCGCCAAGGTGATCCTCTCTTCCCTTTACTGTTCGTTATTGCAGCTGAATCTTTGAGTAGGAATCTTCAGCAATTGGCTCTTCTTCCTGGTTTTACGCCCTACTATTCCCCTAGTGGTTGTCCGCGGGTTACTCATCTCACTTATGCAGATGACATTATTATCTTCTCGGGGGAGATAGGCGCTCTATGCAGTTACTTATGAAGGTGTTGCAGCGTTATGAACGTGCCTCGGGTCAACTCGTCAACTCCAATAAATCAGCTATTTGTGTATCTCCGGATTTCCCTGCTGACAGAGCCAATTATTTGAGTGTTATGACTGGGTATCAGATCAAAACTCCCCCATTAACCTACCTTGGTTGTCCTCTTATGACGGGCAGAAGGAATTCTGCTATGTTCGAAGAACTCACGGACAAAGTTCGTAGTAAAATTGAAGGGTGGCATAACAAGACTTTGTCTCCCGGAGGGAAATTGGTTCTCCTTAAATCTGTATTATCCTCCATTCCTATCTATTGCCTTGCTACCAGTAATCCTCCTATATATGTTTTAACTCAAATTGAAGCAATGTTCAGTGAGTTCTTATGGGGATCGAAGGATGGAAATAGGAAAAACTCATGGATAGGGTGGAATCATATTGCTAGACCCCACGAAGAAGGAGGCCTTGGTGTTCGGAGACTCAAGGATGTCTTTGATGCATTTACGGTTAAACTTTGGTGGAAATTGAGATCACAGGATCTACTTTGGACTCAATTCATAAGGATGAAATACTTTCCGACAATCCATCCTAATGACGTTATTGTTCACTCCAACTCATCTCACATTTGGCGTCGTATCATGGTTGGTAGGGATCTCGACACCAGATTCCAGGTGATTGAGGAGGATAACACTGATATTCATTGGAGAAATGCGCAGAGATTTACTGTTTCATCTGCATTGGAGGTTATCCGCACTCATTATCCTGTTGATAATAGGTTCAAGAACATCTGGGGCTCATGTATCCCGTCCAAATGGTCTGTGCTTTTATGGCGTATACTTCATAATCGCCTCCCGACGGATGATAATGTTCAAAGGTTGGGTTTTCAGCTTGCATCTTCTTGTCACTGTTGTTCGAATCCTTCATCAGAAACTATTAATCACATATTCTTTGATGGGGAGTTGGCTAGGAATGCATGGCACACTTTACAACACCTTCTTCACATTCGGGGTAGGGTTACATGCTTTGAAGATTGTCTTTCTCTGTGGTGGCGTAAGAATAATCTGCATTATAAACAAATTACGGTCGGAGCTATTTGTTGGGTGTTATGGAAGAACCGTAATAAATGGAGATACGAACAATACAAGTACAATGGGAGACAAATATGCCAGGAGATCCAGAGACAAATTGCCTAAGCAACAATCGCTTGCTCGTATAGGAAGAAGAAGCTATAATTATTGCTTTTTGTTTTCGGATTTTAGAAATCCTATCTTTTTGTAATCCTGAGTTGGTACTCTATATTTCTCTAATAAATTCGGTAGTGTTCTGAAAATATATATATATATATATATATATATATATATATATACATATATATATATATATACATATATATATATATATATATACATATATATATATATATACATATATATATATATATATATACATATATATATATATATATATATATAGTTTGTATTTGTGAGTGTGATAACTTGTTTTGGTTTATGATTGTGTTTGAGTGCTAGCCTAGGCTTAGTAAGACTTGTTAGACTAGGCTTGGACCTTGTATAGCTTGGTTGACCTAGTTTGACTAGTGAAGTTGACTAGAGTTGACCAAGAGTTGACTTTAGTCTAGAATAACCTAGAATTCATATATAATGCATTATAAAGTTTAATATTACCATTCTGGACATGTTGTGACCTGTGTTGCTCTAAATAGGACTTATCTACTCTGTCTAGACATATATACTCATCGGATACTCAGGATATCAGGCGAGTATATTCTCTGACCGTTTTATACTTGATAGGATTTATATTTATGCTCTAGATTACTTTACTTGATGCGGTCATGTTGTTAACATGGATTGGTACTATATGGATCCCTTCATGAGATGTTATCCCCCTCGGAAGCATCGGTTTAAGTCATGTCATATGCGTTTCACTTTCATCATGTACTCCAGTGCTTTCACCATTCATGTGCACTCTTGTGATTCATGTACTCTCATGTCACAGAGCCCCTCATGTATACTTTATGTGCACCCGTTTATGGGCCCCCATGTGAAATCATGTACAATAACATAACTTGTCTGGATCCTTGTGTATTGATTAGGGTACGGGAGAGTATAAATGGTCATGTAAATAATTCCAAAGTAGTGTAATCATGTGCAAACTCTTAGAATAATCATGTGCAAATTTAAGCCGTTCATATATCTATCTTGTACTCTACATCACTAGCCACTGTTAGTTCTTTACTTATAGTATATATTTCTTTACAGTCATCTCTTTTACTTCATATATATTCTCCAACGTTTTATGTATCTTACTCTATAGCATGCTTACATTTTCTATCATATTATGAACTGCGTGAGATGTATTGTGCTCGTTTCTGTCCTGACTGGACCTATTGAAATATTACAGATGACATTAAGAAGTTCTGTCCTACATACTACGGAGCAGGCCTAGATGACACCTGCGAGCTGGACTCCCAGGAGGACCCAGTCCTTGCAGAGGACATTACCCCAGTAGTCTAGGCTAGTTAGCTAGACTAGTTACCTTACTTTATTGTCTTGTCTTATTTTGGATACATTATGTACTTATTTAGGATTTTGTTATTCTGGATGTTGTGGAGATGTTATCTTAGATACTTAGACTTCTTCTCATATTGTATTTCTTTTGGCGACTTTCATATCTATCTATCTTATCGTATTTTCTACCTTAGCTATGATCGAGTTGTATATTTCTATATTGTCCTCCATTTGGAGCGTATATATTGTACAGGTACCTTATAATTGTTAGATGTATGTGACCTAGGACAGCGTTCTACCGCCGATACTGCAACGTAGGCTGGACGTACCCACTTCTCGTGCCCCTACACTGGATGCGGGTCGTGACACATTTTTAGTGGTGGTCCATACAGGTCTAAATTTGTAGTGGTATTCGAACTAGAGTATCACTATAGCCTGTAGTAGGATATAGGATATAGTTTTGAGGTACTCATAGGAAAACTCTGATCCAATACTTGCCATCTAAATTTTTGTTGATTAAATGCTTTCCTTTGAATAAATAAATTGTTCTCCTTCGATTTTTCGCTTCATTCTCAGTAATTGCTTCTTGTTTTGATCTGTCTTCAGGATGTTTATGGAGACACGATCTCATCGCTCCAGTCCGGGGGATACTATCGAGAGTTCGGCCATCTCTCGTCCTGTTCAGCAGGGCCTCAAGACCGTAGCTCTTGTTTTGCCAATCAGGTTGGCATTTCTGCTGTATTTGGAGGTGCACCTCCGCTTGTACAGAGACCTTCCCCGTCATTCCTGATTTCTCTCGACAGCAGCCACCTTCGGGATCAGTTGACACAACGCAGTTGTTCGACTTCTTTCAGAGGATGGTGGAGGCCCAGCGACAGTAGTCTGCTCATTTCCAGCAGGACATAGAGAATGCCTATCAACTTGCCCTGACGAATGTGGAGAGAGTTATCGTACCGCCACAGGCAGCCCAGATGCAGTCATATCAGCCGAGGACACCAGGGATCCAGGACATCCAAAATATGCGTCCACGGGACTTCCGTGGCACTGAGGGGATTCTGTATGCGGATGACTGGATAGAGCACATCGAGGAGATCTTCTTGTAACCACCACTTTTCTGAAAGAGGGTAATTTTGAACTTTTGTAATTTATTTTTATTTAATAATAATATTTAAATCATATTATAATTTTTGGGGATTTTCTTTATTTATTTTATATTATTTATATGGGTGAATTATGATTTTGGTTGTTGCTAGTTTAACCCTAGAGACTGTTTGACTTAGAGACTAACCATGACCAAGGAGACTCGACCATGTGACTAGATTGACTAATTATATATTTTTAGGCTAAGGGTATTTTAGTAATTGTGCATTACTTGAATTGTATTAATTTATTGATTAAATTGCTTGTTGTGCGGTTTGATTGATAGTTGAATTGGTGTTTTGGTAGTATAAGTGGTTTGACCTTAGCCAACCATGACCTAGAACCTTAATGCTATATTAGAATTAGATTTATTATCATTAGAATTAATTTAGATTTTATTAGTAAATTTTAGAGTGATTAATTAATTTTTAGCCATTTTGGCCTTTCGGTGATTTTCTAGATAAGTTGACTTGTGTTGTGCTAGCAACTGGTTTAACCTTAGTGGACATTGTATAGGGGCCTAACCATACCTTAGAATTTTATTTTTATTTTTAGAATTTATTTTTGGCATTAGATTATTTTTAAGGCTTTAATTGATTTATTTTAGCCTTTTTGCATGCAAGCCTTTAAGCCTTTTTGACTTGGGCCCATTTCTACTGGAGAATGAGTTGGCCCAAGGGCAACCCTAACCCTAGAGACCCCCCTTGGCCGCCCAACAGCAGTAACCCCTCCTCCTTTTCTTTATTTGTGGAATTGTAGCCTCCACAAGTGAACCCTAATAGTTTCTCCTCTCAAAAACTCATATTTCCTTCATCCGGAGTCTGTTTCTTCCCACCGAACTCCGTTGCACTTGTCAAGGAGAGAAGGATCTGCTGGAGCATTTCTAGCGAGGAGACGGAGGCTTTTGCTTGAGGGAAATCGGCCGACACGACAACCGAGGGGCTCCGTTCATTGAGTTTTTGACACTCAATAGGTAAACCCTAATCTACCATAGTAAATCTGAAATTTCTTTCATTTTTGCATCCATATAGGTGCCCTAGACTTGCCCATGAAATTTGGTTGGATTTCGACTTCGTTTGATGGCGGTATCGGACATGTGTCGGTTCTTTACGGTGTTCGACGAAAAGCCGCTTAGGATAGAAAGTTGCTATTTTTCGATTCTGTCTTCATGGATGTTTAGATAATATTATTTTGATAAACTTTTGTGAAGACGGATTTGGTTTTGACAACGTATCAGCGGCGTTTCGGGCAACGGACGCACGTGCACGGATCCCGTGCACGAGGCCGTGCGTGCCCTGCTGTCCGTGCATTGTTTCTCGATGCACAGGCCATATTTTGCATGAAATTTCTTGAGCACGTGGGGGCAACCTCTGCCCCCATGCTAGTAAATTTTCATGGCTTTTTGTTGAGCGATCGCGGAGAAATCGCAGGTGCACCGCTCAGCCGCACTGTGCATTCAGCCTGATTTTTGTCGCTGAAACGGACTTCATGCGCACACACGACGCAGCGAAGACCCGTTCCAAGACCTATGACACGTCGACCTATACCTAGACTACCTGAGGAATGAACCCCGAGTCGCGACGTGGCCCGACGAACGAGCCACGAGGGCGGAACCGCGCGCACGAGGGCGCGCGGGCACGCGCGTGCGCGCAGCAGGCCGCACGCGGGTGCGGGGCTG
>JANAVB010002645.1:0-72500 GCA_029216955.1 Iris pallida | reverse complement strand
GTAATTAATTATTAATTTATTTTTAAATAATAAAGTAATTTTCAAAATTATTATTAATAGTACTTTTAGAAAACATATTTTGAAATTATTGTGACAATTTAAATCTTGATTTGAATTTTGGATTTATTTAAATTAATATCTATATTTGGGATTTGAATTATCTTATTTTTAAAATAAAGGATCTAAATTAATTAGATTTAAATTGGATTTTGATTTAGATTTGGATTTATTGAATTAATTTAATTAATAGATTGAATTATCTAATTGGGTTTTAAATATTTCTAGTTCTTATCCAATTGGAAATTTGCACATCCTATAAATAGGCAGGTACTCCTCCATATTATTTTCTCCATAATTCATCATCCATAAATTCTCCACAAATCAACCGTGAGTGCATCGTGTCCTTGTCCATCTTTTTCTTCCACTATTTTTTATTACAAATACATATTCCTCATCGTATCCGACAAACCGGAAATGATCAAATTCCCAAATCTCTAAACCCCAATTTTCGATCCCCAAATTCTCTAACCCTAACCTAGCTCTAATTTTTTGTCATTTGACCCCATGTCCTGCCACCAAGTTCAACACCACCATCATTATCAGCACCTCCGGCCACCTTGGCCGTGCGCCACCACCGAACCCCACCGTCGGACCACCATACCCACCATCGATCCCACTGATCTTCGCCGCAACCAACTTCACTAGAACCCGAGTCCATCACTGCCACCCGGCCATCCTCCGCAGCACACCGCTGCCACCGCACAGTAGCCCCGTCCAGTCGACCACCACCACCGTCACTGACACCAACGCCGGCAACCAAAAGAAATCCCACAGCCCAAAACCCACAAATAATAACCATCATCAACAAAGAAGAGGAAATAAAATAACACCCCCTCACCTCCGGCTCGCTGGCCACCCTCACCGTAGCTCCGCCGCTCAACGCCGGCAACTGGTTCAGGATCGTCCCCGTCCCCGTCCCGCGTGCCCATGCCGCTCACAGCTCCGCCGTCCCTTCCTTCAGATCGTGCAAACCCTCCTCCGTACACATCTTCGCTCCTCTGCGAGCGGCGCGCGCAACCCCTCTTCACCGGCGTGCCCTAGCCTCCTGAGCGCCCCCTCCGTTCCTCTCCATCTCCGCCGTTCTCCGCCTCCCAGCGCCTTCAGACCGTCGAAAAATCCCCCGCTCTACCTCACTCCCAACTCCTCCGATCACCGCCCATCGCCGCCCACCGAGCTGTCCCCTCACTTCTCTTCATCACGAGCCACCCGCTCCTCTTCTCTCTCACCCGCCGCCTCTCTCTCTCTCTCAGCCTCTCCGCCGCACTCCGTCGGACTCCACTCCGACTTCTTCCTCGAGCTCCTTCCTCTCTCACCCTCTCCTCAAACCCCCAGCCGTCCATGGCGTTCGCCACCACCACGACCAGTCCGACGAACTACCGCCCGGCGTCGCAGCTCCGCCGCTCCTCCCCTTTCTCCTTCGTAGCTGCTCCAGCCCCTCTTCCCTCCTCGACTCATCTCCCCGCGCGCCTATGGCGACGCCGTAGCTCCAGCCGACGAGTCTTCCGCCGCCCCTTCCTATCTCTTCTTCACTCTCACTTTTCTCTCGCTGACTCTCTAAAACTTTTCTCTCTCTCTAATCTCTTATACTCTCTCTTGCTTCTTTTTTTTTAACTAGAAAGTTGGTTCTCCTTTCGAGGAGAACCATATGGCTGTTCTCATAATTTTTTACTATTTAATTATTTATTTGTTAATTATTATTTTATTTGAGAGGAACAGCAGTACATGTACTGTTGTTGTTATTTTATCATTATCATTATAATTATCATTTTTATCAATACTATTATTATTATCATTATTATTATCATTTTATTATTATTATTATTATTATTATTATTATTATTATTATTATTATTATTATTATTATTATTATTGTTATTATTATTATTATTATTATTATTATTATATATTGTTGTTGTATTATTAGTACC
This sequence comes from Iris pallida, assembly GCA_029216955.1. Classification (NCBI taxonomy): domain Eukaryota; kingdom Viridiplantae; phylum Streptophyta; class Magnoliopsida; order Asparagales; family Iridaceae; genus Iris; species Iris pallida. The sequence goes on along the minus strand of JANAVB010002645.1, from coordinate 70,512 downwards.
AATTATTATTTAAATTGCTTTATAGATAATTTCTTTAAAAACTAATTTTGTAACAAAATATTACGGGATATGATTATTACTGTGAAATTTTTATCTATTTAAAGTAAAATTATTTGACCAATTATTATTTTACAAAATATGGGTTTTAGACTTAAATAAGTTTCTAAAATTAGTTTGTTTCATTTAAATTATTTTTTGATTTATAAAATATAGGTTCCATACCAAATATTATTTTGACAAAATTTCAATTTTTTGCCTTAAAAAGATTTTTGATTTCAAGTGTTTAATTAAATTATTTTAACTAAATAAAACCCTATTTTAAGTATTATAAATAGCTCTCTAAATCGTATATATTATTATCCATTTTTCTTTCTTTGACTTTTTCTCCTTTCCATGACCAAGCATATTATTCCTATTCCTTCGCCAATCCTGTCCTTCCTCCTTATGTCAGCCCTAACTAAATTGACCCTTCTGGACCCAATGGAACTGACCGAGTCACCATCCGTGGTCACCTGGTATAGTTGTTGCACCGAAGTCACAGTTCATGCCACCTTGATCATCGCAGCACACCAGGCGTCCTATCAGGCAAGACACCTTACCATTTGTTGTTTATTTATTTAGCTCATATTTCATGCATTATTATTTTTTTATGCAAAATAAACTGTGATACATGGCATAACCTGTTAGAACTTACTGTTCAGTTATATTTTCTGTTATGTATTATTTTTCTTACACATTAAACCTAGATTTAAGGGACCACCTTTGTGTGTTGCATTTATTGGCCTTGACACGTTGTTTCACGAAGTTGTGTGTCGCATGTAAAATACGGACATGCGTGACTGGCTGGCCACCGGTGCGTATAAGCCGTGCGATAGGATTAACCGCTAATAGAATTGCATGCTAGTTTGATTTAGCGGTTATAGAGGTTTACTGTTGTGGATACAACATAATAGGCATTGGGTGGAAAGAACAGTTCCTTAATGTATGGGTCATATATGCACTGTCCTGATTGCCGGTTATCTCCAGTGGGGGATACGGTCCTGATTCCTGATATTCCTGAACCGGCCCATGCGTTAAAGGGTTGTTCCTTATTGCATATTTACCATAGTATGGTTAGGTACCCTATTGCATGCATCCCTTATTATTCGAGCAATATTTATTCAGTTTATATGGCATGATATTATGTGTCTTGTTACGTCCCTCTGAGGACCTGGTTATCTCGCCAGGTGTGTACTATTGTCTTTCGCAGGTGCTCTAGCTCTAGCCATGACCATCTCCATTTCTTCGAGGATGATTGCACTTGGATCGTCTTCGCTTCGCTCGCCAAAATCTTTCTTTTATCATGTACCTCTTTCTTTTATTTTGTTGGTAGTGGATTTGTCTCCGCCTAACATATTGTATCAAGACAATTCATTATCATTATATGATATCTTTTATTCATGTATTTTTGTGTGGATGAGATTAGTTATGGATCTACTGCATTTTACAGCTTATGTATTCATACGAGGTTTCCATATATTGGAGTGTACTTCGTATGTATACAGCTGGCATGTCTACGTTTCTAGTCCTACATATTTTGGGACTGGGGCGTTAAAGTTTACATAACCAATTCATGCTCTAAATCACGTATAGTTTTCTATAGCTGGCATGTCTACGTCTCTCTCTCTTATTGATTCTCTTTACTGGATATGTTGTAGGTGAACTTGAGTATGTATACAGCTGGCATGTCTACGTCTCTCTCTCTCTTATTGATTCTTTTTACAGCGATTCATGTATAGTTTTCTATAGCTTGCTTTATATGTCCAATCCTGATATAAACTGTTGTGAGAGATATGTGCTCGTTCCGTCCTGATATGAATTGTTCATCATGTTTTATTATTTCTTTTTATTGTTCACTTGTCGTACATGTTTTATTAATGTAGAATGTACTTTGCTTCGTTCTTGACTGGATATGTTGTAGGTGAACTTGAGACTATATGGACAGGAGCCTGGGATCTTAGTTGAGCAGGACGACACTATTATTCAGGACCTAGAAGTTGTTGTTGTCTTTTAGTTTATAGTCTCATTTTGTATTATATTTTACTCTTGGATATTATACTATGATAAACTATAGGAACGTAATAGATGTTGTGATTGGATTCTATATTATCTTGTGAAAATCTTTAGATACTTAGTACAGCTTACTACGTTGAGTCTACAACGTAGACTGGACGAGTCCGACTTGTATTCGGTTATTCGGGAGCTGGTCGTGACAATATTTAAGAATTTAATATGGTAACTGAAGTACAAGAATGGCAAGGTACACTTGCCTGGATCCAGAATCTGATGAGTATGATCTAGTCCAATGTCCATGTCCGAAGAGTCGAAAGTGACAAAAGGACCTAGTGAATAATATTTAAACTAATTAATTAATTAATTATTCATGTATGACAAAAGGTTATAAATTAGTACTCATTAACTAACCCTCACTACTAAGTTAATAAATTATTATAAAAAAAGATTTACTATTTAATGTTACAAATAGGACTTTTTCTCAAGCATTAATTGGGAATGAGCCAACTTCACCCTGCATCAACCTTATTAGTCTTTTCTTTGTTCTCAACTCAGGACCCTCCTAACCCATGCTTCCTTTAAGTAGCACCAATCCTCCTAACCTAGTCCGTAGGGTTCTCCTTAATATCCCTGTTCACCCTTATTTTTAAACCACACACACAGCTTACACAACACCTTCTCATACTATTTTACCTTTCTTTCATGACCTTAAATACACAATGAAAGCACTTCTAACATATTGATACCTTGACCCATATAGGAGTAGCACTAAATTGATATTAATTCCCTCATAGAGTTATTGACCAAAAGTACTATGATATTACCAAAATCCTCTTAGATTTTTGCACTCTGTAACACCTAAACTCTCGTATCCCTTCTTAAGAAATACAATATCCCAAAAACCTTACTAATAGAAGTCACGACCATAGTTGGTTGTTGCATTTATAAGTTGAGGGTTTAGTATACCCTAGCACTTATTTACTAGTGGAATCAACGTCCCACCTGAACCATGTACGACTAATCGTACTTGATCCTTTTAGATATAAATCTTCTATCCATTTATACTATGCCTAAGTGGAAATTTCAAGGACGAAATTCTCTAAGGAGAGTAGGATGTAACCCCCTGAATTTTAGGGTTTCTTTTAAAAAAATTTAAATGAATTATTTTTAATAAACAATTTTATTATAATTAGTTTTGATCATTAAATGTTCTTTTTGTGACTTTGATTTTTGGAGCGTCAGGGATGTTAATCTCTCGAAACTTCCTTTATGAGTTTTACAGTAGACAAAATTATCTTCATTTTGGTATATCGTGTCTCACTCAAATATGTTCCCTTGTATTCTATTTTATCGTACAACTTTCTAGACAATTTAGGCCATTTGGCCATCTACCGTAAAACTTGACATAACTTTTAATTTAATTTGGGGCTCGATATCGATCCAACCTAATCGATCCAATATATGATTTTGACCTATTTTTACGCATGCCACTTGTATGCCATCCAATTGAGCTCTCATATGCTATTATTTCATCAATGATCATAAATGACTTAAATTGTAGTCATGATCGCTCCAAGCCCAAACCTAACCCAATTGAACCCAAACACCCAACCCAAATTCATGTGACCACTCTTATGACATACCCTAAATAATTCACACTCTCACTATAAAACACCAAACACCTAGTCTATCAACTCAAAATCCAATGGATAACTCCATTGATCATATTCTTAAAATATGACTTAGCTTAGCACACCCTCAACCTCCTCTTATAAAAACCAACCCAAAAATGGACCAGCCATTTGGTGGCTGCCAATCCACTCATCCATCACTCACATGACTAAACCTAAAGCACAACTCTCACACTCAAACTACACACACATCACATCCTCCAAAACCCCATATCCTTTCCCCTCTTAAATAGTCATACACACCCCCTGGTGCCAACAGCCGCATTCTTTCAAGTCTTTTTCTCATTCTTCTTCTTTTTCTTCTCCTGACTCTAACTCCTCTTTCTCTTATACTTTCTTCCTCCTATGGAAATGATCGTTGAAGCCGCTGCTTGGGTTGCTGCTCGCAGCCTCCCCTACCACCCAAGAGACCACCTTGGTGGGGCCTCCACCTTCGATCATCGACCTCTGGGCCACAGGCCAACCGGACAGCATCATATTACAGTTGTCGCTGCTGCTATAGTAGCGTAGTTGTACCGCTGCTGCTGCAAGTGTAGCCTCCCTTCCCAAAAATTTTTGAAATATTTTTTTATTTATTTATTTGATTTCAATGGCAATTTTTAGAATTTTATAAATAATTAAATAGTAATTATTACGGTAGATAACTTTAGCCATGGTGGAGCTTTGGAGTACAAGACGACCAGGAATCATGGCACGGATAGTGCAGTAGCGTGCTTTGACTAGTGTTTAGCCATGGTAGGGGAAGGCCGAGTCATATGATTGCTCTAACTAGGAAAACCAGGCCAAGTTGTGACTTAACCCTTACCGAAGATTTTATTTATTATTTTAATTATTTATTATTAAGGTTTATTGACTTGTGGAGGACCCGGTTGTACCAAACCAGTCTGGACTGGAACCGAACTGAGCCTAAGCCCATGTAGTCATGTGGGACGTCCTATGACATTCGTGTTGAGGTATCTTGGTATGATGGTGTCGAATTCCGTTTTAATTATCTAATGAATACTTTCTAAGTATTCTTAATTAAATATTATAAATACCATTATTAGTTGATATTCAATGATAATTATATTGATTGGTCCTTGTACGTTTTGGGACTACTAGAAGACTGTACGAATGATATATATACCATTATTGGTTTATTAAATTTTGTTATTATTATTATTTTTTATTGGGATTGTTATTTAATATTATTATTTTTATATTAGTTTATTGTCAAATAAATATTATGTATGTGTGAACGTGAATGTATATATATATAAATATTATGTATATGTGTATGTGTACATATATCTAAATATATATTATATGTGTGTGTATGTATATTTATATATAAATAGATTTTATGTAGGCGTATATGTCTATGTATACATATACATATGTGTATGTATATGTGTACGTATATATATATTTTTTTTTTTTTTTTTTATGTGTACGTATATATATATATATATACATATATAAATATGTGTGAGTGTATATAGAAAATATATATATATATATATATATATATATATATATATATATATATATATATATATATATATATAAAGAGAGAGAGAGAGTTACATATAAATACATAGATAGGAGGGCAGCCGAGGGCTTAAGCCAGGCCCAATTCCCCGGGCCCAAGACTGAGCCCACTCGGTCATTCCCCAGCCCGAGTGGCCTAACCTTCCCAACCCGCATAGGAACCATTGGGCCACCCAAGCCCCTCGGTTGAACACACAGCACAACCCCATAAACTGCTCACCCAGAGCAGCCCAAACCGTACGGCCTCCTTCCTAGTTCGCCAAAACCGCACGCATCTATATGTAAGATGAGAGAGAGATCGAGAGGTTTAAGCCTTAAACCCTAAACTCCTAAGTGCCTTCCCCCGACCTGAAGACCCTGGCAACACGCGCGCGTCGCCGCGGCAGCCGCCAGCCGGCGAGAAAGCCGTCGTGCGCATAGAGAGCGACATAGCACACAGCAGCAATGGCAGGCGCCGTGATAATGTTTGGGACATCATATCTCCCTCTTTCTCCACCGATTTGTGTTCTGATTGTTCAGGTACAACTACAACCTAACCACCTTCGTTTTGATTTGTTTACCTCGATTCACTTTTCACTGCACGCTTCGTACGTCGAACCCAAAGTTGCCGAAAACCTGTCGAAACAGGACACGAAACCAGTCCAAACTACCTTTTTAGAAGGCAGATATTTGCCAATCCAACCACATTTTAGGAAAACATTTAAAGGAAATTTTAGACAACATGTAGAGGATTAAAACCCTATAATTGGAACTATTTCTAGCATTCTGTACAATAAGTAATTTATGTTTGAAGATCCAGAAAAACCACATAAAAACAGATTTCTAAAATTTAGAAAACCTTCGATACGACGTGCGTCCCGCCAATCCGGGCGACGTGGTCATGAACCGAAAGCATTGAAAGGTGCGTAACGGCTTCGTGGTCGTGTGGGCTTTGACGGAATTCAAATTGGTTGCGAGTGCACGACGAATTTGATGCGTATCCGTCGAAATTTACCGTATCGGCCTCTGTTCAAATTTCCCAATTACTTTATGCACGTTCGTCAGATCGAGACGAAACTTGCACCAACAGGACCGTGTCATTTTTCTGGTCCTGCATGCCAAGTTTGGTATGATTCTGAGACAGTTGATTGGACCGCCATTTTGTGGGCCCCACGATCCGACTCAACAGGTGATTTTGTGCATGGCCCGCCGAAATCCAACTTTGGACATACAGTTGGGATCGTATTAGAAAACCGGATCTGTTGACGTGTAGTTTGACGACTTTAGAGACCATTGACTCTGGCATATTTTTCGGTGCAAAGCGGGTCCAACGGCGGACATCATTTTTGCCCGAAATTATCGTTTTGCCTCTGTGTCCAGAATTGGACTTAAGGACAGGCAATCCAAGCTAATTTGACTGTTCTGAGAACATCGGTAATATTTATTTCAGCTTTCGGAGACAGTTGTGACGATTTGGACTTTACGGCTCACATGTTGACTATATTTTGTGGGATCTGCGTGCACCCTCCAGGCAAGTATACCTTGCCAACTCGTATAATATAATTTATATGCATGTTCACTATCTCACTGCTGTTCTTTTCCTTACATTCATGATTGCCTTATTCTATGTCGGGTACACTCATCTTGTTGTAGTTTTATGTTACATGTTTCTAGTTTCTTGTTCCTTTCCTGTTATGATATTTTCTATCTGCTACACTGTGTCAGTTTCACATATATTCCTTGATAGAGTCGTCTAGTCCTATACCATAATTCCCTCGACTTGATTATAACTTGACTTGACTTGAGTATGACTTGACTTTGACATTCTATAGATTGTGAGTACTTACCTTGACTACGGTCTATAGGATTTTTATACTAGGATTGGCTACTGTCTTGGTTGTGAGTACTTGCCTTGACTGCGATTGAGACACTATAGATTGTGACTACTTGCCTTGACTGCAGTCTATAGCTTTGACCTATTAGCCATTTCTAGTATGGCATGCCAGTGTCTTAGTATCCTTGTGTTAGATCTTGTGTCTTGGTTCATTTTGTCTCGTTGGATATCCTTGATTGATTCTTACTTCTTTGTACATTTACTGTTACATGTTGGCTTATATATTATGTATCTTGCTAGTCCTCTGGGGACCTGATGATCTCTTCAGGTTTAGCGACTGTATGGAGTGAGTTAGCAGAGCGGGATGGTAGAGGATTGCGATGTATGATACAGGTATTTGCTTGTGATATTTCTTTATTATCCTCTCATGCTTTATATTCAGTACCATGTTATATTCTGCTTATTTATAGACTCATATCATTCTTGGAGTCTAATCGAACAATATGATAATGGGCTACAGACCATGACCCATACTTGTTCATTCTTGTTTCATATGATTCCTGTGGATTGAGATATAGTTTAGATTAGACATGATACCCATGACCTTGACAGCTTATACGTACTCGAGTCGGGCTGGAGTCCGCTCGATACGTAGTTGGCTTGCTCACGAGCTCGCGTCCGAAAAGCGGATGCGGGTCGTGACAGCAAGTCTTCCGGCGTGCTTCGACCACCCGCCACCACGTGCCACCCTACGTGCCACCCCGAGCATCCAATCCCCTACCTGCCTCCATGCGGCCCTTCTACACACGCAAGCAAGGCCGTGCCCTTGCAGCACACGTCGAGCCTAAAGCACAGGTACAGCCGCTGCTGTTGTGCCAGCGCCACCCCATACGGCCTACCTCCGGTCGTCGTGCCATGCCTACGACCTTGTCATACGCCAACCAGAGCGCCCTCGGCATGGCCCCGCCCCCTCCGGTGTACTATACAGTCGATTTTGACATTTTTGTTAAAATTCTACCGTGACGCATGTTTTTGAAAAGCCGAAATTGCGCCTTGGGATAGCAAATTTGTGCATATTTTTTTGGATAATAAGACTGTTGGATCATCAAACTCATTTTCCTGTTGCAATCTAGGTGTATAAGTCTACCTCCACTAAATTTTCATTCGTTAATTTGATCGTTTACTATATCAAAACTGGTCGCAAAGTCGGTTGAATAATTACGTTTATTTTTGACAGTTTCGTGGAGCCAACTTCGTAGAATTGTTTCTCCGTCATTGCAGCTCCATTTGATGAGGCACCATTTTTGTGCACAGCTGGTATAACCCTTTTCTTGTGATAAATTTTTTATTCTACTGTGAGGTAGTTTGTTTGGTTGAATTCATCGTCAAAGTTGGTCGTCCGAATTCGTAATCTCCAACTTGTAAAATTCTAATTTTGGAACTAGGACTCCGGATTCCAATTCTAATGCTACTAGTGGACTCGTGGCATCGTTCTACCTAGAAAATAAATAAAATTTGCGGAGCTTAGAAAAACGTGGCCCCAATACGTATTTCGGTGCAAATCGGGACCAACAGTCCGAGTCAACGGATCATTTTGAGATCAGCTAATCGGAATCCAATTCTGGATATATCGTTGGATTCGTATCATCATTCTGGACTCGTTGTTATATATTTTGCTAGATTTAGTAGACTTTGACTTTGGCATGCATTTTCGTGCTAAGCTGGCCCACCAATCTAGGTCAATAGATCATTTTGAGATTGGCTAATCGGGATCCAATTCTGGATATACCGTTGGGATCTGTAAGACCCCAGATTAATAAAATATTTTTATATTTTATTTTTGCTTGAATAATAATTTTTGGATATTTTAAAAACAATATTATATATATATATAATATTGTATATATAATATTATATATACAATATTATATATATATATAATATTATATATAATATTATATATATATATATATATATATATATATATATATATATAATATTATATATATATATATATATATATATATATATATATATATATATATAACGAGCCTATGGACTATCATGATCTTAAACAGATTTATTGTTGGGCCTGAAGCCCAAATATGTGATAATTTGTATTTATTGGCTATACATATTTTGATGGGTCTTCAAGGCTATATTTATTTGTTTGAACCATTTCCTCCTGACCAAGACCATCTCGTGTCATAATGTCCTATTTAATCTTTATTAAACTAAGCCTAGCCCATTTCTATTCTTATTAAACTTTTCCAAATCGACCCAATTATGTATATATATATATATATATTTTTTTTTATATATAATTATGTATATGTATATATATATATATATATATATATATATATATATATATATATATATATATATATATATATATATATATATATATATTCCTAAATAAATATTTCCTTGAATATATATATATATTTTTTTGAATATATATATATATATATATATATATATATATATATATATATATATATATATATATATATATATATATATATATATATATATATATATTTTTTTTTTTTTTATATATATATATATTATATATTCCTAAATAAATATTTCCTTCAACCAAACTACTGACCATATATATATATATATATATATATATATATATATATATATATATATATATATATATATATATATATATATATATATATATATATATATATATATATATATATATATTTCCTTCAACCAAACTACTGACCAAATGCTTGGCCACGTCTAATCTAAACACCCACCTAAGAATTAACCCAATTCTAAAGGTAGACAGTTTCCTATTTATTTTTTAGCCTATATATTTTTATATATTTCTTCTAACATTAGCCTAGGTCCAGCCCAATGCTTATTTCCTTACTCTTTAATACCAAGCCCAACTTAACTAAAATCCACCCTCTCTTCCATTCCATAACCCCCAACCTCTTCCATTCCGTAACCCGCAACCTCTTCCACTCCGTAACTAGACCCTTCCATTCTGTAACCCCCAACCCTTCCATTTCGTAACCCCCAATTCATCCTTTCCTATTCGTAACTTCCCTTTCTTTATAAAAAGAGAAATATTAAAACAAAAACTTAAGCATTACAATCTTCCTCCTTTGGAGCAACCCAGCGACCCATGCTGCACTCGTCGACCCGCTGACATGCTGACGCCGCGTGACAGCCCTGCGATCGACCGCACGACGACCCGACCTTCTTTTTTTGTTCGCGTCTGCTCGTGAGCACCTTTCAAGGTTGATGCCAAGAGCTCCCTCCGAGTTTTTTTGGTACGGTTTACTACCATTTGTAGAAGCATGAAAAAAGGTATATTGCTTTTAGTTCCACACCGGCTAGGAGAAGAAGAGAAAGCCTCATTCTACCCTATATATAAAGCCCCCTTGCCTCTTTTGGAAAGGGCACAAAAAATAAGAAAGTAAAGGAAGCCCGTTGAATCCGGGGAGTCTGTTCGAGTCACAAAAAGTGGCTGGGAAGCACAACGAAGACTGCCACTCCCAGGCTATGCGCCAGACGAAGGTAAAACACAAGAAGAAAGGTGCATCACCCTGTTCGTGCATGAAGATAGCTGCACAGGAAAGATCCACTATCTTTGACAGAATTGCCTATCCCTTGGGTAAGGCCAAATTGGACCCTGAATACTATGCTCCTTTCGGGGCTAGTACAAAGAAGTCCAAGGCAGCATGTGCCTCGCGCGATCAATGTGCTACGCCAATAGTTAGCCGAAAGCATGCACCGACAGTAATACGCACAGCTGACGACAACCTATACATAACTAGTTCGAGTGCTTCGAGGCCTCGAATGACACAGTTCTCGAAGTCCCCTGTCACTTGGGCGCTCACGCGCAGGAACCAAGCCAGGGGCAAATATTATGGGGACAGAATTACCTGTCCCCTGAGTAAGGCCATGTTGGAATCTGAGTATTATGAATCTTCTAGGGATAGTACGAATAAGCCCAAGGCAGCATGCGCCCTGCGCGATCAACATGCTACGCCAACAGTTAGCCGAAAGCATGCATCGACAGTAATGCATGCAGGTGACGGCAAGCTGTGCAGAATTGGTTCGAGTGCTTCGACGTCTCGAACGACATAGTTCTCGAAGTCCCCCGTCACTTGGGCGCTCACGTACATGAACCGAGCCAGGGGACATATATTGTGGGGACAGACTCATGCAAGCAGTGTGGCTATGAGTGTGAAGTGAGTCTGCCTCACGAGCAACTCCCTGCTCAGGACCTAAGAATGTCTCATACGCAGGAACTGAGTCGGGGGAAGCACTCCTCACGTCTTCGCTCATGCGCTAAGCTTGGATGCACGCGTGAAGTGAGCGCAGACGTGAATACCTCTTCCTATGACTTACGTAACATAATTTTTCACAAACAAAAGGCTCCAAGTTAATTGGATGAACCTCGTAGTCATCACAATAAATCTCATTTATGAGAGTTATGACTAAGTCTGCAGTCGTCTCGCGAGCCCGACATAAGCAGCAGAAGTCGAGGAGTCATTGACCTTGGAGCTCCCCAAAAGTATTGCTCTGCAGAGATCCCCAAAAGTGCAGCTCTTCAGAGCTCCTCAAAAGCGCAGTGCTTCATCGCTCCAAAAGTGCAGTAACTCAATATCCCCAAAAGTGCAGTGCTTCACCGCCTTAAAAGTGTAGTATTTTAGCGCCCCTAAAGCGCAGTGCCTTGGAGACCCAAAAGTGTAGCGCCCAGAATGAGGCACATATACTGAGCCATCACTTCAGCATTTAATGGCACATAGAACAAAGTGTCAGAAGACAACTATTGATTGCTATAAAGTTGTCGGTTGTCGGTTGTTAGATAGCAGTTGTCAGATATCAGTCCAAAGCATGTCTTCTAATACAAATTTGAAAAGTGCAGTCACGAGGACGTTCTAAAAGTGCAGTCTCAACGATGTCCAGAAGCAAAGTCTCAGCGATGTCCAGAAGTGCAGTCTCAGTGATATTCAAGAGCACAGCCTCAACGACGTGCAGCTCCTTGACAATATGGCATTTAACAAAATAAGGCCACGTGGCCAGTATGGCGACCGTATCACTTTAGATACTATCAAATCAAGTTTGTTTAAACTAAATAAGATCTTCGAGTAATGTACATACGACATATGGCATTGACTCATTCATGTTTTATGAACGGGTGTTAACTACCCAAAATCTCAACAATAAGTAAATCCTAACAATTGCCACGTGTCAGCTCAGTGGTAGCCCCAACCGTACAGTTACAACATGTAGGACCGATTGTAGGAACGAGTTGTAAAGCAGAATACTCTAGAGGGGGGTGAATAGAGTAGGCAGCAAAAATTAGCTAATTAAAAATGTTACCAGCAAGATCACAGAATATATATCATAGATATATAAATAAAAAATAAAGAGTAGAGAACAAACGCAAACAGAAGGATGTATTCTGGTTTCCCTCTTGTGAGGACTAGTCCAGTCGGAAGAACTCTAGCTTCCAGTTGAATCCACTATTGAAAAATACCACAAGTTTTCATCCGAAGTTCTTGCAACTTCCACAACGCGAGCTTTGATCCGAATTACTCGACCAACTTCAATTATGAAGTATCTTTCTTCAATCAAGCCTCTGATTACAATCACTCTAAAACTTTTAGACCGTACCACACTGGCAAATCAACTAGAGGATTGTAACTGGCTTGGGATTTCAAAATGAATAGCTCGGAATACTTTAGAAGAAGTAGTAGGCTTATAGAGAAGAGATATGAAAGTGAATTGTTTTGTTGAAATGATCAAAATCCTTCTCTATTTATAGTTTTTCCAAAGGTAGAATTCTGGCAGAATTCGGACAGAACTCTAGGAGAAAATCTCGGCAAGATCCGTAACTACAGGAGGACCAAGTTCAAAATCTAACGTCCACTAACCGAACTCTGGCCAAATTCTGGCCGAATTCTGTTGGAGTTATGTCAGGGTTTTTTCAAATTGGTTTTGGACTTTTTGAAAAGATCAAGCAGTTAGAAAGTAGTTTGGGCTTTTGTAAGTGGGCTTGTTTTCAAAATGAAAGGGTATTTTGAAAACGTTTCTTGGGTAGCCTATTTGTCAGTACGACGTAGTGTACATCGTATTCCTAGACTCAATAAATATGGAAAATACATTGATCAAATAGGAAAACCAATATCCCTTTGATGATGCCTTTCTTCAAATATTTGAGCAGACTTAAAGTCGCCCTTTTTCTTGACGGTATATATCCAAAGATAAACAGATCTGAAAATCTGAATACCTTTCGGTGGCTTCGCTCCCGAACCCCCACGGGTGGCACTGCCCCCTCGACCCCTATCCGCTGACCGGGCAGCGGAACCCCCGATGCGAGGCCCCAGATAGGTCATTGGGTGGTTCAGAGAAATCTCCTTGTATAACGCCATCTTTGCCCCATTGCATATGTCCTGGTTTGACAAAGCTTGATCATGCTTACTACATGTCTAAGAACATGTTAGACAAACAAAAAATATGATACAAGCATAGCAATATGATATAGAATATTTAGGATAATGCTAAGTTTAGATAGCAACATGATAGTGATTACATGAATATTAGTGATGTCATTATGGTAAACTTAATTGATTAGCCATATTCAAAAATATGATATAACTATTGGGCTAAAAATCTCTTCCTTTTTTATTTTGGCAAATCGTTAAGTTTAATATATATACAATAGATGCATGTATCACTAATAAACACATAATACTAGAATATTGTGTGCTAAATTAAACTTATTTCTTCCCCTTTGACATGATCAAAAATAAGCTCCTCCGTAATTGGAGCTAAAATGAACTCAAGCATAAGTAAAGGAGGAAGGCAAAAAACAATCATGATCAAGGATTATGAGAACAGTGTAACGACAAGTTTAGAAAATTGCATAAGTAAAGTATATAAAAAAACTTATCAAAATACAACATAGTTGGTTGAACTTTAACAAAGAACACTGAAATCAAGTAATACATAGTTTGCCAACTAGAAATCCAAAAATGACATTCAAAACTCAATATGATGAATAAATATAACTGTAGTTTTGAAATAGACTTTAATAAGTAGATATCAATATCGTAGAATCCTATTATTGGTCATAAATAATCCATGAGAAAAAAATTTGTAGATCTAGTATAAACCAAATAAATAAAAATATAATGAAACTTTTAACCATGATCACAAAAAAATATGATTCATAATTTGCCCATACAAATTAGTGAATCAATTCCATAAAGAGTATAATCATCGAAAAAGAAATCAAAATAAACTAGAATCTATGCAAAATCTATACCAAAGTCCATGCATTTGAATTCAATTACCATAGCATGATATATGTATATCCATTAGATAAACATGAGGGCAATGAAGAAAAAATACTTGAGAAGGAGAAATTTAGTCGACTTGAATGCTCCCCCAAAAAGTATGATCAGTCTAAATATAGATAATCATAAACTTTGAGATAAAATCTCAATAAGAAATGCCAAAAGTAATTTTAAACTCAATCAAATAAGGATAATTAAATATATATTTGGCAAGATAACTTTTAGAAACTTGAATGAGAGAATTAAAAATAAATAATAATAATCATATATTCTCTTATCTAATACAAATTCAAATATCATGAATAACTCAACAAGATATTTTAAGTAAAAGAATATATGTCCATGATGAACTAGGTATACCACATATTAAGGGCATAAAAAAAATAAAACAATTAATTTACTCCCCTTTAAAATATGCGTGTCTAGTTCCGAAGTAATATATATGCAAAAATAGATAAAATAAATAATAACAAAATCTAAGGAATATCCAAGATATGGATCTTTCTTTCCTTTGATCAAATGCATGTAAAGTCCAAAACTTAAAACAAATATCATCTTTAGGCAAGAAAAAGAAATATCCAATAAATAAACTCTTGAAGATGAAGAAAATATGTCTTAAATAAAAAATATAACACAAATCAATATTTTTGAAAGCTGTCTTTAATGCGAATAATGGACGTATTCAATAAATCAGAGAGAAATCAGAAAGACTTTTGAAATGCAGAATTTATTATGAGAAGTTGCATAAGAAAAAAAATGTTCGAATGCGTCTATTTAGTCCTTAGACTGAAAGATGGCGATTCGAATCCATAAATCATAAATAAACCCATTTTGAAAACATAACTAGATAAATGTCCAAAGAAAAATGTATTCTAGATATATGGCATGTCAAGGGGATAATTGATTTGAAACAATTAACTACTCCACCTCAGTATAGATAAAATTTAAAATTTTCAGAGACATATTTTCAGAAGTAGAAAACTAATTCAAAAATATTAGGTCTTCTTATCAAAGTTTATTTCTTCCTTTTTAAAGCCTTAGCACGGTGTCTACCTGACGACCGTAAGGTTAAAGAAAAGAAATGCTTTGAGAGAAAGAGACATTCAATATGCATGACTTCTCTCATGCAAAGAGTTACTGTTGTAGACAGTAAGTAACTTGAATAAGAAGATAATAATATAAAGCTTAAAATCATGAATATTATACAAGCTAAAGATGAAATCACACGACCATAATATTCAATGAGTAGTAACAAAGTCATTAAGTCTGAATATCAAAAAGTGTGACAGAAAGAAATGAATATATCAAAAGATGACAAACAATAACCTAAGAATGATCAATGTATGTTACCTTTTTGAAAATAAATATCTTTAAATAATATTATCCATCAAATCTAAAATCCAAAATCCATCAGATAATAATTGCAACTAGATCTCAATAAATCTTTAGTTTATAAAGCGTTGATCAATCTTGGGTTAGCTGTAGGGGTACTGTCCCAGCTAACGGAGGTTCATCGGGGAATACTTAAGTACTGCTTCGCTTTGGCCATAACTGTGGTGACAGACAGACCCTTTGTAGGCTTGTACCCAAAACAAATCTCTTCTTTAATAACTGAAGATTTAAGAAGAATTAGTGCATATGAAATAAATTATATTCTATGGACTTAAAAAATACTAGAACAATGTAACATACGGTATAAGATGTATCAACTACATTTATCCATATGTGCTACAAAATTATTGGGTAACAATAAAATATAAAACATTTGTAAATCAAAATGTAGGACCGAAATACGCTGATGTATTTTGGAACCTAGGGGACTGGGTTCAGTACCTTGGATCTAGAACTAGATAATAGTTGTATTTAGACCTTAATAAATCTTAAGTCTATTAAGCATTGATCACTTCGGGTTAGCTGTAGGGGCCGGTTTCCAGCTAGCGGTAGTCCGAAGACTAGTACACCGTGTCGCTTCAGGCTATTTACACTTGTATGACAGAAGGACCCTTTCGGCTTGTTTCCAAAATGATCTCTACTCTTAAGAACTTAGATTCAAAGGAATATATACAGTATCATCGAGCAACATCGAAATCCAAAATCTCTAAATATAAAAGAAGTAAATACCCAAAGAATGGTTTATCAAGATCTAGACATTAAAAATACCATGTATCCAGAATGTCTACCAAAAAGCCAAGAAAAAGAGGCTTTGAGGAAGAAGATGATAAAGATAAGAACATAAATTTGTTTAAAAAAATCAATAGCTTATGTATGAGATAAGCACAAGTTTGAAACTACTTTTCAAAATAATATAATATAGAACTTGAACTTAACTCATATATCCCCATAAAGATATTTATACAAAAATATAAGAAACATATGAGCAATATATAAATGAAAATGAATTATGTATCCTTAATAAGCATAAGAAAATATCACAAGATCAAAAACATGCATAAATAAACTTTATCAGACAAAGATATAATTTATTCATAAGAAGTTAATCAAAATCAAATTTGTGAATCAATAGTGAATATATTATGCAAGCACAAGGTTAAAATAAAAGTATATGTATATACTTTTCAAATAAACAAGAGACTTGTGCTAAACATACATACTCTCAAAATACTGATTAAAGTAAATACGACATGTTAAAGACAAATCAGTAAGAAGTGACCAGTAAAAAATATTAAATACAGAGAGTCAAAAACATTTAACTCAAAAAAATAGCTCCTATGCATGCTTCAAGAATAAAAATTAAAAGTAAAGAGCATACATAGATAAATGTGTTACACTAATAAAATACTATATAGTGTGAACTAAATATTTAAGCTAAACAGCTAGTCAAGCTAGGATTATGTCTCACATTGATTCAAACAATAAACAATTTAAAAGATATTAATGAAAGCTAATAGTAAGAAGTTAATAAGAACATGCTAGATATTAAAAACTATTTAGGAAGCATGTTACCGAAGTGGTTCTAGTGACCATACTTATGTTGGTACAATTGCTTGGAAGATGACCTTTGTAGCTTTGCAATCACCAACATGTTCCATGGTTCTATTTGATATGAGAAGCTTCACCTGCAATATTAGGTGAAGACTTTGGTATCCAATACTTGGATCCACATTTGTTAGCTTTGGGAACCATTTGCACAAGTTTATATTAACTAGTTTTCTAATCTGACAACGATTAGAAACGTGTCCATTCAAACCACAATAATGACAAAAAGTATTAATAGTGCTATGTGCAGCAGTATGAGAACGTGCAGTGGGATGACATAATGTGCGTGGATACTTGTAATAGAAAGCATGGTTGTGTGAAGCTTTCGCTTTGCTTGCTTCCTTTCTAGATGATCTGTCGTGTGTGACTTTGTGATGTGCTAAGTGTCTTGTGTTAGACTGAGTCGTAGGTTGTACTACCTACTTTCCCAGTCTAATCTCTAACTTTTTAGAGTTAGCACAGATCTCATCATACTTAGCAGAAAGAGCATCAATTCTACATGAAGTAATAGAATACTTCTTCTTTTCTGATTCTAATTCTTCCTTAAGTTTAGCATTTTCTTGAATGCTTTTTTCAATACAATCAAGTGCCTCATGCAATTTAAACTTCAGTGTGGAAATCTCAGTAGAATTATCAGAAGGAGAACTATTTCTAGCATCATTCAATAAGCAAGTAAGCTTTTCATTCTCATGCTTATAGGATAGAATATCCTTTCTAGCTTGCTTATACTTATCTAATACTTTCTTGTGTTCTTCTAATAGATCACTAAAAGCATCAGATAACTTGTCATAAGAGAATTCATTGTCTTCCAGAATAAAGTTGTTTTGTACCTCGTTAGATAATGCCATTAAGCATATATTTGTAGCTTGACGAGGTCTCTCTTCTTCTTCGGAATCGCTTGCTTCACCTTTACACCATATACTCATGCTAGTGTACTTGTGAAACGATGATCTACCTTTATTTGACTGTTCATAGTGACTCTCCTTTCTAGCAGTAGTACAATCTTCTTGGATGTGGCCTATCTTCTTGCAATTGTTGCATACGAGCACTTTTTCGTATAAGGGATTGTGTTGTACCTTAAATCCCAATTCCATCATGTATATATTTGTATCATTATGAAGACTATCCTTCTCTCTGGAGTTGTTAGCTTTGCTTTCATACCTGCACTCATAAGTAGCTTCAAGAACTTTCCAAATTTTATGAGATGTTGTGCAAGTAGAAATAAGATTGAATACATTTATATCTACAACACAACAAAAGATATGTGTAGCTTTTACATCAAGGCTAGCTAACTTCTTCTCTTCCTCCATGTAACTATAATAAGGCTTGTTGATTATAGAGGATGTGAGAATAGAAGTGATAGTAGGCTTTTTGTAGCCATTAACAACAATTGATCATATGTCAAAATCTAGAGACTTCAGGTAGAAGCTCATTCGTGTCTTCCAATAACTATAGTTTGTTCCATCAAATAGTGGAAGTCTATTTGTGGATTGCTCTTCGGTTGTAAAGTACATACTTGCCATATGTGATAATGTGATCTATGTAACAGCTGTAATAAATAAGAATATAATAGCAGTGTTGCCTCACTTTACCTGTATAACCTGCTCTGATAATAAGGATATGCTCCAAGGATGTTAAGTCAAATAATAGAGTCCTTGCTAGGATACCAATTGAAGGAGAAATTGGTATGAGCAATAATATCTCTATAAAGAGCACCTGCAATAATATCTCTAGAAGGAGAACCTGCCTTGATACCATTTGTAGGACCGATTGTAGGAACGAGTTGTAAAGCGTAATACTCTAGAGGGGTTGAATAGAGTAGGCAGCGGAAATTAGCTAATTAAAAATCTTAGCAGCAAGATCGCAGAATATATATCACAGATATGTAAATGAAAAATAGAGAGTAGAGAGCAAACGTAAACACAAGGATGTATACTGGTTTCCCTCTTGTGAGGACTAGTCCAGTCGGAAGAACTCTAGCTTCCAGTTGAATCCACTATTGGACAATACTATAAGTTTTCATCCGAAGTTCTTGCAACTTCTACAACGCGAGCTTTGATCTGAAGTACTAGACCAACTTCAATTGTGAAGTGTCTTTCTTCAATCAAGCCTCTAATTATAATCAGTCTAAAACTTCTAGACCGTATCGTACTGGCAAATCAACTAGAGGATTGTAACTGGCTTGGGATTCTAAAATGAATAGCTCAGAATACTTTGGAAGAAGTAGTAGGCTTATAGAGAAGAGATATGAAAGTGAATTGGTGTATTGAAATGATCAAAATCCTTCTCTATTTATAGTTTGAATTCAGGCAGAACTCTATGAGAAAATCTCGGCAAGATCCGTAACTGCAGGAGGACCAAGTTCAAAATCCAACGTCCACTAACCGAACTCTGGCCAAATTCAGGCCGAATTCTGTTGGAGTTCTGTCAGGGTTTTTGCAAATTGGTTTTGGGCTTTTTGAAAAGATCAAGCAGTTAGGAAGTAGTTTGGGCTTTTGTAAGTGGACTTGTTTTCAAAATGAAAGGGTATTTTGAAAATATTTCTTGGGTAGCCTATTTGCCAATATGACGCAGTATACATCGTATTCCTAGACTCAATAAGTATGGAAAATACATTGATCAAATAGGAAAACCAATAGCCCTTTGATGACGCCTTTCTTCAAATATTTGAGCAGACTTAAAGTCACCTTTTTTTCTTGACGGCATATATCCAAAGATAAACAGATATGGAAATCTGAATACCTTTCGGTGGCTTCACCCCCGAACTCCCACGGGTGGCGCTGCCCCCTCGACCCCTGTCCGCTGACCGGGCAGCGAAACCCCCGATGCGAGGCCCCGGATAGGTCGTTGGACGGTTCAAAAAAATCTTCTTGTATAACGCCATCTTTGGCCGATTGCATATGTCCTAGTTTGACAAAGCTTGATCATGCTTACTGCATGTCTAAGAACATGTTATACGAACAAAATAATATGATACACGTATAGCAATATGATATAGAACATTTAGGACAATGCTAAGTTTAAGTAGCAACATGATAGTGATTATATGAATATTAGTGAGTCATTATGTAACTTAATTGATTAGCCATATTCAAAAACATGATATAATCATTAGGCTAACACAACAGATTCTTCAGAAATCTCATGCGTGCAGCACTCCTACGCACCAAAACCCCTATGCACATCGTATATGTGCCCGCCTCTAAATAGAAGAAGTCTTCCTTCATTTGGGATATTTTGGCTACTTTTTGATTGGCGTACATAGAACACTACTCACAGGCATTCAGAGAGTCAGAGCAAGTTTTTCTCATCGTCAGATCGTCAATGGAGTAAAGGAGCTACTACAATGCTCGATCTCCCTCGTCACACTTTTCCATAATCAAAATTATACTTAGATCTCCTGTTTAGGAATCTTTTGTACACTTCTCAGTTTGAAATACAAAAATTTGTTCAACTTTTTGTTCATGGCAAACAAAATGACGACTCTGCTGGAAAGATCTAAACAGGAGATTTTATGTGTGACAACCTTATCAGAAGTAATATGGACATAATAGGTTTGGGTACTTCTACTGGAGATTTTATATGGACTTATCATCCTTAGCATACTCAGAACTAAGTATGGATGGTAAGTTGAGATGACAGATACCATCAGAGGTATTATGGACATGCTGGTAGGATGTTTACTCAGAGGTAATATGGACATGGTAAACATAGAATTCTATTAAAGGTATCTTGCTCAGATGTTATGCGAACGTGGTAAGATATGACTTTGTAGGAATGCAGGAAATAATTCAGAGGTTATATAGACGTGATTGTTTACTAATGGAGATATAGCGACATGAAAGTTGCTTAGGTAAGAATGTTTACTCAGAGGTGATATGGACATGGTAAACATTCAATTGGAGTTATCCTACTTAGAGGTTTATATGAACATGGTAAGATAGAACTCTGCGGGGATATAGAAAACAACTAAGAGATGATATAGACGTAGATGTCTTCTACTGGGGAAATGAGAAAGGAACATCCTAGAGTAGTTGGGCTCTAAGTACATATTTGCTGGGGTAGTGAAAACTGGGTAGTTTAGAGGTAACGTGGATATGAACTATGACCTTTATCATGGAATAGTTTTGAAATATTTTTGATCCAGCTGGGAATCACAAACATGGAGATCATTTGGGGTGACTGGGCCCTGTTGCATGTTAATTCATGTTGGGGAACCAGAGATAGATCATGGGAAGAGGAAGTCTCCGGTCTTCGATAATACTCTAGTTGGCAACACTGCCAGGTCACCCTGGGTATGGGGCAAAAGTCGATGCCTTGGAAGCATCAATGTAGGAATTAGAGCCTATTATTCTGGAGTTTCAAGGCTTCGAACGTGACCTCACACCTATGGTGGATGTGGAGCTGAAGAGACTGACTGTTGAGATCTCCCAATATGAATCGGAGCGAGCTGCCGTTGCATACCAGATTGCCGAGATCGAGGTACAGGTCAAAAAGGTTTGCCGAGGAGGTCCAAGTCTGCCTCCAAGCTGTCCTGGAAGAGCAGTGTGAAGACCTCCGTAAACAGATTCGACACTTAGAAGAAAAGTTGGCAACCGCAGAAGGAGAACTGGAGAAGTCAAAGGACCAACAAACGTCCCTTCGCCAGCAAATCGAGGCCTTAGCTTAGGAGGCTGAAGACGCTGACGCTCATCAGGCAGAGAAGGAGAATGCTTACCAAGGCATGTCCCAGCTTAGAGGAGAGACAGCTAGGCGTCAAAAAGCGAAGCACCGAGCAAGAGAATCTGTCAGACCCAGGATCGCCTTCTTGAAGATTCGGATCGGGGACCTGACACGTCGGAAGTCTTAGACAGTAGCTTTATCATTTTATTTTGTTCCCCTCTTTATAGAGGCTTTTCTTTTTTGATGTAGCAGAACCTTTCCCTTTATAAAAAATAAAAGTTTTGATTGTTCTTCTTTATTTGTCCATCTGTTGTGAACTTTTTTGTAGCATAACTTTGCTAGAGATATTCTCTTGTGGGGATGTTTACTCAGAGGTAATATAGACATGGTAAATACAAAATTTTACAGAAGAATTCTTTTACTCACAAGTTGTACGAACATGGTAAGAATAGACTCTGTGGGGATATAAGGAATAACTCAAAAGTTGGTTTGGTAGGAATGTCTACTCATAGGTAAGATGGACATGATAGACATAACATCTCGGTCAGAGGTTTAAACAAACTTGGTGAGATAAGGGATGCGATTCAGATGTAATGTGAACTTGACCGGCTTTTAGAAATACACGGTCAAAACTAGACATAGTATTTTTTTAGAAATTTGTCGTTGATTGGCATCATTAGCAAATCTCCATTTGGTCTGGCAAGCCGGTAAGCACCGTCGAAATACACCATTTTTATAACAAATGGTCCTTCCCATTTGGGCTCAAACTTGCCAAGTATTTTGTGAGTCATGACCATCGGCCTTCGGACTGACAGCACCAGGTCACCCACTTGAAATGTCCTTTCCTTGACCTTTTTATTGAAGGTTCTAGAAATCTGAGCTTTATATAGCTCAATAGGTTGCTAAGATAATAGACGCTTTTCGTCTAATGCTTTCAACTCTTGTATCCGACGGTGTTGATTATCCTCGTCTGTTAGCTGGTTGGTGACAACCATTCGCAGAGATGGAATCTGGATCTCTAGGGAGAGTACTGTCATGCCCCGATCTTGTAGGACCGATCTTCCTCGCTAAGGCGTGATGTCGCACGAGCCTAGGTTGCGCTCGTGTAAGGCAGGTTCCATAATGGCCGATTACAATAGCTTGCGACGGGATTGTCGCACAGAAGTCCCAAGTAGAAACATTGAGTATATAAGGCAACACAAGCACGGAAACAAAATCAGAGTCTTTATTAATAATGAACATAAGATTACAAAGGCGCGTAGCCAAGATTACATTCATTCAAGCTCACTTTTCTCTCAAATTACAAGTCACTCAGCTCTCTCTCATCTCTCAATACACATTTGATGAGTCGACGGATGCTTCAGATAGGCGATGTCCATACATTATGTCTCGTATAAGTTCTGACTTCAAGCGGTCGCACGCCTCGAAATACCAAGGAACTCCGTGCCTCGACGCATCCAAGCGAGCTTTGTGCCAACGAGCTTCTACCTGTGCTTGCACATGAAAACTGTATGGGTGTCAGTACTCAACTGTACTGGTGGAGTGAGCTCTTCGCCCACCCATATAAAACTGACACGTTCATTTACTTTGTGTAACATAATCCCTTTATGATTGTCTTTCTATTCTTGTCTTAGTATCAATTTTTAGACATAAATACATGGCCTATTTGTGTCTCTAGACCATTCCGTGCTTTCACATCAATGTATCGACTCGTGCATGCCTTATGGCCCATACTTTGGGACGCAACAACATGATTCGTTTCTTCGACTTGGTTCGTGCTTCAACATCGAGACCGTGCCTCGTAACTTAGCATGACTTAATCAAACTAGCCTTACGATCCTTCTTGACTTAACTTGAAATGACTTAAGTCTGACTTATGCAACTCTATGTCAATGACTTAATACTTGATGCCACATTTATTGCCGAAGTACGCATCTTTTCTATAGCCAAATCTTAGGCTTCTTAAGACTTGTATTGCAACCGTGCATACCATCCTTATCCCGTTCGTGCCATGCTTGCACTTTCTATTCTTCGACAAACACCGTACATGCGAATTGTCGCTCAGCACACCAATTTATCTATATGAAAGATCACGGCCCTCCAGGCCTACTTAGACATGTAGTCTGGCATAGAAAAGACGTCCGACGCGGGTAGCGAGCCCCTTTGAAGGTCTTGAATTGCCTGAGTGGTATAATCCAGCTTAACTACCTTGCTCCCCTCCTAGGTCGATAGGTATTGTGGCCCTAGATTCCCGAATCGATGGTGCAAAACCTTGTCGACAAGTTGTCTAATGATCACGCACCTGTAGGAACAAATTTGTAAAGCACAATACTCTATAGGGGGTGAATAAAGTAGGCAGCGGGATATAGCTAATTTAAAAAGTTAGCAGCAAGATCACAGAGAAATATATATATATATATATATATATATATATATATATATATATATATATATATCACAAGTAAATAACTGTAAAAGCAGATATAAGAGAGCAAACGCAAAAATGGCGATGTATACTGGTTTTCCTCTTGTGAGGACTAGTCCAGTCAGAAGAACTCTAGCTTCCACTTGAATCCACTATTGAAAAATTCTGCAAGTTTTCATACGAAGTCCTTACAACTTCTACAAATGCGAGCTTTGATTCGAAGTACTCGACCAACTTCAATTGTGAAGAGTAGAACTCTTCGGAATAGAACAGTAGGCTTTAGAGAGAAGAGATGAAAGTGAATGAGTGAATTGAAATGATCGAAATCCTTCTCTATTTATAGTTTTTCCAAAGGCAGAACTCTGTCAGAATTCGGGCAGAACTCTATGAGAAAATTTCGGTAGGATCCGTAACTGCAGGGAGACCAAGTTCAAAAAGTAACGTTCACTAACCGAACTTTAGACGAACTCTGGCCGAGTTCTGTCAGGGTCGGTCAGGGTTTTTGTAATTTGATTTTTGGGCTTTTTAAAATTGTTTTAAGCAGTTAGGAGCTTTTGCAAATAGGGGGCTATTTTTCAAAACATGGGATATTTTTGAAAACATTTTTAGGGTAGCTTATTTGCCAGTACGACTCGGTATACAATGTATTCCTAGACTCAATAAAAGTGAAAATTACATTACATAAAGGAAATACACATTGGGTAGCTTATTTGCCAGTACGACTGTGTATTCCTAGACTCTGGCAAGCACAGCTTCGGTCTTGGACAGAATGGGTAGCAGATCTTTGGCAGTGTCCAAGAGTCCAAAATATCTTTAAGTAGTCCGTATATCAAGACAGGTTTGATCAATTATTAAAATCATGACCAATTTGCCAACAATCTTTCCCATTTTGATAATTGATAAACCTTGACCAATATAACATCTTCGATCAATAAGATTTGAAAGATAATCAAAATTGTATTGTATCCTGAAAAACATTTGTTCTTGTATCTTGTAAAAGATGTTAGATCATATTTCTTTCCCGTTGTCACTTAGCAAAATAATTGCAAAGATAGAAGCTCCCCCGCAATGTATGCATAAGAAACAATCGTTGAAGAAATATAAACATAATAAATAGAAAAAAATATTTCACAGGCAGTTAATATTGAAGCATAAAGAGATAGTGCTATATCAAGAAATATGAATCTAAACTGAAATGATATAATATGCTAAGCAGAGCATAAAAAGATGTTCACAATACATCAGCTCAGAAAGTCACAATCTCAAATGCAAAAGTAAACTAAAAGATAAAGTACTGATATCTTGGAATGTCGGAGCATTTCTAAGTAAACAAAGACATAATAATGTCTCAAAAAGTATGACATCTAGACAAAATATAATGCATCCAGATCACAAATCCTCATCATCATCGTCATCAGCAGTGCTAGCACGTCCACCATGTCCGAATGGACCAGCTCCTGAAGTGCCAGCTCCAGAATGGTGTGGAGTAGCACCAGAACCACGGTACCAGTCATAAGCATTACCGAGCTAAAAGAGAGAGTGTACCGCCTCATCCTCATAGCGGTATCCAGAGACAGTAGGATCTCTGGGAAGAGAACTAGCAGAGTGTCCAGTCTGGGCAAAACGAAGATCGGCAAAGAAGTTGGCGAGTGCCTGAAATCAACTCACATCGCGGAACTCGCGTTCCCTGGATGTGTCAGTGATGAATGTCCGCAGATCAGAGAGGTGCTGATGAATACTCTCAAAAGACATAGGGTATGCCTGAGAAGGTGGAGTAGGTACAGAAGGAGGAGCAGGAGGAGCGACTGTGCTGTGATAGGAGAGCTGGAGATATTTGGGCTCAGTCCAGAGCACAAGTCGACAGATCGATGTCAAAATGCTAAAAGATACGTAGAATGAACATCGCATAAGAGAGATTTTGATCTCTTGTGTGATATCGTTCCATAATCTTGATAATAGTCTTGGAAACTGAAAATGGAATTCCCTTGATGATATAGTATAGGGCAGATAGTTTAAGATTGGTAACATCATCTTTTGAAGTGGATTTTGGAAGAATAGTGGAATAGATGATGCAATATAATTCATAGTTAAACAAGTTCAAGTTTGCAGCCTTGAACTTTCCAGAACGAACACGTGCAGGTGCACAAAGATCGTTCTTAAAGCTGAGAAGAGTCGTACCATCGGGAAAATCAAAATCAGTGATATCATTGAGCGGGGCACCTTCGTTAGGAACACCAAGGATTTCTGCTAACAAGACATCATTGAACTCGATGTTAATGCCTCCGACACGAGTCTTAACATCAAAAGTGTCTAACACAAAGTTGCAAAAAAATAATCTAATGGTATTAGTAGCTATAGGGAATTTTTTGGTGACAAGTCAGTGTAACCCTAATGCCTCAAAGTAAGGACGGTGGTCAGGAAACAAAGTCCACTTAATCGGGACGCCAGTGCATATGTTGCGCATGATAAAATCACCATACCATAGTAATGATTGGGCATAAGTTTTAAAATAAAACTCATTGTATGCACCGTCGGTCGATTAGACCGAGGAAAAGAGGGAATCCTCTGGTGGATTTGAAGATGATGCCTCTTCACTGGCATTGGTCTTCTTTCTCTTGGAAGGAGTGAATTCCTTAGGCATTTCTTCCAAATTTGAATAGATGCTAATGAAATTGAAGGAGATGGAAGGAGAGAGTTATACCTTCCAGAAATTGAGTATGTTGTTGAGACAGGAATTCTCCGTATGAATCCAAAATTTTGATAGAAATCTCGAACCGGATTAGGAGCAAGGAGTTGGAGAAAAGCTAAGGTTTTTGAGAGGTTCGGGTGGCTGCTGCTGCTGTTGGGAGGAGTTTGGAAGAGATGAAAAAGAGGGGGCCTCCGGTTCTGACTTAAAAATATATACCACCAACAGGACTCTAGCCGAACTCGGGCCGAGTTCGCCTAGGGTTCTTTTGATGATTTTTTTTAAAATATTTTTTTAGTCCACATCCTTTTCATCACCCCCTTTCAATTATTTAATTCTAAGTTTAGTAATTTTAAAATTTCAATTAATATAATTAATATTATTTTCAAAATTAAATTTTGTTACACAGCAACTATTTCAGATTAGCTGTAGGGATACTGTCCCAGCTAACGGGAGTTTACCGGGGAATTAGATATCGCTTCGCTTCGACTGTAGTCGTGGTGACAGACAGACCCTTTGTAGGCATGTCTTAGAAACCATTTTTGAGTATTAAAAAATAATTGTATAAAATAAAATTAATTAATATTATTGACATCTAATTTTTTAATTCCCGACGTAAATAATTGAAATGATCTTCCGTTAGAGATTTTGTGAAGATGACAGCTAATTGATTCTCTGTGTCTATGTATATAATGTTTATATCTCCATTTTGTTAATGACCTCTAAGAAAATGATGTTGAATCTCGATATGTTTAGTGCAAAAGTGACATACTGGATTCTTAGTCAAATTGATAGTGCTAGTTTGTCACAGAAAATAGGAATGTGTGTGTATAGTAAGCTAAAGTCTTCTAAGGTTTGCTTCATCCACAAAATTTGTGCACAACAACGTCCTGCGGTGATATACTCAGCCTCAGTTGTTGATAATATGACAGAATTTTGTTTCTTGCTAAACCAAGAGACTAAAGCTTTGCCTAGGAAATGATATGTCAGCATTCGAATAACCGGTTAGGTCAAACGACGTAGTTTTGGGATACCATAAGCCGACAGAAGAAGTACCTTTAAGGTATTGGAAGATACGCTTAACCGTGCACAAATGTGATTCCTTAGGGTTGGCTTGAAAACGTGCACACAAGCAAACACTAAATATTATATCAGGTCGACTAGCAGTTAAGTAAAGTAAACTACCAATCATACCTCGATACTTACGTATGTCGACAGGTTTGCCTTGTTCATCAATATCAAGCTTGGTTGAAGTTGCTATCGGAGTGCCAAGTGGTTTGACTGCTTCCAGATCAAACTTCTTTAATAAATCTTTTGTGTACTTGGCTTGATTTATGAACGTCCTATTGTTGGTTTGTTTGATTTACAGTCCGAAAAAAAATTTCATCTCTTCCATCATGTGTATCTCAAACTCATTCTGCATACACTTTGAAAACTCTTGACAAAGAGATTCATCAGTAGATCCAAAAATGATATCATCTACATAAATTTGAATCAAAAGAAGATTGCCATTAAAAGACTTTATAAACAGTGTAGTATCAACCTTCCCTTTTAAAAAGTCATTGTCAAGTAGAAAAGAGCTTAGACGATCGTACCAATCACAAGGGGTTTGTTTCAAACCTTATAATGCCCTTTTCAACTTGAAAACATAATCAAGATTTTTGAAATCGATAAAACTTGAAGGTTGAGATACATAAACTTCTTCTTTTATAAAACCATTCAAAAATGCACTTTTAACATCCATCTGAAATAACTTAAAATTATGAAAATATGCAAATGCACATAACATGCGAATGGATTCTAATCTCGCAACTGGGACATAAGTCTCATCGTAGTCGATACCTTCTTCCTGATTGTATCCTTGAGCTACGAGTCGAGCCTTGTTACGAGTCACTAAGCCATTCTCATTTATTTTATTTCAGAATACCCAACGGGTGCCAATGACCGGATGATCAATGGGCTTGGAAACAAGTTCCCAAACTTGATTCCGTTCGAATTAGTTCAATTCCTCTTGCATAGCATCTAACCAAAAATTATTACTACATGCTTCTTTAATATTTTTGGGTTCAAGCTGTGAAATAAATGCAACACATGAAGCTATATCTTTACTGGAGGAATGAGTACTTACACCCCTGGTAATCTCACATATTACCAAGTCCTTGGGATGGTCTACCAAACATCTTATTTCTTTTGGCATATCCTCTGGATTGATGGTTTCGACTTCTGGTTCTGTAGGAGATTTGCTTGGAGACTCAGCTGGTGCTTTGTGTGAGGGTTCTGCAGGAGCAGTACTAGGTGTACTTATGTCTTCATCATCATCATCGATAGAATGTTGATTGAGTTCATCAAATTTAATATTTATTATTTTTTCGATGATCATCGTTCTCTTATTGAAGACTCTGTACCCTTTTCTTTTTGCCGTATAACCTAATAATATACCTTCATCAGCCTTTTCGTCAAATTTTCCCAAATTATCTTTAGTATTAAGAATAAAGCATTTACAACCAAATACTTTGAAATAAGAAATAGAGGGAGTTCTATCAAACCATAATTCATAGGGAGTCTTCTTTTATATAGGTCAAATTAGAACCCTATTAAGAATATAGCATGCTGTATTTACAGCTTCAACCCATAGGTATTTAGGTATACTAAACTGATTTAACATTACTCTAGCCATTTCAGATAGAGTCTTGTTCTTACGTTACACAACTCCATTTTGTTGTGGAGTCCTAGGGCAAGAGAACTCATGCAAATAACCATATGTGTCACAAAATTTCTTGAACTCTACATTCTCAAATTTGTCGCCATGATCGCTTCGAATACGAGTGCTCATGAAACCAATTTTGAACCTTTTTGCAAAATGTGACAAATTCTGATAATACATCATTCTTGCGTGCAAGAAAATATATCCACGTGTATCTAGAGAAATCATCTACTATTACAAATACATATAACTTACCACCTAGGCTAGCAATTCTACTATGTTCAAATAAATCCATATGCAGCAATTGTAGAGGTCTAGTGGTACTTACAGTATTCTTGGACTTAAAAGCGGATCGGATAGCTTTGTTCATTTCATACTCGCTACATACCGTATCCTTCTTGAAAGAAATATCCGGTAAGCCTCATACCAGCTTTTTTGTGGATAGTCTTGAAATTGTGTCCATGTTTGCATGACCGAGTCTCATGTGCCATAGTTGAATCTCATCACTTTTGGCCATCAAGCATCTACCTGCTTTGTTAGCATCTTCTAACAGATAGAAAACATATATATTATCTTCCCTGATACCTTCAAAGCTAGTACTACCAGTTGAGCTATCAACTATAGTACATTTGTCTTTGATAAAGTTAATGCCATAACCGTGATCAGCTAAATGGCTTATGCTGAGCAGATTATGTTTTAACTCAGTAATTAGACAGACATCTTTAATCACAGGGTAGGGAGCCTTACCAATATTACCAATACCAATAATGTACCTTTTCAAATTATTACCGAAGGAGACATATCCTTCTTTCTTCTTCGACAGTGTTACGAATAATGAAGCATCACCGGTCATATGTCGTGAGCAACCGCTGTCGAGGATCCATTTGCTTCTAGCATGTGAAGGGTGTTTCACCTACAAAAGAATTTGCAGATGAAAACTTTGGTACCCATTTCTTGTAGAGTCCATGAATGTTAGTTTTTGGTATCTATGCACAGATTTTTAAATCCACAAGCTTTCTAACTCTACATGAAGAAGAAATATGACCAATGGTGCCACAATAGTGACATTTAGCATGCTGAGTGTTGAAAGCAGAGTGCTGTGCATTATTGGTAGGTCTACGTTTTCTAGTGTAAAAGAATGCATGCCTATTTGTCTTCTTGGGCAATGGTTTGGTTTGGTTAGGTCTGACAGTGTTGGGTTTGACCGTGTTCCGATGATTCGGTAAGTGACACGTATTAGGGTATGAAGCAGCAACTTCAGGCTGTTTTCTATCCTAATTTCCAACTTTTTGGAGGTGTCATATAACAAGCTATATTTAGCAGTAAGTGCATCATTTCTAACAGTAGCTTGCTGGAGACTTTTCTTCTCTTTGAGTAAGTCTTCCTCTAATTGGGTAATGGTCTTGTCATTCTCTTCGGATAGTCTTTGGGTCTCGTGTAATAACAGCATAACAGAAGAAAGCTCACCTTCCTTACTAGAATAATTACTACTTCTAACCTCAGCTAGTATGTTAGTAAGTCTTCCTATTTCACCTTTGTACCCTTTTAGTACCTTTTTAGAGGTTTGATATTTACTATGCAGTCTTCTGTAATCCCCTAAGAGGTCAGTAAAGGCATCTCCTAGTTGCTCAAAGGTAAAATTATCATAAGTATCAAACAGGGGGTTAGTGGTTACCTGATCATACGCCATCAAGCATACATTTATAGTGTTATCTGATTGCTCGTCTTCTGAGTCGTTAGCTTCACTTTCATGCCATATACTTGTATTGGCATATCTTCGGGACGTAGACTTTCTTCAGGTAGTTATATTTGCTATTCTTTCTGGTTGATGATGATGTTGTTGGACATTCTTTTCTTATGTGTCCTTTCTTATTACAGCCATAGCAAATAGGATCTTCATCGTTGTTGTTGTTGTTGTTGTCTTTTGTTCTTTTATTGAATCTCATGAACTTCTTAAATTTTTTCACCATAAGAGCTTGATCCTCAGTGTTAGAGTCACTATCGTCGGAATCATCCTCTACAGTTCTTCTATGTTGAGCCTTGAAAGCGATCGACTTCTCTGATTTCTTCTTTGGTGCAACATCTTCAAAGAGTTGAAGTTCCAGCTCGTGAGTGAGTAGCTTCCCCATGAGTGTTTCAAGAGACATTGTTGAGAGGTCATTCACTTCAATAATTGATGTAGCCTTTGGAATCCAATTCTTCGTGAGAGCTCGTAGAAGTTTGTGAATCTTCTCATGGTTACTGTAATCCTTGCCTAATGATGACAGAGGATTTACAATATCTAGGAATCTCGTAAACATCTGGGTGACAGATTCATTCGGCTTCATCTTGAACGCCTCATACTCCTGAGTAAGTCTGCTGATCTTTGACTCCTTGACTTGCGTCGTACCTTCGTGGGTTACTTCAAGAAGTTTTCGCACTTTATTTGATGTTGTACAAGTAGACACCCTATTAAATTCAGTCATGTCTAAGGCATAAAATAAAGCATTAATAGCACGTGCGTCAAGACTAGCCTTTTTCTTTTCATCCTCAGTATATTTATCAAGTGGTTTTTCAACCAAAACATCTTCAACAAGAATACGATGAGGCTTTTTGTATCCATCAAAAACTATAGACCATAAGTCAAAGTCTAGAGATTTCAAGAAGAAACTCATCCGTGTTTTCCAATAGGTATAATTTGTATCGTCAAATAGAGGAGGTATGTTTGTGGCTTGGCCTTCACTTATGAACCTCACAGTTGCCATGTGTTGTGTTCTGATCTATGTAACAGTTAAGAATAGTAAAATTATAACTACAATATTACCTTTTTTTACCTGTATAACCTGCTCTGATACCAATTATAGAAACAAATTTGTAAAACACAATACTCCAGAGGGGGGTGAATAGAGTAGGCAGCGAAATATAGCTAATTTAAAAAGTTAGCAGCAAGATCACAGAAAAATATATATATCACAAGTAAATACTGTAAAAGCAAAGATCAGAAAGAAAACGCAAAGACAACGATGTATATTGGTTTTTCTCTTGTGAGGACTAGTCTAGTTGGAAGAACTTTAGCTTCCAATTGAATCCACTATTGGAAAATTTTGCAAGTTTTCATACGAAGTCCTTGCAACTTCTACAAACATGAGCTTTGATTTGAAGTACTCGACCAACTTCAATTGTGAAGAGTCTTTCTTCAATCAAGCCTCTGATTATAATCACTCTGAAGCTTCTAGACCGTACCGTACTGGCAAATCGACTAGAGGATTGTAACTGGCTTAGGATTTGAAAAATAAAGCTTAAAACTTTTTGGAATAAAACAGTAGGCTTTAGATAGAAGAGATGAATGTGAATGAGTGAATTGAAATGATCGAAATCCTTCTCTATTTATAGTTTTCCAAAGGCGAAACTCTGTCAGAATTCGGGCGGAATTCGGGCAGAACTCTATGAGAAAATCTCGGTAGGATACATAACTGCAGGGAGACCAAGTTCAAAAAGCAACGTTCACTAATCGAACTCTGGCCGAGTTCTGTCAAGGTTGGTCAAGGTTTTTGCAATTTGATTTTTGGGCTTTTTGAAATTATTTTAAGCAGTTAGGAGATTTTTGTAAATAGGGGGCTATTTTTTAAAATATGGGATATTTTTGAAAATATTTTTAGGGTATCCTATTTGCTAGTACGACTCGGTGTACAATGCATTCCTAGACTAAATAAAAGTAAAAATTATATTGTATAAAAAAATACAGACTCGAGTGGCAAACACAGCTTCAATCTTGAACATAATGGACAGCAGATCTTTGGCAGTGTCGAAGAGCCCAATACATCTTTAAATAGCCCGTATATCTAGATAGAGTTTGATCAATTATTAAAATCAGGTTTGACCATAACCAATGGGCTAACAGCACCTACGTGGACTTCTAGACTCAACGTAAATGCATGGCCTAACCGTCACAACTTACTTCCTTTGCTTTACTTCTTTACTTTTCCATACTTCTTTTGCAGAGCCCAAACCATGGTTGCATCGACGACTGACCTACAGTCCTGACATATTTCTCTTCGACGACTGGCCTACAGTCCCGACTTAACTTCCAATGTTTCCATACTCTTATCGACTCGACTTATGAATGACTAATTCTTAGCCTTCCAGCACAACTTTGAACAAAACTTGTTCTATACGTGCCAGAGACCTTGGCACACATATCTTTGAACCAACCGTGGCTCGTGTCTTAATCCAACTTGTGTTCTACGCAACAATACTGCCCATGTCATACTTTACATGACGAGCCTTGAGATCGTAGGACTACGTGACTTGACAACCGCAGATAACATGGGATAGTGCTTGCTATGACTTCGATAGCCCAGCATAACGTTGCCTAACTTAATCGTGCAACAACTTAATGAGCAAAAGCTATGCCAAGCCTCACATGGTGGGAACGTGCCATACATGCGTTCGACTTGAACAACCAAGTTCTTTGGATGCCTAGACTTATTCCATAAGCCGTGCGATACAATTTAACCCGTGGGCCGAGTAAAGGCTATGCCAAGCCTTGGACGATGGACCGTGCTTGCTTTATCAAGCATCTATATGTGCGACGTCTATGACTTAGGCTAAGTTCATAGCTTTGTGGCAACTTAGACCAACTTTCTTTCTCCCAAGCCACGGGCCGAGTGTCATTTGGAAAGCACGTCGTGCATACTTCTAAGCCGACCGTGGGACCTTCTTCCATGTTTTAACTCAGTCTGACCCAAGTTGGGATTATTTCCTTAGCTATGTGGATGCATCTCTTTTATTATCAAGCCTACTCATGCATTTAAAAACTTTTATTTTATTAGTACAAAGGCCAAGCTGGGGCAAGTTCACCGAAGCCACCTACCTGAGCGAGGAGTCGCCTCGACCGAGCCGGTCTTCGAGCAGTCGTTGCATGGCTAAGTCCAAACGCCATTGGCGTTTTGATTCCTCCGATTGACTGAGCGAGACAGGGCATAACAAGTACCGTCTCACTTGTAGACGAGGGGGAATGACATGTTGCCAGTAGGTGTCCGAACGGTTGTACTGTAGGCCCAAAAATGTTTGCCGAGTTTTTTATTCCAGTCATGCTTATTAGAAGATACGACCTTCTTGAGTAACTTTATGATTGTCCTGTTGAATGCTTCGACTAGCCCATTCACTGCACGATTGTAGAATGTCGATGCTATATTCTGTATCTAATTTTTATCATAAAATCGGTGGAACGCATGACTCACAAATTAGGGGCCATTGTCGTTGATAATTCTTCAAGGAACTCCAAAGCGGTAGATAATGTGGTACTTAACGAAGTTAATCACGTTTGAGGTTTTCACCTCTGCCAATGGTATCGCCTCCGCCCACTTGGAAAAGTAGTCAGTGAGGCGAGGATGAACCGATGTCCTTTGGAGGATGGAGGGCTAATTGGCCTCATAATATCCATTCTCTATCCTTCGAACGGCCAAACGGCCGCAGTAGGGTGTAGGAACTCAGAGGGTTAGTGAATGAAGTCAGCATGCAGTTGACATACTCGACACTTCTTAACGTAATCAACGGTATCCGCCATTATGGTAGGCCAATAGTAGCCCATACGTCGTAGTCGGTCTTACAACTTATGACCAGGTTGGTAAGATCCGTATGTGCCGTCGTATGCTTCACGGAGTGGCTCTTGTGCTTCGGTATTAGATAAGCGCCTAAGGAGAAGTCCATCGTAAGAATGATATTACAACATTTTGGTAGCTATGTCGTAATAAAATTAGAGCGAACGCCTCTTTATAGAAGTGACTTTCTTCGAGTCCTCGGGTAGAATTCTATAGACCGTATAGTCTATAAATGGGAATTACTAGTCCTTAATATCAACATCGGTGTATGTCTGCACTGAGTAGCTCAGACACGTGTGTAGATTGTTCTTTGGACAAACCAACTCTCGCCCTATCACAATGATGAAGTGCTGGGTCCCAACAGGAGCTGCCAAAAAAGCAGCAAGACTAGCGAGGGCTTCGACCTCCAGATTTTGCAATCGAGGTACATTTTCTACAAAGAACCCTGTAAAGATGGAGATGATTTCGATTGCTGCTTGATGATAGCGGACTAGATCCTCATGTCGAACTTTGTATTGGCCTCTAACCTAATTTATTATCAGTTTTGAGTCACCATAAGCCTCAAGGTAGTCGACCCCCAACTGTTTGGCGAGCTGGAGCCCGATGATAAGAGCATTATACTCGACGACATTATTAGTGCATGATTACGTGAGAGAATACGTACTGTGAATGACCAAGCCTTCAGGAGTGACAAGGACCACGCATACTCCCGCAATGATCTTGCTATTGGAACTAGTTCTTGAAGCGCCGTCAAAGAACATTTGCCAGACGGGACAATCTGTGACTGCGTTGGACTCCAAAACCTAGTCAGAAATACCATCATAAAGTTTTGAAGTTTCTGGGACAGGATGTACTGCCAAGAAGTCAGCCAGCGCTTGCCCCTTAACCGTCTTTTGTGGAATGAATACCATGTCGCAAGGCTTTAGCAGGATTGCCCATGTGGCCAACCGCGAGTTTAATGCTCCCGGCTTCGTCATAAGAACTCTGAGGAGGGTAACCCTAGAGATGACGTAGATTGTTTGTCCAGCTATGTAGTGGCACATCTTTTGGATGGCGAAGACCAGGGCGAGACACTCTTTCTCTACAGGATTATACCAATGTTCGGCACCAATCATGGTCCTGCTCAGATAGTAGATTGACTACTCATAGCCTTTATTGCTTTTTCGGGATAGTAAAGCACCGAGAGAATGGTCTATTGCTCGGACATATATTAGGAAAGGCTTTCCCACGACCGAGGCTACCAGAACTGGGGGACTGGTAAGATATTTCTTAATGTCATCGAACGCTTTTTGGCATTCCTCAGTCCAAACATAAGAAACCCCCTTCTTTATTACCTTAATGAAGGGTTGGCATCGTCCAGAAAAATTTGCTATGAATCTTCGGATGTATGCCAAACGTCCTTGTAGGCCTCGAAGCTCACGAAGGTTCTTCAGGGGGGCATGTCCAGGATGGCCTTGATCTTTTTAGGATCAATGTAAATACCCTTAGCTGTGATGATGAAGCCCAGGAACTTGCCACTGGAAACCCCCAGAAAAGACTTGGTTGGGTTCATCTTTAGTCGATATGTCCGCATCGAGTCGAACACAGTCCTCAGGTCCTCCAGATGGTTGGCCTTCCTTCGACTTTTGACGACAATGTCGTCAATGTAACATTTCACCATTTTCTGGAGCTGTTTACGGAATATGGTGCTCATAGCCTGCTGATATGTTGCTCTAGCATTCTTTAAACCGAAAGGCGTCACTATGTAACAGTAGATTCCTTTTGGCGTTCAGAATGAAGTATGCTTTTTGCCATCAGGGAACATCTTGATCTGGTTGTAGCCCGAAAACCCGTCCATGGAAGACATACGTTCGAAGCCACAAGTATTTCGATCATTACATCGGTGATCGGAAGGAAAAACTAGTCTTTTGGACAGGCCAAGTTGAGATCCCTGAAGTCTATTCACAATAGCATCCATAATATTGGGACGAAAGTGTTACTATTGCTGCTTAACAGGCTTAACGTTGGGCAAAATATTAAGTCGGTGCATTGCGACTTACGGGTCTAAGCCCAATATGTCTTCATAGCTCCAAGCAAAGACATCAATGTACTCTCGAATAAGTTGCATCAGAGAATGATACATGGAGCACTGTGCCAGAGCTTGATTATGGGAAGCATATTCTTATGGCACGAATCCATAAGCACAGGCTCGGGCACACCAGGCGTAAGCCTCAAAGACTCTTGGCAAAAGCGCTCGATGTAAGCATGCACAAGCTCTTTTTCTTTCTGGACAATGTCCATTAGAGAGGACATCGTCATGTCCATTCCACCTTCATAAAATTGAGAAAGGAAGAGACGCTTCAGATCGTCAAAAGATGAGATGCAGTCACTATAAGAAAAATGGCTTTTCTTGACGGTTTATTTCTCGACGGTCGTGAAAAACCATCAAAAAATGGGTTATCTTGATGGTTTTAGCCTTACGTCAAGAAAGGAGACGTTTAATGTTAATTTAAAAATTTTATAGCATAATAGTTGACGGTTTTAGATGATCTGTCAAGAAACATCATTTTATTTATTGACGGTTTGGTGATAACCGTCAACTAATATATGTGCAAAAAAAGTTGGCAAGATTTTTGCAGCTGCATTTTAGTAATTTTTTCAAACATTT
This sequence comes from Iris pallida, assembly GCA_029216955.1. NCBI lineage: Eukaryota > Viridiplantae > Streptophyta > Magnoliopsida > Asparagales > Iridaceae > Iris > Iris pallida. Next base: position 32,383 of record JANAVB010002645.1, on the reverse strand, counting down.
TATATTTGTTGACGATTATAGTTCTTTTTAATCGAGAAACCGAGCAAACTTTCTCCTGATCTCTCAGAAAACCCTCTCATCACCCCTTTCCTTTTCTCCTCCTCTCCCTAACCTTCTCCTCAAGAGAGAGAGAGAGCCCCCACTCCTCTCCTCTAAAGAGTATCCCATAGCTCCTCTTTCTTGACCAAAAAAAATTCCCCCTCACGAACCTAACCCTAGTTTTCCCTATAGACGACTCCGACGACCATGGAGAGCGATGCCTCTGACGAAGCCAACGCCATGAAGAAGGCCATCATGCTCGTCCTCAACGGCGAGTTCCTCGATGGGACGGAGGAAGGGGTCGATTCAGGGCTCGATATGGTCGAAGGAGGTCGAAGAACGGGTCGATTCGGGCCTCGAAGTGTCACGACCCGATCCCAAATTAATGGGTCAAACCGGATCATGCCCAGCCTGCACCGTTGTGAGACGGCGGCAGTAAGCTGTTCCATATGCAGTTTTTCACAACAACATCTGTACATTTGTCACAACTCAATATACGGAAATTTTAAAACTTTTATTTCAGTTCTTTTGTTGGATGGATTTTGAGGGAATAGAAAATGTCAGCAGAGGTTTGGCTGAAGGAGAGGGTCATTAATAGAGGGGTACTTCACCAATGTAAGCTGGACGGGCCCAAGAACGCTGCATTTGTGAAGTTTCAGGTGAAGTAAATGCCTTACTTGCGTTAGATTGTTTCATTATGTTGCTTATGCTTACATATGCCTGTGATATTTGAATCGAGCCCCCATTTCCCATATGCCTTCTCATTCTGGTTCTCCCTGTTACGAGCAGCAGGTTGGGATGCTAGCTAGGTTGGTGAATGCTACCTAGGTTGTCGGTAGAATCATAGCTTTAGTGTTTCCACATCATTTTGACGAATATGTCGTTGTTCATGGTGATGCATACTTGGTCTTTGAATGGAAAGGTTGTAGTATTTGTCTCATCGACCAAAAAAGAGTGAACATTGACCACAACTTTCCAGCAAAATGTTTTTGAATTTCTATGTATTTCTCCAGAACTTTGAATAAAATATTTATAGGACAAAAAAACTAATTTTGAACTACAATTCCCACAGAGAATATAAATGGTTTATCAAGCTTAAAATTCTCAGAAGCCAGCAAAAAACTACTACTACTGATGAACACAAGCTTCAGGCCAGATTTTAGGTCCAACAACAAAACAAAAAAGGGTTACTTGACAACATTCAACTCTACAGCTTGTAAGCAAGAATACGGCCTCATCGACACATCCAAAAAAAGAAGCACCACTTATTATGTACTTTAAAACAACCCTAGACATTTCTTCAGGATACAAATCTAATTTGCTAACCAACTAGTTCAATCTAACATTTTCCTGTGTTAGATTGTTCTAAATTGTCACTTTTTAAATAACTAGTTCAATCTAACATTTTCCTGTTAAGAACTTGCCTTAAATTTTTTATAGAGTACCTTTATATCTTATAGACTTCATTACTTATTTCATGTTTATGTTGGGATGCAGCCTTTAATGGACGCTTTAAAGAACATGCTTCGCGAGCTGGATATTGGAAGAAAAAACCCATGTAGAGGCTAAAAATCAAACTGCGTCTGAAGTCATATCATCAGGTTACGCCAACATCAAGCTGCACAACATCAGGTTGCACAGGAGATAAGTTGCGTGAGTGCCACGTGGCGCACTTCCTCGAAAAGATATAACGGCATCATCATTGCCTGACACCTGACAACACGTATATCAAGGAAAATCCGGTCAAATCCCGCACAATACGGCGCTCGAAAAGATTTTGTCAACATGTAATTAATGTTCACAGCTGGCTCACGCAAGTCATTGTGTGGCACGAGAATTAGTCAGTACACCACAGAAGACCCAGTTAAAGCGCCAGTTGTTGAGTTGCACCCATGTGCAACCTGACTAGTTGGCGCCACCTGATCAACTTTTATTTTATACGCAGGATGACGTAGTGCACATGCCATTAACTTCGTAGAACGTGCCTACTATACTGCCCATGACCCCGTGCATCTTAATCAAACGATGCCACGCATCCACAGCAGTTAGTACAACTGCTTGCGCAAGTGAACAGGAGGCACACAACCTGAAGTACGCACAACCTGAAGTGCACGCAACCCAGAATAACTGCTAAACAGTTATTACAAGAACTCTATAAATAGAGTTTCAAATCAATCTCAAAGCATCATGAATGATCATAATCTCTTGCTAAAGTGCTGTTGCATCCTCCAGAGGCTCCTGTCTTCGATATCACATCATTTAAGGGATAAAGTGATCGTCTTCTGATCAGATTTCTACAGTTGTACATCCCCAAAAATCAATTGTACTCTTGTACTCTTTTCTCGGTTTGTAATCAAACTTTTTGTTTTTGTAAACAAAATGGAGACTCTGTTGGAGTCGACTTTCTCCTCCAACGAGAAAGTGACAACTCAATGTGATACCGCGTCGATCGATAAGACGCAGAAGACCCTGGTCGTTCAAGTCAACCAGACAGCCTACAAGGCCATGATCAATGCTGGGGGTGCCAAGCGCACTACTGTCGCTCTTAAGAGCAAGACGCACTCTGTCTGGACTCCTAAGTCCTCGACGACACAACCTGCTACCTCTGCTCAACTTGCGCCCATCACTGCCCTGGTGCAACCTAAGGAAAACAGCCTTTTAGCTAACCCCTCCACTTCTCTGATCCTAAAATCGAAGGAGACTTTGTCTCAACACACTGCTGTCTAAAACAAAGAAAAGAGCCCTTTAGCCTTTTCTGAAGTGGCACAACATGTGCATGTTCCTGCTCTAGCGTAACCTGCGCACATTTCTGCCTTGGCGCAACCTAAAAGAAATAGCCTTTTGGCTACTCCCTCTGCTCCTCCAATTCTGGACTCAGAGAAAAATATGTCCAGTACCTCTGCTGGACAAAACAAAGGAAAGTGCCCTTTGGCCTTTTTTTCTCTGGTGCAACTTGTGCATGTTCATGCTCTGGCACAACCTACGCATATTTCTGCATTGGCACAACGTAAAGGAAAACACTGTTTAGTGGTTCCCTCTTCTTCATCAAGTCAGAAAATTATTGGAAAATTATTAAATCAAGAAAAACGCTCTTTGGCTTTTCCTCATTCTGCTCGAGTCATTAACTGGATGGAAAGTACTGTTAATTGCGCTTTTGCGCCTTTCAACACAAAAGTGGATTCAGTAGAAATCCTACTCTCCTTAGCAGAGACAACCAAATCTCTGTCAGGAAAATGGGTTCTATTCAGAATGAACTTTCCACAAAAAAGGGTATTATGCCTACTCCAAATAGGACAGGGCAAGATCTGCCGACCCTACGTATCTCAAGATTCCGACAAGGCAAACTGCTAGGATCTCAAGTAGATGCACAAGTAGCACCCCTATCAGACTTGCGCACCTATATCAATAGGTGCCAATTAGGGTCAACCTCATGAAAACACAAATTGTATCAAGTGCAACCTGTACCAGTTTCTAACTTGCACCAGAGGAAGAACTCTGAAGTGAAAAATCCTGAGACTTATGCTAATCAACTTAGCACATCCTTGTACACTCAAGGTACGGGACACCTCAGGAACAGGAACCATGTCCCGAATATCGTCAAGGACAACACTCATGTAACTTCTTCTCATCCTGTTAGTGTTCTCCATGAACTCTTGATACAAAAGCGGAAGGTTGCAAATCCATCCCGTCCAGCGGTGGTCCAACAGCAAGAACATCAATGCAATCACCACCATAAAGTTGTCATCAAATATTGATGTCAGTCAGCTAAAAAGTCTGTCTTTGACCGTTTGAATTATGTTCATACTCCTGAACCCATTCTAGTGGACGAAGATGAATTACTCTATGCTTCTGTCAACATGGCATCTCGAAGCACTAGGGGTAGAAAACGTCCAAGACATAATGTATCCCGTAATCCCAGTCAACAGTACTTAGATCGGATTCATGAATCCGGCGAAGGATTATACCAATATACTAGATCAAGAAGCCGAGTCACAATCGGTGAAAAGAACCTTCCTTTCAACCAAGATTCTCTCAGTCAACAGGACACCCCTATCACTTATTTTGGGGGTGATTCCTTATATGACTTTGATGCTGATAATAAAAGTTCTGGAAAAACCATCTTTTCTACTAGTTTGTCTTCAATAACTAGAGAAGTGACTGCTTATGTCGCCACAGAAGATCAAGATACTTCCAATTCTAATAATCAAGAGCAAAGAATTGCTGCTTTGGAGGCTAGTTTGAAGAGCATGGCTGAGATGATGACAGGCATATATGCGGTGATTATGGCACAACATACAGTTCCATTTGTTGTGAATCTAGTTCCGACTCAAGAACCTGTAACAACATCAGCTCCCATCAATATTGATCTAGGGGTACAATCTCCTCACACCGCTTCCATACTAGTGCAGACTGCTCTAAGTTAGTCTGGTACTGGAGGTGGTACTTATCATGTAGTACCTCCTCCTAACGTATCAAATCAATCTAATGCTCCACAATCATCAAAAAATACCATTGAGGCCGTAAAACTTTTACGTACTCAATTCGAAGCTTTCAAACAGAAAGACGGCTTACAGAAGCTTGGGATTAAGCAGCCTTATCCCATAGAATGAAAGGAAGTCCAATTTCCTCCTAAATACAAACCCCCTACTATTATGCTGTTTGATGGCAGCACATCTCCAAGTCAATACCTCAATCACTTTGAAGTAATGACTGATCAACTTCAACCAAATAATGCTCTTCTTACTAGAGTATTTGTCGGTTATTTAGCTGGTACAGCATATGAATGGTATCGTAGCTTACCAGATGATTGTATAACCTCTTTCTATGGCTTCAAACAAATGTTTTTGGAACAATTTATGAGGGAACCAACGACATGACTATGTCTGCTCTCATCAAAATCAAACAACGACATAATAAAACTACTGAACGTTTTATTGAACGATTCCGCCGTGAAGCACTCAAAATGCCTCTCGAAACTCCAGATGCTTTGACTATAGACACTTGCAAATCAAACATGTTGCCTATAATCAGCATGTGGATGGGATCAACACAGTTCCAGGACTGGCCTTCCATCATAGTGAATACCAAAGCAGCAGAAGAGAGCGCTGACAAGTTCAAACAATTAGGTATTCAAATGCCAAATCTTGACAAAGATGAACATGCTACACCAAATAATAGTATCCGTCAGAACAATCGCAAGAGCAAAGAGACTTGGCCAACATCTACCCTAACAGCACCACAACAAAGGGTACTACGTTTAAAAGAAGAATACTATTTTGATGAAGATGATATCATGAGTATCTTTGATTGTCTAATAAAGAGCAATAAGCTTCAACTGCCAGAAGCAAAACAGCCAAAGGAAGTTGGTAAGACTGACCATCCTAAATATTGTGTTTACCACAGATTTATTGGACATCCAACTCGAGCATGCTATGTGCTCAAGAGTAAAATTTAGGAGATGGTCAATTCCGGTACAATCACTCTCCAACAAGATGAGAAAACTGTAACGGCTAACGTCGTCTCTCTACAGTTTAGAGATTTTTTGGCTCAACTTGTTCAGGACGGCATTATCCTCATCCCGAGAACTACTATAGAGATTGTTAATCTTCCACCTGCACGAACTGATGGTCTTGTTCCTCTGTATACTGATAAAGGGAAAATTATATGGATCCATCCAGATTTAGTGGCTGACTTCGAAACACCGTCTTCCTCCACCAAGTCTAAGAAGGCCACTAAACATAAATCATGTCATATGATTTCGTTGGGTGAACATTGTCTTCCACCTCTAAATGCTACCTTTATCTCGGTAGCAGATAATCCTTCTTCTTTTTTCCGTGTTGAGACAACATTGTCAAAGTCAAAAGCCAAATATCAACCAGCTTTCCATCTGTATAGTCCACAGTCTCGTTAACTAATGACAAAAATAGGATATAATCTACAAAAGGCCTCTAGTTTGAACCATGGAAAGGGATCTCCTACAACTCTTTCTCTATGTCTTTCTCACAACCAATCTCGGGTTGGTTTGGGTTACTGGACAAACTCTTCATCTTGCCAAAAGAAACCTTCCAGAAACAAGATTCAGGCAAAGAGTTGTAATATGGTATCCTTTGAACCTGTATCAGAAGAAGAAGCCTTAACTGGTACCAGGTCTGGGAAACCTTACCTAAGAGACTATTTAGAAGGTCAAAAAAACCCTGCTCTAGCTCTGGAGGTTCCTCAAGCATCATTTTATCCTGCTGTCAATGTTCTATTAGCTTCATCACCTCCAGTAGAACCAACTCTTTCCAAACTGACGACAGCCGACAAAGAAAAATAGCTTGTCTGTTTTGATAAAGTATTAAAGAAGACTCCAACTTTAGGAACTCAAGAAGCCGTATAACTTTGATATACTATCTCAGCTGGCTAATACCCCGATTGTCAATTTTTGAGCTACTCCGTCTTTCAAAGAAAACTCGAGAAACGTTGAGTGAAGCTTTGATGCAAGCTGATACTTGTCTAACATTCCTCAAGAAGCCAGAGGAAGAGCCTATAACATGCCTTCATTGTCATAGTGTGATGGAACTGATACCCAACATCACCTTTACACAAGATGATATATTGTTGGAAGATAATCGTCATACCGACCCCTCTACTTCACGGGATATGTGATACCATGAAGGTTGATCGCATTTTGATCGATCCTGGATCTGCACTTAGCATCATACCAAAGACTCTATTAGATGCATTAAAGATTCCTGTATACAATCTTTTAACAACTATCACGACAATCTTAGGATTCAATTCTGGAAGAAGTGAACCTCTGGGAACGATTCGTCTGAAAGTTCAAATAGGCAATCTTCGTAGAAATGTTACTTTCTACATGATCGATAATCATGGCTCTTATAATGCTTTGATGGGAAGACCCTTTCTGCATGAGCATAACATTGTACCATCCACTCTACATCAATGCTTCAAATATGTAGATGTCAATGGAGAGGTTCAGAAGGAAGTAGTCGACCTAAATTCTTTCAAGGGTATTGAAGCGTATTGTACTAACTCTCGGATGTACAAGAAAGAGTTCATGAAGGTTGTATTAGCGATAAATAGTGAGGAAGATCAGAAAGATACTTTAAAAAATATTCTCATGATCCCCATCAAAGGACATACTACTTGTCCCTCTTCTTCTCAGGCTTTGACTATCTATCTTTTCTCTCATAACAAACAGCCTCCTGCTATAGAAAGGGAACAAAAGGAGATCACCCCTTCTGAGCCTCTGGTTATCGACCTTCGTCGTAACAAACCTTCACCTTCTCCTTCTCCTTCTCCTTCTCCTTCTCCTTCTCCTCCTCTGGTTATCAACCTGACTAAGCCTTCTGTTAAGGCTAAGAATTCTCCTTCTCCTCCACTAGTTATCAACCTTACTAAGCCTTTTATTAAGGCTAAGAATCATGTTGTAAATGATGATGTACAAATCAATAAAATAGCATCTCCTTTACAGTATATTGATATTTTTTATTATACTTGATGTTATTTAGAAATACTAGATAACTTCGAACCACTTACCATAGGAGCAGTTCAACCTCTCCAAAATGAAGTATTGCTCGAGCCAATGCAGGACTTCTTCTTCTTAGTTCCATCCAGGAAGAAAGATGAACTTCCTATACTTTTTAGTAAAGGAACAGAACAGAAGATCATGCCCAATGGTGAAGAAGAAAATCACGATAACGGAAGACTTCAACTACGTCGTTATAGTCAACAATCAAAAGATATCATTCAAAAGATGGGATATAATTTTAAAGCTGGTCTCAATGGCGGTAAGGAAAGACGAACTCCTATTTGTGTCCCTGTTCCAAAAGAAAAATCACAACAATACTACAGCAAAATGAAGCGGGGACTGGGTTATACTTCGCCAATACCAACTCCAGAAGCTTCCGAATCTGATGAAGAAGAACGATCTAACTCTTCTAATTCTATCTTAAGGGATTCAGACACCAGTGTTGGACACGTCCATCGAGTGACTCTATCTTCCAATATACTAACTGTCGAGTTCTTGAAAGACGACGAAGACTTTGCCGAAGTCTCTAAATCTGATCCTTGGGCACAAAGGATGGATACTTAATGGGAACTTTGCTTCGAGCAACGTGAGCCACCTACCGAAGCTCAGTTGGTTCAAGTCAATGTTGGAGATGAAACTTCTCCAAAACCAATATTCGTCAACAAAAGCCTCCATGGAGTAGATAAACAAGAACTGATCCAACTCATAAAAGAATACATTGATGTATTTGCTTGGAGCTATGAAGACATGCCGAAATTAGATACCCAGATTGCTACCCATAAACTCAACATTCTGCCAAATGCAAGGCCAGTTAAGCAACAACAGCTTCAATTTCGACCTGACATGATGGACGTCATAGAAGCTAAAATTAAGAAGCTTATTGCCTGTGGCTTCATGGCTTCCTCAGAGAAGAACAATATCCAGATTGGGTAGCTAATGTTGTCCCAATTTTGAAGAAAATAGGGAAGGTCCGAGTCTGCATCGACTTCAGAGACCTTAATGAAGCTTGTCCCAAAGACGAATTTTCTCTTCCAATCACTGATGTCATGATCGACAATACTTGAGGATTTGAACGTATATCTTTTATGGATGGATTTTCAGGATATAATCAAATCAAGATACATCCGGAAAATAAGAAAATACATCTTTTTGCACTCCTCTTGGAGTCTATTGCTATACAGCTATGTCGTTTGGTCTCAAAAATACTGGTACAACTTATCAGCGGGCCATGAGTACTATCTTTCGTGATCATTTACGAAAGACAGTTGAATGCTATGTAGATGATATTGCTGTCAAAAGTCTTCTAAAGGAAGACCACATTCAAGACTTGAGAACTATATGCGATCTAATGCACCAGCATCAACTTAAGATGAATCCCACCAAGTCATTCATGGGAGTCTCTAGTGGCAAATTTCTTGGATTCGTTATTACCTCTAAAGGTATACACGTTGACCCTGAAAAAATTAAAGCCATTCAAGAGATGCGTCCTCCATGCAACCTAAAAGAGCTACGAGGATTCCAGGGACAGCTTGCGTACATCAGAAGATTCATCTCAAATCTCTCTGGGTGCTGTAGACCGTTTACACAACTCATAAAAAAAGGTGTGTCTTTTATTTGGACTGAAGAATGTCAACAAGCATTTGAAGACATAAAGCGGTACTTGATGAACCCTCCAGTTCTAGTGCCTCCAATCTTAGGAATACGCTTCCTGATGTATGTTCGAACAATGGACCATTCACTAGGTGCTTTATTAGCTCATAAGAATAAAGAACGTCATGAAAAGGATATCTATTATCTTAGCCGTACAATGATTAGAGCTAAACATCGATACACCCCAGTGGAAAAAGAATGTCTAGCTTTGATGTTTGATGTTCAAAATATGAGACATTACATCACAGGCCAAACTATTCATGTTATTTCTAAAGTTAACCCCCTCCGGGTCCTGATGAAGAAGCTCGGTAGACTCAATTACAGGCTTGCAATATGGGCCATATTGTTAGCACAATATGATATGGTTTATGTTTCTCAAAAGTCTGTTAAAGGTCAAGCCCTTGTTGACTTTCTGGCAGCTCATCCAGTCCCCGAAACGTCTAAACTCTACAACGAGATTTTAGACAAAACTTTGGAGTCTAACATGATTTCAGAAGAAATTCTTACATGACGTCTATTCTTTGATGATGCATCAAGAATCGGGCCAAAAGGTGCTATTGTTGCTGCTGTTGGAATCATCCTCGTCTCACCAGAAGAGTTAGATATTCAAAGAGCTTATTCTTTAGATGAGTCGTGTTCCAATAATGTGGCTGAATACAACGCTCTGCTCATTGGTCTCCAATTGGATAAACAATTAGATATTGAGTATCTTGAAGTTTACGGAGACTCCAAACTGATTGTCAACCAAGTTAGAGGCATATACGAAGTTCGACATCAAGATCTGGTCCCATATCATGATACAGTGATCAGGATGTCTACTTCATTCAAAGGCTTCTTCATCGAGCATGTACGCCGAGCGTGTAATACAGAGGCTGATGCACTCGCTAATCTTGCAGCAGTTTTAGCAATTCCAGTCAGAAGACAACAAATGATCGTCATCACTAATAGAGAGTTATTTTGCGTCGAGAATAACTTAAATATTGAAGTCAACAATTCAAACATAGAATTCAACAATTTTGTTGAAGTTTGTATTATCAATGAAGATTGGAGGACTTCTTTCATAGACTTTGTGGTCCATGATATCTTACTCGAAGTTCCTAAGGAGGCTTCAACAATTCGTCGGCGGTAACTCAGATTCTATTATAATCATGCTACAAAGACACTCTACCGACGAACATTTAAAGGCTTACTCCTACGTTGTCTCGCAGGAGAGGCAGCAAAACAAATACTTCATGAAGCTCATGACGGTGTTTGTGGTACATATCAATCTGGTCCTAAACTATAGGATCGTATTCGTCTTATGGGCTAGTATTGGCCCTCGATGGTATCTGATGCAATCGAGTATGGTGCCGAGCATGTCAAATCCATGCTGACTTCATCCATCAACCATCAGAATTTCTTCATCCGACGGCGGCATCATAGCCCTTTGAAGCTTGGGGCATGCATTTCATTGGTCCTATTAACCTTCCCTTGTCTCGAGGACATCAGTTCATATTGGCCATAACTGATTATTTCTCAAAGTGGGCTGAAGCTATACCTCTAGCTGAGATTAAGACAAGCAGTGTTATCAATTTTATTAAGCATCATGTGATCTACAGATTCGATGTTCCTCGGCGAATCATTCATGATAATGGTCCATAATTCATCAGTCAGAAGTTCACTCGATTCTGCGATGACAACAGGATCACTAATATTACTTCTACAGCTTACAATCCTGCAACTAATGGGTTGGCAGAAGCATTTAACAAACTCATCAAGAAGTTTGTTTCTACCAACAAACGGAACTGGAGTAAAAGGCTTGGAGAATGTCTGTGGGCTTACCGTACTATTGTACACACTCCTACAGACTACATACCTTTCTCTTTGGTATATGGATGCGAGGTCGTCTTACTATTGGAAATCCAGATCCCTTTCCTAAGGATTGCTATTGCCAATAAACTCACAACCGAAAACAATGATTGTCTGAGACTTCAGGAGCTTGAAGCGCTTGACGAGAAATGGCGCCTAGATCAACAGCATATTGAGTTATACCAAGCTCGTCTATCAAAAGTCCTCAACTGTAAAGTCAAAGTCCGAACATTTCAGAAAGGAGAACTAGTTCTAACCGTCAGACATCCTATGACTACGACGTACATAAGTAAACGCAAATTTGAAGCGAAGTAGGAAGACCCTATATTGTAAGCAAAGTTTTCTCAAATGGAGCCTATCAATTGACTGGTATGGATAGTCGAGTCGCCATGATGCCTATCAATAGCAAATTTCTCAAGAAATACTATGTATAAAAAATACATCAGCAGAAAAACTAGAATGAAAATAAAATTCATTTTATTGCATAACTCAGACAGAAGGAAATACATAAAATCAACGAGGACCAGAGCCCTCCTGATCGAAGACAAATTTTGCAAGAAGCTCGAAGACATTATTTTTCGATGACACCAGTAGTTTACAGACAGCCTTCCTCAGAGCTTCTTCTTCGGTAGTGCTTCCAGGTTCTACCAGTTTGGCGAGAATATCCTACTTCTGTTCAGGAACAACCGAGCTTTCTCCCACTTCTGGCTGGATAGGCGGCGAAGACTCATCAGAAGAAGTATCCATGACGGCTTCGATCTTTGGGATGACCTCAGCCTCCTTGGGTGCATCTTCGAAAGACATTTGTGATGAAAGGAATAGGTGTGGATAATATTCTTCAAAAAGTTCTGCATTATTTATAGACTGAAAGGTCAAAACAATATGTTGCGGGAACCGAAGTGACCTTTCCTCAAAAAGGCATGTTCGTTCATTCATCTCCTTTCATCTCGTGAAGAGGTCTTCATTTATTGTTTGTCTTGAGAACCGAAGCGACCTTTCCTAGAAAAGACATGCTTATTCATTCATCAATCTTTTCGTCTTTATTCACCTCATGAACGAACCTACATTTATTATCGTTTATTTACTTTTTCGTAAATAAAGCCACAGATAATAAATACTCAGAATCCCCTGTGGAGTCCATCCAAATCATCAATTCTGTCTTTTGAAACTCAGCTATTTTAAAAGATACCTTATCTTTATGATAAATTCGTATTATCACAGATATCCTCTTTTTAGACATGATACCCTGTCTTTTAGTCCCAGCTGGCTTGAAGATCATCAATAAAAAAATGAATTCACGTCCACATTACCTCTGGATTCTATTTTCTATATCATCACATCAAATTAAGTCATAAAGGAGAGAAAAAATCATTCTTTATTCCTTCTTTAAAAATATAGATACATCTTAATGGAAATCTATTACATCTCAGATTTTTATTCTAAATATAACAAATGGAGGTCTATTACATCTTTGGATCTTCTTGTTTGTGCCAGTTTCTTGTCGACTCAACCTGAAGCGGGGAGCAAGGCAACGGAATCAACTCTAGTCTTCTCTCTCAGAAAGACGAGAGGAGAACGATAGAGTATAGCAGCCCAAAGACAAGCTGCTGTCAATACAACTGGTGGAGAAAAGATGACTCTTCATGAGAAGTAGGAATTAAATCACCCTTGTGATATAATTCCTAGTTCTGTGTCTCCACCATCCAACTCTCATGTATAAAGGCCCCTCATACCATCTCGAGGAAGCCCTCTTAAACATGAAGTGTTCTGAGCTGTCTGATGTGTGTGTGTGTCAAGGTGGTTCAGCTTCATAGCATCCAAGATCATCGATGCCAGTTCTGGGGATTTTGTCAGCCGGCCCCCTGCAAGCATTAGAAAGAAGATGAAAATACAGTAAATATTCTTTTCTTCTTGTAACCTGTTATATACAATTGAAGCTGAGATATCATGCGCGTCCCTAGGTATGTTTTTCGGAAAGAATAAAACATGAAAGCACATGAAGCGCCACGTATCGTTCAGAGGTTGGTGTTGTCAGAACCAAGAAAAGTCTAAAAAAAAGCGCAGGACGTGTCAAGATAGTTACACAACAAAAATAAAAATGTGCCAGGATCTATAAAATTAAATTTTTTTACTTCATAATGAAAAGAAAAAAGAGACAGACACCACAGACATAGGCAATATGGCCATTATGTAAAATGACACTCTCATATCACGTTATTTCTTCTTTTCGTCATCAGCTTGACGTAAAGCAACGCTCAACTCCTCGATATTGTGGATCCCCGAGCGATGCATCAGACGGAGGAATCATTTCCACTGTTCCAATGTGCCATGCTCTTCGGAAGACGATGGCCCACCACAGGAACGAGCAAAGACTGTTGGGGTCAGGCCAAAACAATCTAGGAAGTTCTCTGCCCTCATGGACGGGTCAGCTTCTAGCAAATATGCTACAGGCGCAGAGTTCGGCCTCTCCCCAGAAGCTTTGCTATTGACGTTTGCCTCCTTCTTCATGTTCTCTTTGGATGCCATGAGAATGAATGAAGATGGAGTTTGAACCTCATGCCCTTATATATATAGTGAAGGTCGGCCCCCGCTAACTCTTCGGCTTCTCCATAAATGGGTGGGTAACACTTAACGTGGAAGAAGAAGAAGAAAAAAAGATGTTTCAGAAAAAGCGCCCCATAAATAGGTTCGTTATTGGGAATGAACCGAGTACTTAATAATCTTTTTTATTAAGAGTGCATAACCCTCACGTAATGCAGCACTTAGACTGCACGACCATCAGGTTGCACGATCATACACGACAATCAAGTTGTGCAGTAGCCAGGCTGCGCGACTCTTGTATTGCACAGCAATCAAGTTGCGCGACCCTCATGTTGCGCCCAAATTGATTTCATATAATTAAAAGAGAGCACAAATTTTTGAAGCACTGCGTAACACGGATCGACATCAACCAAACCCTAAAAAGGGAGGCACAAGTTACGGGGTGCGCCCAACTCTAAAAAGAGTGGACGAACGTTCTTAGAATCGAGCCAAACCCTAAATAGGGTTGTCGACAATCGGGTCTGTGATCAGATACTTACCCTCCATGACCGGGTTGACAGTCTCTCGTCGTGACGAAGGCAGAACGTATTGACATGCATGTCGCTGCTCTCTGCATGATGAAGCACAAGATGAAGGCTCAGCGAAGCCCTTTCTTTTCTTAACATCGAATCTACTGGGCGCCATTAGCGTTTGTCGAAGAAGCTTCTGAGTCTAGAGGAAAAAGAGACAGAGTTTCGAAGAATCACATCGGTGGTCGAAAAAGCTCGAAAAGAAGAGAAATCAGTTTGTGTGTAAAGAATAAAAGGCCCAAAGTGTATGGCTATTTATAGCCCAAACAGTTACGCAATCTATGTTGAAGAATCGGGCTCGAGTTGACTGGCGCAACCTATACAAAACTAGCATAATTCAAAGTATTTCAAAACTTTAAAGTATTTTCAAGTTTCAAAAACTTTGAAGGGGGTCTTGTAGTGGCTAAAAATGAAACTGCACCTGAAGTCATATCATCAGGTTATGCCAACATCAAGTTGCACAACATCAGGTTGTGCCAACATCAAGTTGCACAACATCAGGTTGTGCCAACATCAGGTTACGCAGGAGACAAGTCGCGCAAGCGCTATGTGGTGCACTTCCTCAAAAAGCTGTAACGGCATCATCATTGTCTGACAGATGACAATACGTATCAAGGAAAATCCGTTCGAATCCCGTACAACACGGCACTCGAGAAGATTTTGTCAGCATGTAATTAATGTTGACTGCTGGCTCACGTAAGTCATTCTGTGGCACGAGAATTAATCAGTACAACACAGAAGACCTAGTCAAAGGCGACAGTTGTTGAGTTGCGCCCATGCGCAACCTGGCAAGTTGGTGCCACCTGATCAACTTTTAATTTAGAAGCAGGATGACATAGTGTGCATGCCATTAACTTCGTAGAACGTGCCCACTACACTGCCCATGACCATGCGCATCTCAATCAAACGATACCACGTATCCACAGCAGTTAGTGCAACCGCTCGCACAAGTGAACAGGAGGCGTGCAACCTGAAGTGCGCGTAACCCAGAATAACTGATAAACAGTTATTTCAAGAACTCTATAAATAGAGTTTCAAATCAATCTCAAAGCATCATGAATGATCATAATCTCTTGTTAAAGTGCTGTTGCATCCTCCAAAGGCTCGTGTCTTCAATATCACATCGTCCAAGGAATAAAGTGATCATCTTCTGATCAGATTTCTATAGTTGTACTTCCCCAGAAATCAATTGTACTCTTGTACTCTTTTCTCAGTTTGTAATCAAACTTTTGTTTTTGCAAACAACCGAGATAGTGCTTATCAAGGATTTCTTATCGGGTATTTCCTTGATTTTCTTGACAAGCAAATTTTTCTTTTCTTTTATATTTTGATGTGTATCTAAATAATTCTAGATATTGTGTTGTATGTATTATATTTTAAGTCTTAATAGATTCAGTAAAGTTGTATGTCCACAAAAAACTTGTGCTCTAGTTAGATTTTAGGATTTGATTTCTTGATTTGGATAGGATTTGGTAAGACAAGGTTTCATTCAGGCATAAAACTTGGTCAATCTTTCCATTGAGCCTTCTTTATTCGAAGTCCATTGCAAGCCCATGTTTGAAGTTATTTGTACAAATGCTGATTTTTGTGTCAACTAAACTGATAAAATATGGTTGCAGGTTCTAGTTATAAGACAGACCTAAGGATGGGACTTGGAAAGGTCGCGTCTCAAAGTGCTCGTAAGATACATTAGTTACTTAGTCCAGATTAGTGCATTTTATTCATTTCTAAGTGTAATCTGGCCACATCGTTGCATTTTATTCATTTTCTACTATGGTATGGGTATACCAGTCTGCAGGCATTAGTTACAACTTACATGTAACATCATGTTAAAATAAGCATTTGTGACACTAGTGTTGAATCTTATTTTCAGTCAACTCGATATTCTATTCAGTTCGTTGCTTTAACTTTTGTAGGTGGCTTCTCCTTCCACTGATGTACCTGCCAAATCATCAAGTAGTAAAGATAAGGGCTTGATAAAGAAGATTAAGGGGTTTAATGGTCTTGTGAACAACTATAAGAACTTTAGAGGGAAGGGACAGTATGTTCAGTGGGCAAGGAGCCAAGGGTAGGCCATTGGATCTGAGGATGAGTTCTTCACCAACCATGTTGTCAAGGGCTACTACAAGAATTATGTCAAGGTACACAATCATCATTCCTTCTATGTTATATACTATATACATATTTTTTTCCTTCTTCTTCAAACTATATATATATATATATATATCTACTCAATCTCTTTATGAATGTTGAAGCCAATTGATAAGATTTTGTTTGATAATCGGTTGACTCTTTTAGAATCATTTTATTTGAGAAATTTATAAGGACGGGAATTTTGTGATCTTGCTAAACCTCAATGAAAGGGTTTTCCCTGAATTCTTTTGGGTGTATATGTGTGCATATGAATCTGTGAAGGGGTTCCAAGTCGGGGAAACAACCTCTTGTACACTGGGATTAAGGTTTCATACATCTTGAGTCCTTGACACTCCCCAGACTTTATATAAGTGTGAGTTCATGGCATCAATGGAAATTACAATTTTCCAAAGGAAAGAAGAGAGCAAAGAATTGATTTCCTTTCCTTTCCTTTCCTTTCCGTCCAAACGAGGTCTTATTGTATATTTGTGCAGTTTGTGTCCTTTAAGCAAATTTTCTTTCTTCTAGCTACTTTATTTACCGATTCCCTTGAAAGTTGATAAGTTCTTTATTCTTTGCATAAAGGTTGTGCTCACTAGACGCTACTATTTGTTTGTAGAAATGCCACTGTTGAAGCTAATATTTTTTGGTGTTTGAATGCTGCATTAGTTTATTTAGGCTTGATGAGTGCTGGTTAATATTTAAGTTTAGAATTAAAATCTTATATTATATTTTTGGCACTTTCCTTTTATCTACTTGTAATATACATGAGACATTCTAAGAAACTGAGCCTGATGTCCGCCAACAGATTGACACATGCACAAGATATATCTTGTTGTTTTTTTGTTCTATTTCTTATCCATTTTGCAAAAATAAGAATCCTAGAAAGTCACTAGTAAAGCTGAAGCAATATTTTGCTTCATCTGATATAGGGTTTCATAAGAAACTGAGCCTGGTGTCCGCCAACAGTTATCTTGAGATGTATTGATATTGTAAGGGCATTACAGTAATTTGTTCCTTGCAAATATTTATAGAATATATGGCGATGCATTATTCATTTTTAACAAAGTAAAGATTGTTGGTTCTCAACATAGAAGACTAATTATATATATTGTGCATGTAGGAAACTTTCTTAGAGCTAATCAATTTTGTAGTTTTTCTTAGAGCTAATCAATTATAACATGCAGAAAACTTCCTCTTGTTGTTCGCCTATAATCCGTAAATTGGTTTAGCTAATCAATTTTGTAGTTTTCCTTAGAGCTTCTCAAGTACATTCAGGTTGATTGCTTTGACATACAGGAAAAAATGAACCTCAACCTTTTTTGAGTTTTGTAAAGCAAGAGAAGGGAATCCTCGGATGTTGCTGCACATGGGTTAAATATTCTTGATGTGGTTAGTATCGAGGGCATTATGACGCTATTATTCAAAAGTTACATATTGGATGAAATTAACAAATGCATTGTTTTGTTTCTTCTCATGTAAGATTAGATTATTCAGCAATATCCTACAGATGAACAAAAGGTGGTCGGTCAAATACACTGATATCTATTTGTTACTTCTTTTCCAAACTATTTTACTTTGTAAGGGTGAACCTCTAACAGTCAAATTACCTGAAACACAAACATGAAGTTTCTGACATGATAATGATAGTTTATCATTTGTATTATTGGTACCATTCTCTTTAGAAAACCTTATTATGTGATAGCTTACATTTTTGGTTTATGAAGGTTGATGGTCTTCTCCGGCTGATGGAAGGAGAGAACACTGGTCCTATCAACTTAGCAAACCCCAGGTAACAATCAAGTTTTTCATGACATCAATTTAGAGTTTTATAATGTGTCAGTGTTGGATGTAATATTTTGTGCTTGTCAGTGGTTGGCAGAAAAGAAAACAATGAACATATCAGTATACATGCATCATTTACATATAATGTGGAATTTTTATTTGCTTATATATAATATGTGAAACACACTACCACTTTGGTAGAAAGTAGTTGCTGACCAGATTATATATATGTTATGATTCCTGAAGGCCCTGTTGAAATTGAGGATTATCGTCAAAAATGTCTAGTACAACCCTATACTTATTATTTGATCCTCGCTATTAGTCTGCTATACATACCAGATTAACACAACCATAAAATTGGGCACTATAAAAAGCGACTGCAGGTATGCTATATAAAAAAGGTTACTGTAGGCATGATGATGATACAAAGGCCCTATCGCAAGTGTTGTCCATGTAACAACTAAGTAGACTTATGTCTCCTTTACATATAAGCTGGACCTTTTTTGTCTATATATTATATCATTATATGAGAAATACCCAAGCACTTTGATAGAAAGTAACTACTAACCAGGTTATACCTTACGATGCCTAAAGCCCCTGTTGAAATTGAGGATTATCATCAAAGTGACTTACTGCCCTATACTTATTACTTGATCCTCACTATTAGACACCCCTAATTGACACACGTGAAATTAGGCACTATAAAAGGCTACTGCTATCATCAAAGAATTGGACAAGGTTTTAATACCTGATAATGACGTACTACCTCTTTAGTTTCTGAAGAGAGTTTACAATTAAACTTATCTGTATTTCTACTCCATTTAATGATGAAAGTTTTTAGCAGTATATCACCAATCACCAAGCACTTTACTGTCTTCTCAGTCTCTTGACACACAATCATAAGATAAGCATAAAAAATCTTGCTGGACTATTTCGAACATAACAGCCAAAAATAAGGCATAGATACTGGTACAACTTAGAACTGGCTCTCTTTATGTGATATACATAACATATATCCAGTATATCATCTATCATACTCTATTTATGTGATATAGATAACATAAATTACTGTGTTGACTTGTAGGCCTTATGGTCATTTTATTTTGTTCTCAGTTATCAATTTATACAACCATGTGCACATAAATGATTACATATATTTATCTTCTTCTCTCAGGATCTACATAGAAAATGAAGGTGATGTGAATATGGGAGGGATGTGCTCCAGCTGAGTTTGCTACATATTTTGATTTTACTTGTATAAATATCGGTTTTGGATGTTTAAGATGTTACGAAAACTACATACTTTGGTTGTATATGTTTATGGTTGGACATGTGTTGGATGTTTGTATTTGGACGTGTGTTGGATGTTTGTGGTTATGAACAGTACAGTTTGCTAATATAAAATTTGGGTATTATAGTTATTTGATGTATGTATATCTTCTGGATTATTGATATTATGTGTGTGTTTGATTCATAATAAATAGAATTTTGGCTATACAAAGTTTAGATTCTCTTGACGGTTATGAAACGTCAACAATTAACTAAATTTTACTGCAAAAGGGCTTCTTATGACAGGTTTTGTCCGTCAAAAAAAAAGTTTTCTTGACGGCTAAAACCCGTCATCTAGGGCAGAGTCAAGAAAAGTTTTCACCAACATTGACGGTTTCTCCAAACTGCTATCTTGATGGCTAAAAATAGTCAAGAAAACTATTTCATATGACGGCCAAAAACCGTCAAGAAAAGCCCCGTCAGCAACCGTCAAGAAAAGGGGTGAACTTTTCTTGACTCTGGCCTACTTGACAGATTTGCAACCGTCAAGATACCCCTTTCTTGATGGGGAAAATCCGTCAAGAAAAGATTTTTTTCTTGTAGTGAGTAATCGAAGAGACTGCAGAACCACTTGTATGCTACCCCCTGTAAAGCCCTAACGAACAAATAGATTTGTGAGCAAGGCGTCGTCCTTTAGTAGATGTCCCATCACAAAGGTGAAGTACCTCAGATATCGACGGGGCGACTCCTTCCCATTGAATGGTACAAGAGTCTGTGGTTTGTACTTAGAAGGATACACCACGTTGTCCCACTCAGGGGGATATGGTTGCCGAATCCCCAGCTCTCAAAGTGATTCTTGCTTGTCCTTGGCGTCGAAGCGTGCGTACAACTCTTTGAGATCCAGTTGTATGTCGTCTGACATTAGCGGACCGGATACCGGCAGGCCAGATAACCGTGGCAGTACTTGGTTCACAACAGGAGGTAGCACATGAGGAGGTGCATTGGATTCCCCATTTGTTCCTGGATCTTGATTTGCTGGAGCAGGAGCATTGGATGTCAATTTGTCCTTGATCTCCAGAACCACAAAAGTCAAGGCTTACATGGTTTTAGACAATGTAGTGAGGCAGATTTCGAGAGCCTCAATATTATGCATGTGGTTCGCACCTTCACTGATCCCCGTATTATTACCCTCTGTCATGTACACTAACATCAAATGATGGAAAGTAGAAGGCACGGTGGACCTTTCGCTTTCTGGCTTAGATCCTTGTGTTTCGCCAACTTGAGGGAAGATGGGCAAGCTGAGATCATCTTCTGACTCGAAGTAGTTGCTACCCCCAGCTTGTTGATAGCTTGCACCCCCAGAGGCATCTGTGTCAGCCCCGTACACACCTTCGTCCAGTTGGAACGAAGGGTTGTCATGGACTATAGGGAGTTGGCTACCCCCAGCCTGTGGTGTGGTCAGAGTGACAGTCCTTTGTGACGAGGACTTGGCCTTGGCGTGAGTGTGTTGGAACACACCCGTGTTGGGCATCGACAGCTTGCTACTCCCAAGTCGGCCATTTGACTTGGGTGCGCTGGCCGAAATAGAGGAATTCTTAGACCGTTTCTTGTGGAAAGGTATCCCCCATGCTGCATTGTAAGAGCCGACCAGGAGTTCGTCCTCGACTTCAATTGGCACCCTCTTGCCAAGTCGTTGTTGGATAGGTGCCGCTGATCGCAGTCGTTGGAAAACCGACTGCCTTCTTAGTAAAGAAGCTATTGATTAGCTACAGCAGTGATGGTTATATTAGCGCAAGTATGCCCGAAGGTGGACATATTGTGCGTAACAGAGACCTCACATGCCTTATATTTACGAAAAATCATGTCACACAAGACATAGTGAGATGTATTAACTTCTACACTCACTTTGCGCACACAGTCACCTTGCGTGCATGAGTGAAGATGTGAGGAATACATTTTTTGACTCAATTCCTGCACATAAGACATGCTTAGGTCCTGAACAGAAGATTGCTTATGATGCAGACCCACTTCACATTCGCAGGAATATTGCTCACATGAGTCTTTCATCACGATTTTGCCCCTGGCTTGGTTCGTGTGCGTGAGCGCCCAAGTGACAGAGGGACATTGAGAACTGTGTTGTTTGAGGTATTGAAGCTCCCGAGCCAATTCGGTACATCTTGCCGTCAACTGTGCGTATTACTGTCAACGTATGCTTTTGGCTAACTGTTGGCGTAGCACGTTGGTTATGCGAGGTACGTGCTATCTTGGATTTCTTTGTACTATCCCTAGAAGGTACATAGTACTTAGAGTCCAACATGGCCCTACCCAAGGGGTAGGCAAGTCTATCGAAGACAAAAGTTCCTTCCTGCGCAGCCGTCTTCTTACGCGGGTGGGGTGATGCGCCTTTCTTTTTTGGCTGCTCCTTCGTCTTGCGCGTAGCCTGAGAGCACGGCCTTCACTACGCTTTCCAGCAATTGTTATTGATTGAGGAGTTGCAATAGTAGTGGATGAAGGCGTGTTAAGTACGCCTGAGTTCAGTGGAGCCTGGAGCGCATCCCCTTCATTCTTGCCGTTCGGCGCAGCAGCCTTGGGCACCCAGGTGCATCGAGTCTTCTTCGGCTTTACTAGCCGCTTCGAAGGACTCGAATTGCCTTCAAAAAGGAGATCTTCGAAAGCTTGCTGATCGAAGTGCACGACAAGCATCTTCTGAGAAGATCCTAGCAGGTTGTTGTCAGATTATGCCACTACCTTCTCGTCAGAGGATAATGAAGTCTCCAGTAGAGTTGTCATTTTCTTTGCCATGAATAAGAAGTTAAACAAACTTTTCTATTTCAAACTGAGAAGTGTACAAAATATACCTAAACAGGAGATCTAAGTACAATTTTGAGTTTGGAAAAGTTCTTCTCGTCGTCAGATCGTCAACGGAGTAAAGGAACCACCACAGTATTCGGTCTCCCTCGTCACACTTTTTCAGAATCAAAATTATACTTAGATCTCCTGTTTAGGAATCTTTTGTACTCTTCTAAGTTTGAAATACAAAAGTTTGTTTAACTTTTTGTTCATGACAAACACCATTCTCTTATATTTTATAGAAAGAAATATAGTAGAACTATAGGATTTATTAAAGATGAAGAATAATAGCTCACTGCACGTATAGAGAGTTGTATTGTGCACACGTAAGAGAACTGGAAACACAACATGCATGTGTCTCTTGGCTTTTCTTTTTTTTTCCTGTTAGATATTTTAACATAATTGCAATAACCCCTTCTCTCCACTTCTAATTAAATTTTATAACTACATACTTCCTTTAATTCATATAAATCATATTTACTCTATAGTAAGTAGTACACAAACAACTAGTAATAAATTGTCTACCTTTATAATAAATGTGTATACTATATATATACACCTAGGTATCATTAACAGTAATTTTTGATATATATAATAAACTTGATGAATTATATAGGCTAGTTGGACTTGGAGTTGGGACCGGATCCTCGACCTTAGCATGGGAAGCATGTAAGTATACCTTGCCAACTTGTATAGTATATTTTATATGCATATTTTCTACTTTTCTGTTGTTCTTTTCCTTATATTGTTATATTCATGTTGCTTTACCCTGTTTCTAGTTTTAATTTATCTTGTTTCTAGTTTTACACGCTCGTACATATTTTCTGTTATATTTCATTACATGTTATATTGGTCTTCCGATTCATCTGTGTTTCATAATAGAGATGCCTAGTCCTACGCCACTATTCCTTTGACTCGACTTGACGTGATATGACCTTACTTGAGTATGACTTGACTTGAGATATTCTATAGAGTGAGAGCGCTTACTTTATAGGATCGACCTGACCCTTATATTCCTCTAGGAGATTGATACCAGGATTGGCTATTATAGTGTCCCGTCCCTACATCGTGCCCCGTTGTCTGTCCACGGGGTGCGCAAGAAAGGAACACTGTCGCTATCGACTCGGTCGGGACCGATAGGTCGGGATCGATCGAACGGGAACGGTTGAATTAAGATCCATTCCACGTTATGGAATGGCTTCTTCAGAACCAAGTCCCATATTCAGCGGGTAGCGCCTCGAGGATTGACTCTGCGGCTGAGTCGGGAGAGACCTCCCGTTGCTCTGCTTTTCACGCCGCTTGCGTTGGTTTTGGCTTTGGTTTTCTGAATGCATTTTCGTGAATATTTTCGATGGTTTTTATGGTTTACATTTCGAACTCGCATCTCCTATCGAACTCTTGCATAATACAGTGTTCTAATTGGTTGCTTGTGCGATTTCACGTGATCACGTAGGCGACGTCTAGCGCAGCCAACAAGTCCCTCGCCTTAAGCAAAGACTCAAGGTGAGTGGCTGACCTCCTTCATCTCGACCCTCTATTTAAAAAATGAGAACTTGGGTAATTGTAATGAAATGGAATGATTCGCTTGGAAAACACAAGTCCTATGTTTGAGTAAAGAAAAGATGAATTGTGTAGAAAAGAGATAGAATTATTTTAGGCCTGCAAAACAACTAAATGAATCGATTACATAACAAGCCCCAACGGTACCACAAATATACCTTGTTAACCTATCAAGGTCATGGACAACTTATCGACAAGGGCGATGGTTTCTTCGAGCGACAACCCGGGGCCATGGGACCGACTCAGCCTAGGAACAAACAGGTTATAGCCGAGCTTGGTAATAGGCAATCGGTAAGACGGGGACTTGCATCGGGGCTCGCTACTTGCGTTGCAAGGGTCCCGTATTGCCAGGCTATGTCCAAATGGCTAGTTAATGCCAAGTGACCTCCATATCAAACACTTGATATAAATTGTTATCAACTAACAAAGAAAGTGATGGTAAGTTTTATGTCCCACGGTGCGCTCTGCCGGAGGAAATCTTGGTGTAACTTAATGCTTCTTATGAAAATATCTAGGATGGCTAGAAAGACCACTAAAAGCAAGTTGTATGATTTTATCTAAATTCTTGAACCAAATGAGAGCCTGGAAATTAATTAGCCACTCGCCAGTACATGTTGATTGTACTGATCCTCGCTCTCTCTACAGGTGCGATAGATCGGGAGGAGCGTGCTACGTGAAGGGAGGCAACGCTCGTGTGTTTTGAAGCTTCGTCCGTGCATCGAAGCTTGGATCAAACCTTTGAAGACTCCGCTGTTGAAGATCGAAGACAGATGGAGCGACTTCCCACCATCCCAGGTGGTTTTGAAATTTTGGTTGTATAATCAAGGGATGAATGTATGGAATGGCTATCTCGTCGACGTTCATTTTATAATGGAGTCAGTTTGTAAAAAGCCCGCACGGTGCCCTTGTATCGAGTCTGTAAAAATGATGTTAATTATCAATAAAGCTTAAATTTCCTTCTCTATAATGTGTGTTCAATTTACTCTGTGCATTCTTTTGTTGTTGTGTTTCGGATAACCTTATGACTATGCCTTGTGCGAGCGCAACTTAGGCTTGCACGGCATCACGTCCGGAGGACGACTATCGATTCTACGGAATCGGGGCATGACATAATGGTATCAGAGCACGACTTTACGTCCTTGGCCTCTAGTGTCGAGTTTTCAGTCTCAAATCATTGGTCTCGTATCGATGAGATATGTCATTCCATACAAGGGAGTCCGTAATAAGTTTGGTTACTAATGCATTTTTACCTTCAAAATCCTAGAAGGTGCGGCGGTGAATGTGGCGAACGAAGAAAGTGCTTCGAGCAGCTCGAGTAGCTCGAGGCCCGGACCCTCTAACGATGCCATGGAACGGATGTTGCGCATGCTGGAAGCTCAACAACAACAAGCTCAGGAGAATCAACGCCTGAATGAGCAACATCGACGGAAGACTGAGGCACATCGACGGGAGGTAGAGGCACGCCAGACCCAGTTCGAGGCCCGATTCGATGCACAATTCAAGTTGCAGCAGAAGCAGCTTGATACTCTTCAGCAAATTGTCCAGACAGTGGTGGCCAACAATAACAACTTCGCAATAACTCCTGCCGTGACCGAGCCTACGGCCAGACAAAGTGAAATCGAACCGGAGGTACCCGAGCTTATGCCTGCGGTACCGAGAAGTTCCAACTTCGACGTGTCAAAATTCACAAAGAGCTTCCGTACTTCCTTTTGCGGTACTGAAGACCCTTCGTTGGCGATCGATTGGCTGGAGGAGTTAGAAGACTGGTTCGAGCTTCTGGGTGTCGATGAGTCCAAGAAAGTCGCATGCGCTCAACTTCTACTCCGATTGAACGTACACGACTGGTGGGCCGTACAAAAGCGAGCAATCAGATGCGACAACGAGACAGCGGCAATATCTTGGGCCACCTTCCGAGAGGCGTTCGAGATCGAGTACCTTCCCGAAGCCGTTCGGCAAGAGAACGAGAATGAATTTATGCAGCTAAAGCAAGGGAATATGACGGTGCGGCAGTACGCAGCAGAGTTCAATAAGTTAGCCAAGTTTGCTGGAGAATTCCTGCCCTCCCTGGCGAGTCGTGCACGACGGTCCGAAGTGGGCCTACGACCATCTATCTCCGCCCATGTGTCTGTTCCTAAATACCAAACGATGGGGGAGTCTCTCAACCACGCCCTCCGCCTTGAAAGCCAATACCCTCCAGGTGCTGCCGACGCTGTGCCTACCTACAATCACAAATGCCCTAGCCACGCGGGAGGAAACAACATGACCAAGCGTCCGAACAATGGGCCCCAAGGCAGATATCAAGGGCGTAATCCACGGTACTGCAACCGATGTCACCGTGTCGGTCACACGATCGACGACTGCCGGATACCAGAGGATGGATGCTGGAACTGTGGCAAAAGGGGCCACATACGTGCTGAGTGTCCAACCAGAAGGCTGAACCCAATGGCGCCCCAACAGCACCGTCCAATGGTGCCCCAGCAGTACCGTCCAGGGAATCAAGTCCCAGCGCCTCGAGCCCATCAACTTGCACCGCAAAATGGCCAAGACCGTCGCCCCAATGCCCAGGGCCGTGTCTATGCCATGACTCGAGATGAAGTGCTTGCGTCAAATACTGTCGTGACAGGTATACTTAGTTTCAATAATGTTCCTGCTCGTGTAATATTTGATTCAGGTGCTTCGTATAGTTTTATATCGGCGGACTTTGCCGCCGAACACAAATTTCTGACAATATCACTAGATCTCGACCTTAGCGTAAGCACGCCTTCGGGCACACCGATACTCACTAATTTAGCTTGCGCCGACGAGATTATCTGTATCGGCGGTCAAAAGATCGGTCTTGACGTGATAGTCCTAGACATGAAGGACTTCGATATCATTCTGGGAATGGATTGGCACGGGCCGTGCAACGCAACCAAAGACTGCGCTAGAAAGACGGTCACCTTCCGCATTCCAGGGGTGCCTGAATTCTGCTTTTCGTGTGGTGAGGCGTCGTCGACCTGCATGCTGATTTCGGTAGTTTCTGCTCGGAGGATGCTGCATTCTGGGTGCGAAGGCTATTTGGCGTCCGTCCGAGACATGCGACAGGATGGTGCAAACGCGGGTCAGACCGACATTGTGGCAGAATTCCCCGATGTGTTCCCGGACGAGCTACCTGGCATGCTCCCCGATCGAGAAATCGAGTTCAGCATCGATATATTTCCCGATACTCGACCGATTTCCAAGGCCCCGTACAGAATAGCTCCCGCCGAGCTGAAGGAACTCAAGGTCCAGCTACAAGAGTTACTCGATAAAGGGTTTATTTGGCCTAGTGTTTCACCGTGGGGAGCGCCCGTATTGTTCGTGAAGAAGAAGGATGGGTCCATGCGTCTGTGCGTGGATTACCGAGAGCTGAACAAAGCCACCATCCGGAACAAGTACCTATTGCCCCGCATAGACGACTTATTCGATCAACTGCAAGGCGCTTCGGTATTTTCGAAGATTGATCTCCGCTCAGGCTATCATCAACTCAAGATCAAGTCAGACGACGTGCAAAAGTCCGCCTTTCGCACTCGATACGGCCACTACGAGTTCTTGGTGATGCCATTCGGCCTGACGAACGCTCCTGCCGCCTCCATGGATCTGATGAATCGGGTATTTCGACCCTTCCTTGATAAATTTGTGGTAGTATTTATTGATGATATTCTCGTCTACTCGAAGGACAGGGCGCAGTATGCAGAACATCTACGGGCCGTGCTCCAGACACTTCGAGAACATGAGTTATACGCGAAGCAGAGTAAGTGTGAGTTTTGGCTCAGCAGCGTATCCTTTCTTGGTCACATCATTTCGTCCGAAGGCATTGCAGTCGACCCGAAGAAAGTAGAAGCTGTTGCTGATTGGAAGCGGCCTGCGTCTGCTAGTGAGATTCGAAGCTTTCTTGGTTTGACGGGATACTACCGACGCTTCGTAAAAGACTTCGTGAAGATTGCATCGCCATTGACTCGCCTCACTCAAAAGGGAGTCGTGTATGAGTGGTCGGATGACTATGAAGCTTCATTCCAGGAGCTAAAACAGCGACTAATTTCGGCACCTATACTCGCACTTCCGGATGGGCCAGAGGGTTTTTAGATATTCAGCGATGCTTCAGGCCATGGCTTGGGATGTGTGCTCATGCAGCGAAACAAGATGATATCCTTCGCCTCCAGACAGTTAAAGCCGCACGAGAAGAACTATCCTACGCACAACTTGGAGTTAGCGGCGATTGTGTTCGTATTGAAATTGTGGCATCACTATCTATATAGTGTGGCGTGCGCGATCTATACCGACCACGAGAGCCTCAAGTATCTCTTCACTCAGAAGGAATTGAACTTGCGACAGAGGCGCTGGCTCGAACTGATCAAAGACTATGACTTGACGATCGACTACACTCCGGGCAAGGGAAACGTTGTGGCAGACGCTCTGAGTCGAAAATATCTTGCCTCGCTATCCATCAATCGCAGATTACTACAAGATCTAGAAAAAATGGGCATCGATCTTCGGGTTCGATTCAGAGATATACGGTTGGCGCAGCTGTAGTTAGAGCCGAGTTTGCTGGAAAAGATCATGGCCGCTCAGAAGGATGATCCGTACCCGAAGAAAGTATGCGAGCGAATTTTGACAGGTAGTGCGACCGACTTTGCGGAAGACAAGATCGGCGTGCTGAGATTGAATGGCCGACTATGTGTTCCGGATGATTCAGAACTACGAAAGGAGATAATGTCGGAGGCACATCATGCGAAATATACCTTGCATCCAGGCAGTACCAAGATGTATAAGGACCTCCGCACGACCTTCTGGTGGCACGGAATGAAGAGAGATGTGGCGCTCTTCGTGTCGCAATGTATGGCCTGTCAGCAGGTGAAAGCTGAGCATCAACGACCGGGTGGGAAGATGCAGAACCTCGCTATTCCCGAATAGAAGTGGGATCACGTCACTATAGATTTTATTATTGGCCTGCCGAAGACACCACGGGGGAACGACGCCATCTGGGTCATCGTCGATCGATTAACCAAGTCAGCGCACTTTATCGCCATCAAAGTTACTTGGAGCGTTGATCGCCTAGCGCAGATTTATCTTGACGAGATAGTACGGCTGCACGGAGTTCCAGTATCCATCGTCTCTGATCGGGATTCACGGTTCATGTCGCAATTCTGGAGTTGCCTTCAGTCGGCGTTGGGTACCAAGTTGCAGTTTAGCTCAGCTTACCATCCTCAGACCGACGGCCAAACACAGCGCGTTAATCAGATTCTCGAATACATGTTACGGCTCTGCGCAATTGACTTCAAATCAAGCTGGGACGTCCACCTATCGCTGGCGGAATTTGCATACAACAATAGCTACCAATCCAGCATCCAAATGGCGCCGTATGAAGCTTTGTACGGCCAGAAGTGCAGATCGCCCATTTGCTGGGATGAAGTCGGGGAACGGCAGATACTTGGCCCGGAGCTGGTAGAACAGACTGTAGAAAAGGTCAAGCTAATTCGGAAAAGACTGAAGATTGCACAGAGTCGGCAAAAGAGCTACGCCGACACCTATCGAAGACCGCTTGAGTTCCAGGTGGGCGATCACGTGTTCCTGAAGGTGTCGCCCATGCGAAGAGTTACTCGGTTCGGCGTGAAGGGAAAGCTGAGTCCGAGATTCGTTGGGCCGTTCAAAATACTGGAGCGGGTCGCCCCAGTGGACTATAAAATTGCCCTACCGCCGGCGCTTGAAGGTGTGCACAATGTCTTCCACGTCTCCCAGCTACGGAAATACGTGCACGACCCTAGCCACGTGGTGGATTTTGGCCAGCTGGAGCTAAAGTCTGACTTATCCTACGTTGAAGAGCCAGTTCAAATCTTATAATGCAAGGATAAGCTTCTGCGAAGTCGAGTGATCCCTCTTGTTCGCGTACTCTGGAGGAACCATGCGACGGAAGAGTCAACATAGAAACTCGAGTCAGAGATGAAAGAAAAGTTTCCTTCATTGTTTTCATAGAGGTAGGTTATGTTCTTAAGTTTCGAGGACGAAACTTATTTTTAGTTGGTTATGGTGTAGTGTCCCGTCCCTATATCGTGCCCCGTTGTCTGTCCACGGGGTACGTGAGAAAGGAACACTGTCGCTATCGACTCGGTCGGGACCGATTGGTCGGGATCGATCGAATCGATCGAACGGGAACGGTTGAATTAAGATCCATTCCACGTTATGGAATGGCTTCTTCGGAACCAAGTCCCATATTCAGCGGGTAGCGCCTGGAGGATTGACTCTGCGGCTGAGTCGGGAGAGACCTCCCGTTGCTCTGCTTTTCACGCCGCTTGTGTTGGTTTTGGCTTTGGTTTTCTGAATGCATTTTCGTGAATGTTTTCGATGGTTTTCATGGTTTACATTTCGAACTCGCATCTCCTATCGAACTCTTGCATAATACAGTATTCTAATCGGTTGCTTGTGCGATTTCAAGTGATCGCATAGGCGACGTCTAGCGCAGCCAACAAGTCCCTCGCCTCAAGCAAAGACTCAAGATGAGTGGCTGACCTCCTTCATCTCGACCCTCTATTTCAAAAATGAGAACCTGGGTAATGGTAATGAAATGGAATGATTCGCTTGGAAAACACAAGTCCTATGTTTGAGTAGAGAAAAGATGAATTATGTAGAAAAGAGATAGAATTATTTTAGGCCTGCAAAACAACTAAATGAATCGATTACATAACAAGCCCCAACGGTACCCCAAATATACCTTGTTAACCTATCAAGGTCATGGACAACTTGTCGACAAGGGCGATGGTTTCTTCGAGCGGCAACCCGGGGCCACGAGACCGACTCGGCCTAGGAAGAAACAGGTTATAGCCGAGCTGGGTAATAGGCAATCGGTAAGACGGGGACTTGCATCGGGGCTCGCTACTTGCGTTGCAAGGGTCCCGTATTGCCAGGCTATGTCCAAATGGCTAGTTAATGCCAAGTGACCTCCATATCAAACACTTGATATAAATTGTTATCAACTAACAAAGAAAGTGATGGTAAGTTTTATGTCACACGGTGCGCTCTGCCGGAGGAAATCTTGGTGTAACTTAATGCTTCTTATGAAAATATCTAGGATGGCTAGAAAGACCACTAAAAGCAAGTTATATGATTATATCTAAATTCTTGAACCAAATGAGAGCCTGGAAATTAATTAGCCACTCGCCAGTACATGTTGATTGTACTGATCCTCGCTCGTGTGTTTTGAAGGGAGGCAACGCTCGTGTGTTTTGAAGCTTCATCCGTGCATCGAAGCTTGGATCAAACCTTTGAAGACTCCGCTGTTGAAGATCGAAGACAGATGGAGCGACTTCCCACCATCCTAGGTGGTTTTGAAATTTTGGTTGTATAATCAAGGGATGAATGTATGGAATGGCTATCTCGTCGACGTTCATTTTGTAATGGAGTCAGTTTGTAAAAAGCCCGTGCGGCGCCCTTGTATCGAGTCTGTAAAAATGATGTTCATTATCAATAAAGCTTAAATTTCCTTCTCTATAATGTGTGTTCGATTTACTCTACGCATTCTTTTGTTGTTGTGTTTCGGATAACCTTATGACTATGCCTTGTGCGAGCGCAACTTAGGCTTGCACGACATCACGCCCGGGGGACGACTATCGATTCTACAGAATCGGGGCATGACAGCTATATTCTCGATTGAGAGTCGCTTGTCTTGGACTTCCATTGAAACTGTAGATTGGGAGTGCTTCCCTTGACTACAGTCTATAAATTTTACCTTATTGTTATCCATTTCTAGTATGGTATGCTATTGTCTTAGGTTCCTTGTGTCTTAGTCTCCTTGTTTCTTAGTAATTCTTTCGTGACTATGTCTTATTTTTCTTGCATATTTTATTGTCACGTCCCAGAACCAGAATACAGGAGAGCGGGGAACAGACACAGCCAGCTACGTACATTGGAGTGCAACATACTTCGCAATACGGTCACGGCTGTCTAGATGCATGAGGGTTAAACTACAATCCATCAGTCTCTTATGGTCAAGAACAATCATAGTGTCTCAATCTCAAGCAAGCAAATAATTGTAACAAGATGTTAGATCATCAGACATACCAAGTAAGGTGTCCCAAACATTACATATTCAGATGATCATGAAGCTAGTCATACAAAATGCGAAGACTAGCAAGAGTTAAGTCATACATGATCAACCCTAAGATTTGTCATTCATATTACAGCTAGTGGGTAGACAGAAATTAAGTTGCAACACGAGCTAACACATACTCTGCGGCTAAACGCCTCAAAAGAATAATTTACAATAGAGTGGGAGAGAAAAATAGGAAACCCACTTGCTACCACGGTTACATCTAGTGTTCACCATCTGGCTGGAAGGCAGGTAGATCCTAGGGTGCTACTTCAAAATCTGGCCACATAAAACCAGCTGGGTCAGAACCCAGAAGAGCAAGTACCACAAGGGAGGCTCCACTTATGAACTAAAACCAGCATAAAAATGAATAGAAGAACTGATAAAAGAACATAATTAAATAACATGAAGACAGAGTTAAAAGAATACACTAGCTTGTATTAGGAAAATTAGAGGAGAAATATAATTCCCATGTTAATCATGAGACAATCATTCAGGCACGGC